>CM026387.1:31533612-31549423 GCA_014843695.1 Archivesica marissinica
ACTCCTCATCACCTGGGGTGATGTCCTTAGGCAAGACTATTAACTCCTCATCACCTGGGGTGATGTCCTTAGGCAAGTCACTTAGCTCCTCATCACCTGGGGGTGATGTCCTTAGGCAAGTCACTTAACTCCTCATCACCTGGGGTGATGTCCTTAGGCAAGTCACTTAACTCCTCATCACATGGGGTGATGTCCTTAGGCAAGACTCTTAACTCCTCATCACCTGGGGTGATGTCCTTAGGCAAGTCACTTAACTCCTCATCACCTGGGGTGATGTCCTTAGGCAAGACTATTAACTCCTCATCACCTGGGGTGATGTCCTTAGGCAAGTCACTTAGCTCCTCATCACCTGGGGGTGATGTCCTTAGGCAAGTCACTTAACTCCTCATCACCTGGGGTGATGTCCTTAGGCAAGTCACTTAACTCCTCATCACCTGGGGTGATGTCCTTAGGCAAGACTCTTAACTCCTCATCACCTGGGGTGATGTCCTTAGGCAAGTCACTTAACTCCACATCACCTGGAGTGCTGTCCTTAGGCAAGACTATTAAATCCACATCACCTGGGGTGGTGTCCTTAGGCAAGACTATTAAATCCACATCTCCTGGGGTGCTGTCCTTAGGCAAGACTATTAAATCCACATCACCTGGGGTGGTGTCCTTAGGCCAGACTATTAAATCCACATCACCTGGGGTGGTGTCCTTAGGCCAGACTATTAAATCCACATCTCCTGGGGTGCTGTCCTTAGGCCAGACTATTAAATCCACATCACCTGGGGTGCTGTCCTTAGGCCAGACTATTAAATCCACATCACCTGGGGTGGTGTCCTTAGGCCAGACTATTAAATCCACATCTCCTGGGGTGGTGTCCTTAGGCCAGACTATTAAATCCACATCACCTGGGGTGGTGTCCTTAGGCCAGACTATTAAATCCACATCTCCTGGGGTGGTGTCCTTAAGCAAGACTATTAAATCCACATCTCCTGGGGTGGTGTCCTTAAGCAAGACTATTAAATCCACATCTCCTGGGGTGATGTCCTTAGGCCAGACTATTAAATCCACATCACCTGGGGTGATGTCCTTAGGCCAGACTATTAAATCCACATCACCTAGGGTGATGTCCTTAGGCCAGACTATTAAATCCACATCACCTGGGGTGGTGTCCTTAGGCAAGAATATTAAATCCACATCTCCTGGGTGGTGTCCTTAGGCAAGACTATTAAATCCACATCACCTGGGGTGGTGTCCTTAAGCAAGACTATTAAATCCACATCTCCTGGGGTGCTGTCCTTAGGCCAGACTATTAAATCCACATCACCTGGGGTGGTGTCCTTAGGCAAGACTATTAAATCCACTGGGGTGCTGTCCTTAGGCAAGACTATTAAATCCACTGGGGTGCTGTCCTTAGGCAAGACTATTAAATCCACATCTCCTGGGGTGGTGTCCTTAGGCAAGACTATTAAATCCACATCTCCTGGGGTGGTGTCCTTAAGCAAGACTATTAAATCCACATCACCTGGTGTGGTGTCCTTCGGCAAGACTATTAAATCCACATCACCTATTCTCTCTCCCTCATGGTGATGGATTCCATCAGGAATGAGGTCTCGAGAGCGATTAATCTTGTTTCGAAATTGAGCTAAAATAAATTTGTATCAACAGAATAAAGATGTGGTCTCTTAGTACATGTGGTCTCTCAAGCAGGTTTGACTGTACATGTTCCTATATTGTATATATATATCTTACATAGCGAGCATGTTTGTTTTTATATGTTTAGGGAAAGTTTCAATTATATTTACAGATGAGTCTGGCACAACTCTCATATACTCCAGGCACGAGGTAAGTAAATATTCAATGTAACTCTCATATACTCCAGGCATGAGGTAAGTAAATATTCAATGCAACTCTCATATACTCCAGGCACGAGGTAAGTAAATATTCAATGTAACTCTCATATACTCCAGGCACGAGGTAAGTAAATATTTGATATAACTCTCATATACTCCAGGCACGAGGTAAGTAAATATTCAATGCAACTCTCATATACTCCAGGCACGAGGTAAGTAAATATTCAATGTAACTCTCATATACTCCAGGTACGAGGTAAGTAAATATTCAATGTAACTCTCATATACTCCAGGCACGAGGTAAGTAAATATTCAATGCAACTCTCATATACTCCAGGCACGAGGTAAGTAAATATTCAATGTAACTCTCATATACTCCAGGCACGAGGTAAGTAAATATTCAATGCAACTCTCATATACTCCAGGCACGAGGTAAGTAAATATTCAATGTATCTCTCATATACTCCAGGTACGAGGTAAGTAAATATTCAATGCAACTCTCATATACTCCAGGTACGAGGTAAGTAAATATTCAATGTAACTCTCATATACTCCAGGTACGAGGTAAGTAAATATTCAATGCAACTCTCATATACTCCAGGCACGAGGTAAGTAAATATTCAATGTAACTCTCATATACTCCAGGTACGAGGTAAGTAAATATTCAATGTAACTCTCATATACTCCAGGTACGAGGTAAGTAAATATTCAATGTAACTCTCATATACTCCAGGCACGAGGTAAGTAAATATTCAATGTAACTCTCATATACTCCAGGCACGAGGTAAGTAAATATTCAATGTAACTCTCATATACTCCAGGCACGAGGTAAGTAAATAATCAATGTAACTCTCATATACTCCAGGCACGAGGTAAGTAAATATTCAATGTAACTCTCATATACTTCAGGCACGAGGTAAGTAAATATTTGATATAGCTCTCATATACTCCAGGCACGAGGTAAGTAAATATTCAATGCAACTCTCATATACTCCAGGCACGAGGTAAGTAAATATTTGATATAACTCTCATATATGTATGATTTTAACCATTAAGTATGATATCAAGAAGTTAACCTTTTCCCCTATAGAGATGTAGGTTTATTTCATACATTTGGCTGTAATTTACCAATCATACACAATGGATAAGCTGTGAACTTGCCTACTCCACCTTCATGGAGGTTACTAGGAATTATTAAGTGTTGTATACACTACGTTGTTCCGATCTTTATTATAGATTGTTTGATTAATGTGTCGATCTATGTTTAATAGGCATTGGCGTCAAGAGGAGCTACTAAGGGGGAAAGGGTTAAAACATACAACGTTGATTTATTCATGTTTCAGAAAGTGCCGTTGAAGGACTTCTCGATGGAGGTACGAGCTCATCTGGACATCAAGAAGTTCCTGAACAATACTGTACTGCTACTGGATCTGACGCAGATCAGCCTTGATGCTATCATCGACGAGATTCTGCATACACTGCTGGACTCGACAGAGAGCAAGGTGTCCTTCGACCAGGCACGATCGGCACTCTTTACCCATGATAATGGTAAGGAATCAACATCACTTTTGTACACTTCGTATTAACCCTTAGCCTGCCAAATAAATGGCATGTTATGTTGTTTACTATTCAGACAAGTGTTTTAAGCTCCACTATCGGAATAGCAAACAACATAGATCCAGATCAGCCCCGTCTTAACGTCACGTCTGATCAGGATTTATGTTGTTTACTATTCAGACAAGTGTTTTAAGCTCCACTATCGGAATAGCAAACAACATAGATCCAGATCAGCCGTGTCTTAACGCCGCGTCTGATCAGGATTTATGTTGTTTACTATTCAGACAAGTGTTTTAGCTCCACTATCTGAATAGCAAACAGCATAGATACAGATCAGCCGCGTCGTATCGCCACGTCTGATCAGGATTTACATTGTTTGCTATTCAGGCAAGTGTTTTAGCTCCTATCCGAATAGCAAACAGCATAGATCCTGATCAGACGGCACAAAAGGTACTTTAGTCGTGATTGGAAGGTTACGGATTAAATTGTTGTGTCTGTGACATGTAATGTTTCTATATTGGCCATGCACCAATCATTGTAGATCAGTCTGGGATCTGTAACATATATAACTTGTATGGGTCATGTAATGTAGAATCATTGTAGATCAGTCTGGGATCTGTAACAAAATCATACTTAGTGGTTAAATGTGAAATGGTATTATTTCTTTGCAAACCCGAGGTATAGGTATCACACCAGTTTTCATTGGAAGACAACAATGTGCCGTGTACTGCTATCTCCATTGTACTCTTTAAGAGTACTCCTCATTGGAAGACGACAATGTGTCGTGTACTGCTATCTCCATTGTACTCTTGGGAGTACTCTTCATTGGAAGACAACAATGTGCCGTGTACTGCTATCTCCATTGTACTCTTTAAGAGTACTCTTCATTGGAAGACGACAATGTGTCGTGTACTGCTATCTCCATTGTACTCTTGGGGAGTACTCTTCATTGGAAGACGACAATGTGTTGTGTACTGCTATCTCCATTGTACTCGTGGAGAGTACTCTTCATTGGAAGACGACAATGTGTTGTGTACTGCTATCTCCATTGTACTCTTGGAGAGTACTCTTCATTGGAAGACGACAATGTGTTGTGTACTGCTATCTCCATTGTACTCTTTAAGAGTACTCTTCATTGGAAGACGACAATGTGTCGTGTACTGCTATCTCCATTGTACTCTTTAAGAGTACTCTTCATTGGAAGACGACAATGTGTCATGTACTGCTATCTCCATTGTACTCTTTAAGAGTACTCTTCATTGGAAGACAACAATGTGTCGTGTACTGCTATCTCCATTGTACTCTTGGGAAGTACTCTTCATTGGAAGATGACAATGTGTCGTGTACTGCTATCTCCATTGTACTCTTTAAGAGTACTCTTCATTGGAAGACGACAATGTGTCGTGTACTGCTATCTCCATTGTACTCTTCATTGGAAGATGACAATGTGTCGTGTACTGCTATCTCCATTGTACTCTTGGGGAGTACTCTTCATTGGAAGACGACAATGTGTCATGTTCTGCTATCTCCATTGTACTCTTGAAGAGTACTCTTCATTGGAAGACGACAATGTGCCATGTACTGCTATCTCCATTGTACTCTTTAAGAGTACTCTTCATTGGAAGACGACAATGTGTCGTGTACTGCTATCTCCATTGTACTCTTTAAGAGTACTCTTCATTGGAAGACGACAATGTGTACTGCTATCACCATTGTACTCTTTAAGAGTACTCTTCATAGGAAGACGACAATGTGTTGTGTACTGCTATCTCCATTGTACTCGTGGAGAGTATTCTTCATTGGAAGACGACAATGTGTTGTGTACTGCTATCTCCATTGTACTCTTGGAGAGTACTCTTCATTGGAAGACGACAATGTGTTGTTTACTGCTATCTCCATTGTACTCTTTAAGAGTACTCTTCATTGGAAGATGACAATGTGTCGTGTACTGCTATCTCCATTGTACTCTTGGGGAGTACTCTTCATTGGAAGACGACAATGTGTCGTGTACTGCAATCTCCATTGTACTCTTTAAGAGTACGCTTCATTGGAAGACGACAATGTGCCGTGTACTGCTACCTCCATTGTACTCTTTAAGAGTACTCTTCATTGGAAGATGACAATGTGTCGTGTACTGCTATCTCCATTGTACTCTTGGGGAGTACTCTTCATTGGAAGACAACAATGTGCCGTGTACTGCTATCTCCATTGTACTCTTTAAGAGTACTCTTCATTGGAAGACGACAATGTGTCGTGTACTGCTATCTCCATTGTACTCTTGGGGAGTACTCTTCATTGGAAGACAACAATGTGTCGTGTACTGCTATCTCCATTGTACTCTTGGCGAGTACTCTTCATTGGAAGATGACAATGTGTCGTGTACTGCTATCTCCATTGTACACTTGAAGAGTACTCTTCATTGGAAGACGACAATATGTCGTGTACTGCTATCTCCATTGTACTCTTGGGGAGTACTCTTCATTGGAAGACGACAATGTGCTGTGTACTACTATCTCCATTGTACTCTTTAACTTTTAAGAGTACTCTTCATTGGAAGACGACAATGTGTCGTGTACTGCTATCTCCATTGTACTCTTTAAGAGTACTCTTCGTTGGAAGATGACAATGTGTCGTGTACTGCTATCTCCATTGTACTCTTCATTGGAAGACGACAATGTGTCGTGTACTGCTATCTCCATTGTACTCTTGAGAGTACTCTTCATTGGAAGACGACAATGTGTCGTGTACTGCTATCTCCATTGTACTCTTGAAGAGTACTCTTCATTGGAAGACGACAATGTGTCGTGTACTGCTATCTCCATTGTACTCTTGAAGAGTACTCTTCATTGGAAGACGACAATGTGCCGTGTACTGCTATCTCCATTGTACTCTTTAAGAGTACTCTTCATTGGAAGACGACAATGTGTCGTGTACTGCTATCTCCATTGTACTCTTCATTGGAAGACGACAATGTGTCGTGTACTGCTATCTCCATTGTACTCTTGGGAGTACTCTTCATTGGAAGACGACAATGTGTCGTGTACTGCTATCTCCATTGTACTCTTGAAGAGTACTCTTCATTGGAAGACGACAATGTGCCGTGTACTGCTATCTCCATTGTACTCTTTAAGAGTACTCTTCATTGGAAGACGACGACAATTGTCAGTACAACTCTTCATTGGAAGACGACAATGTGTACTGCTATCTCCATTGTACTCTTTAAGAGTACTCTTCATTGGAAGACTACAATGTGTCGTGTACTGCTATCTCCATTGTACTCTTTATGAGTACTCTTCATTGGAAGACAACAATGTGCCGTGTACTGCTATCTCCATTGTACTCTTTAAGAGTACTCTTCATTGGAAGACGACAATGTGTCGTGTACTGCTATCTCCATTGTACTCTTTATGAGTACTCTTCATTGGAAGACGACAATGTGTCGTGTACTGCTATCTCCATTGTACACTTGAAGTGTACTCTTCATTGGAAGACGACAATGTGCCGTGTACTGCAATCTCCATTGTACTCTTGAAGAGTACTCTTCATTGGAAGACTGACAATGTGCCGTGTACTGCTATCTCCATTGTACTCTTGAAGAGTACTCTTCATTGGAAGACGACAATGTGTCGTGTACTGCAATATCCATTGTACTCTTTAAGAGTACTCTTCATTGGAAGACGACAATGTGTCATGTACTGCTATCTCCATTGTACTCTTTAAGAGTACTCTTCATTGGAAGACGACAATGTGTCGTGTACTGCCATCTCCATTGTACTCTTGGGGAGTACTCTTCATTGGAAGACGACAATGTGTTGTGTACTGCTATCTCCATTGTACTCGTGGAGAGTACTCTTCATTGGAAGACGACAATGTGTACTGCTATCTCCATTGTACTCTTTAAGAGTACTCTTCATTGGAAGACGACAATGTGTCGTGTACTGCTATCTCCATTGTACTCTTTAAGAGTACTCTTCATTGGAAGACAACAATGTGTCGTGTACTGCTATCTCCATTGTACACTTGAAGTGTACTCTTCATTGGAAGACGACAATGTGCTGTGTACTGCAATCTCCATTGTACTATTGAAGAGTACTCTTCATTGGAAGACGACAATGTGCCGTGTACTGCTATCTCCATTGTACTCTTGAAGAGTACTCTTCATTGGAAGACAACAATGTGTCGTGTACTGCTATCTCCATTGTACTCTTGAAGAGTACTCTTCATTGGAAGACAACAATGTGTCGTGTACTGCTATCTCCATTGTACACTTGAAGTGTACTCTTCATTGGAAGACGACAATGTGCCATGTACTGCAATCTCCATTGTACTCTTGAAGAGTACTCTTCATTGGAAGACGACAATGTGCCGTGTACTGCTATCTCCATTGTACTCTTGAAGAGTACTCTTCATTGGAAGACGACAATGTGTCGTGTACTGCTATCTCCATTGTACTCTTGAAGAGTACTCTTCATTGGAAGACGACATTGTGCCGTGTACTGCTATCTCCATTGTACTCTTTAAGAGTACTCTTCATTGGAAGACGACAATGTGTCGTGTACTGCTATCTCCATTGTACTCTTTAAGAGTACTCTTCATTGGAAGACGACAATGTGCTGTGTACTGCTATCTCCATTGTACTCTTTAAGAGTACTCTTCATTGGAAGACGACAATGTGTCGTGTACTGCTATCTCCATTGTACTCTTTAAGAGTACTCTTCATTGGAAGACGACAATGTGTCGTGTACTGCTATCTCCATTGTACTCTTTAAGAGTACTCTTCATTGGAAGACAACAATGTGTCGTGTACTGCTATCTCCATTGTACTCTTGAAGAGTACTCTTCATTGGAAGACGACAATGTGCCGTGTACTGCAATCTCCATTGTACTCTTGAAGAGTACTCTTCATTGGAAGACGACAATGTGCCGTGTACTGCTATCTCCATTGTACTCTTGAAGAGTACTCTTCATTGGAAGACGACAATGTGTCGTGTACTGCTATCTCCATTGTACTCTTTAAGAGTACTCTTCATTGGAAGACGACAATGTGTCGTGTACTGCTATCTCCATTGTACTCTTGGAGAGTACTCTTCATTGGAAGACGACAATGTGTCGTGTACTGCTATCTCCATTGTACTCTTGAAGAGTACTCTTCATTGGAAGACGACAATGTGTCGTGTACTGCTATCTCCATTGTACTCTTGAAGAGTACTCTTCATTGGAAGACGACAATGTGTCGTGTACTGCTATCTCCATTGTACTCTTGAAGAGTACTCTTCATTGGAAGACGACAATGTGCCGTGTACTGCTATCTCCATTGTACTCTTTAAGAGTACTCTTCATTGGAAGACGACAATGTGTCGTGTACTGCTATCTCCATTGTACTCTTTAAGAGTACTCTTCATTGGAAGACGACAATGTGCCGTGTACTGCTATCTCCATTGTACTCTTTAAGAGTACTCTTCATTGGAAGACGACAATGTGTCGTGTACTGCTATCTCCATTGTACTCTTGAAGAGTACTCTTCATTGGAAGACAACAATGTGTCGTGTACTGCTATCTCCATTGTACTCTTTAAGAGTACTCTTCATTGGAAGACGACAATGTGTCATGTACTGCTATCTCCATTGTACTCTTTAAGAGTACTCTTCATTGGAAGACGACAATGTGCCGTGTACTGCTATCTCCATTGTACTCTTGGGGAGTACTCTTCATTGGAAGACGACAATGTGTTGTGTACTGCTATCTCCATTGTACTCGTGGAGAGTACTCTTCATTGGAAGACGACAATGTGTCGTGTACTGCTATCTCCATTGTACTCTTTAAGAGTACTCTTCATTGGAAGACGACAATGTGCCGTGTACTGCTATCTCCATTGTACTCTTGAAGAGTACTCTTCATTGGAAGACGACAATGTGTCGTGTACTGCTATCTCCATTGTACACTTGAAGAGTACTCTTCATTGGAAGACAACAATGTGTCGTGTACTGCTATCTCCATTGTACTCTTGGGGAGTACTCTTCATTGGAAGATGACAATGTGTCGTGTACTGCTATCTCCATTGTACACTTGAAGAGTACTCTTCATTGGAAGACGACAATGTGTCGTGTACTGCTATCTCCATTGTACTCTTGGGGAGTACTCTTCATTGGAAGACGACAATGTGCCGTGTACTACTATCTCCATTGTACTCTTTAAGAGTACTCTTCATTGGAAGACGACAATGTGTCGTGTACTGCTATCTCCATTGTACTCTTTAAGAGTACTCTTCATTGGAAGACGACAATGTGTCGTGTACTGCTATCTCCATTGTACTCTTGGAGAGTACTCTTCATTGGAAGACGACAATGTGTCGTGTACTGCTATCTCCATTGTACTCTTGAAGAGTACTCTTCATTGGAAGACGACAATGTGCCGTGTACTGCTATCTCCATTGTACTCTTTAAGAGTACTCTTCATTGGAAGACGACAATGTGTCGTGTACTGCTATCTCCATTGTACTCTTGAAGAGTACTCTTCATTGGAAGACGACAATGTGTCGTGTACTGCTATCTCCATTGTACTCCTGGGGAGTACTCTTCATTGGAAGACGACAATGTGTCGTGTACTGCTATCTCCATTGTACTCTTGAAGAGTACTCTTCATTGGAAGACGACAATGTGTCGTGTACTGCTATCTCCATTGTACTCTTGGGGAGTACTCTTCATTGGAAGACGACAATGTGCCGTGTACTACTAACTCCATTGTACTCTTTAAGAGTACTCTTCATTGGAAGACGACAATGTGTCGTGTACTGCTATCTCCATTGTACTCTTTAACTTTTAAGAGTACTCTTCCTTGGAAGACAACAATGTGCCGTGTACTGCTATCTCCATTGTACTCTTTAAGGGTACTCTTCATTGGAAGACGACAATTTGTCGTGTACTGCTATCTCCATTGTACTCTTTAAGAGTACTCTTCATTGGAAGACGACAATGTGTCGTGTACTGCTATCTCCATTGTACTCTTGAAGAGTACTCTTCATTGGAAGACGACAATGTGTCATGTACTGCTATCTCCATTGTACTCTTGAAGAGTACTCTTCTTCATTGGAAGACAACAATGTGTCGTGTTCTGCTATCTCCATTGTACTCTTTAAGAGTACTCTTCATTGGAAGACGACAATGTGCCGTGTACTGCTATCTCCATTGTACTCTTTAAGAGTACTCTTCATTGGAAGACGACAATGTGCCGTGTACTGCTATCTCCATTGTACTTTTGGGGAGTACTCTTCATTGGAAGACGACAATGTGTCGTGTACTGCTATCTCCATTGTACTCTTGAAGAGTACTCTTCATTGGAAGACAACAATGTGTCGTGTACTGCTATCTCCATTGTACTCTTGAAGAGTACTCCTCATTGGAAGACGACAATGTGTCGTGTACTGCTATCTCCATTGTACACTTGAAGAGTACTCTTCATTGGAAGACGACAATATGTTGTGTACTGCAATCTCCATTGTACTCTTGAAGAGTACTCTTCATTGGAAGACGACAATATGTCGTGTACTGCTATCTCCATTGTACACTTGAAGAGTACTCTTCATTGGAAGACAACAATGTGTCGTGTACTGCTATCTCCATTGTACTCTTGGGGAGTACTCTTCATTGGAAGATGACAATGTGTCGTGTACTGCTATCTCCATTGTACACTTGAAGAGTACTCTTCATTGGAAGACAACAATGTGTCGTGTACTGCTATCTCCATTGTACTCTTGGGGAGTACTCTTCATTGGAAGATGACAATGTGTCGTGTACTGCTATCTCCATTGTACTCTTGAAGAGTACTCTTCATTGGAAGACGACAATGTGTCGTGTACTGCTATCTCCATTGTACTCTTGGGGAGTACTCTTCATTGGAAGACGACAATGTGTCGTGTACTGCTATCTCCATTGTACCTTAAGAGTACTCTTCATTGGAAGACGACAATGTGTCGTGTACTGCTATCTCCATTGTACTCTTTAAGAGTACTCTTCATTGGAAGACGACAATGTGTCGTGTACTGCTATCTCCATTGTACTCTTGGAGAGTACTCTTCATTGGAAGACGACAATGTGTCGTGTACTGCTATCTCCATTGTACTCTTGAAGAGTACTCTTCATTGGAAGACGACAATGTGTCGTGTACTGCTATCTCCATTGTACTCTTGAAGAGTACTCTTCATTGGAAGACGACAATGTGTCGTGTACTGCTATCTCCATTGTACTCTTGAAGAGTACTCTTCATTGGAAGACGACAATGTGTCGTGTACTGCTATCTCCATTGTACTCTTGGGGAGTACTCTTCATTGGAAGACGACAATGTGTCGTGTACTGCTATCTCCATTGTACTCTTGAAGAGTACTCTTCATTGGAAGACGACAATGTGTCGTGTACTGCTATCTCCATTGTACTCTTGGGGAGTACTCTTCATTGGAAGATGACAATGTGTCGTGTACTGCTATCTCCATTGTACACTTGAAGAGTACTCTTCATTGGAAGACAACAATGTGTCGTGTACTGCTATCTCCATTGTACTCTTGGGGAGTACTCTTCATTGGAAGATGACAATGTGTCGTGTACTGCTATCTCCATTGTACACTTGAAGAGTACTCTTCATTGGAAGACAACAATGTGTCGTGTACTGCTATCTCCATTGTACTCTTGGGGAGTACTCTTCATTGGAAGATGACAATGTGTCGTGTACTGCTATCTCCATTGTACACTTGAAGAGTACTCTTCATTGGAAGACAACAATGTGTCGTGTACTGCTATCTCCATTGTACTCTTGGGGAGTACTCTTCATTGGAAGATGACAATGTGTCGTGTACTGCTATCTCCATTGTACACTTGAAGAGTACTCTTCATTGGAAGACGACAATATGTCGTGTACTGCTATCTCCATTGTACTCTTGGGGAGTACTCTTCATTGGAAGACGACAATGTGCCGTGTACTACTATCTCCATTGTACTCTTTAACTTTTAAGAGTACTCTTTATTGGAAGACGACAATGTGTCGTGTACTGCTATCTCCATTGTACTCTTTAAGAGTACTCTTCATTGGAAGACGACAATGTGTCGTGTACTGCTATCTCCATTGTACTCTTGGAGAGTACTCTTCATTGGAAGACGACAATGTGTCGTGTACTGCTATCTCCATTGTACTCTTGAAGAGTACTCTTCATTGGAAGACGACAATGTGCCGTGTACTGCTATCTCCATTGTACTCTTTAAGAGTACTCTTCATTGGAAGACGACAATGTGTCGTGTACTGCTATCTCCATTGTACTATTGAAGAGTACTCTTCATTGGAAGACGACAATGTGTCGTGTACTGCTATCTCCATTGTACTCCTGGGGAGTACTCTTCATTGGAAGACGACAATGTGTCGTGTACTGCTATCTCCATTGTACTCTTGAAGAGTACTCTTCATTGGAAGACGACAATGTGTCGTGTACTGCTATCTCCATTGTACTCTTGGGGAGTACTCTTCATTGGAAGACGACAATGTGCCGTGTACTACTAACTCCATTGTACTCTTTAAGAGTACTCTTCATTGGAAGACGACAATGTGTCGTGTACTGCTATCTCCATTGTACTCTTTAACTTTTAAGAGTACTCTTCATTGGAAGACGACAATGTGTTGTGTACTGCTATCTCCATTGTACTCTTTAACTTTTAAGAGTACTCTTCCTTGGAAGACAACAATGTGCCGTGTACTGCTATCTCCATTGTACTCTTTAAGGGTACTCTTCATTGGAAGACGACAATTTGTCGTGTACTGCTATCTCCATTGTACTCTTTAAGAGTACTCTTCATTGGAAGACGACAATGTGTCGTGTACTGCTATCTCCATTGTACTCTTGAAGAGTACTCTTCATTGGAAGACGACAATGTGTCATGTACTGCTATCTCCATTGTACTCTTGAAGAGTACTCTTCTTCATTGGAAGACAACAATGTGTCGTGTTCTGCTATCTCCATTGTACTCTTTAAGAGTACTCTTCATTGGAAGACAACAATGTGTCGTGTACTGCTATCTCCATTGTACTCTTGAAGAGTACTCCTCATTGGAAGACGACAATGTGTCGTGTACTGCTATCTCCATTGTACACTTGAAGAGTACTCTTCATTGGAAGACGACAATATGTTGTGTACTGCAATCTCCATTGTACTCTTGAAGAGTACTCTTCATTGGAAGACGACAATATGTCGTGTACTGCTATCTCCATTGTACACTTGAAGAGTACTCTTCATTGGAAGACGACAATATGTTGTGTACTGCAATCTCCATTGTACTCTTGAAGAGTACTCTTCATTGGAAGACGACAATGTGTCGTGTACTGCTATCTCCATTGTACACTTGAAGAGTACTCTTCATTGGAAGACAACAATGTGTCGTGTACTGCTATCTCCATTGTACTCTTGGGGAGTACTCTTCATTGGAAGACGACAATGTGCCGTGTACTGCTATCTCCATTGTACTCTTGAAGAGTACTCTTCAGATGGTCTTTATTCATTCTTCGAATCCCACTGGGTGTGTCGAAATCTTTCACGTGACTTCCTCACTATCCAGGAAGATTGGTGGTTCTACCTGTGTGGCCGCCGTGCATGAACTAGTGATCACGGGGCATCCATGGGCGTCCGCCACAAGTATGTTGGTGTCACCCTGTGTGCCCGTCGTGCATGAACTACTGATCAAGGGGCATTCATGGTCGTCTGCCACAAGTATCTTGGTGTCACTTTAAACCCAAAGACAAAATGAAAGAAAGTATCTTGGCAATATAACCCATGAAGGGATTGGTTTAAACATATTTATTCGATATTAATGTACATTACATATACATTGTATCCAAAACGAAAATGGATTAAATCGGAAGCTTAAAGCTTATTGAAATTTTCTCCATCAAAGGGATTGAGTTCATACTTACCACATGTGTTTATATCAATGAGACGAAATGTTGCTGTACAAACTCGCAGGTCCTTCCCTACCTTCAATGTTGATGTCTCACTTAGCTCTTTCCTTCATAGAGATTTAGGTTAATATACTATTATATCGCCATACAAATGACAGCCATTTAGCTATCATGCAGTGGATAAGTTGTCACCATATCTATCTCACCTCCATAGATATTACTGGGACTTCATAGAGATTTAGGTTAATATACTATTATATCGCCATACAAATGACAGCCATTTAGCTATCACGCAGTGGATAAGTAGCCTAGTCGACATATCTATCCCACCTGCATAGATATTACTGGGACTACATGGAATTCTGACCTATATTATGAACATTGGTTTATCTATTATATTGTCAATGTATGTCGTATTGGTAATGGCGTCAAGAGGTGCTTCCATGCGTGAATGGGTTAAGAGGTCAATTATGACTTCAAGTTAATTTTTAACCCCATCGCCAAATGAGGGTTATTATTTGGTTCAGACAACATTTACTGCAAGACATAAATCACATATAGCATACAACGACATACATAATACATCACATATAACATACAACGACATACATAATACATCACATATAGCATACAACGACATACATAATACATCCCATATAACATACAACGACATACATAATACATCACATATAACATACAACGACATACATCACATATACCATACAACGACATACATCACATATACCATACAACGACATACATCACATATAACATACAACGACATACATCACATATAACATACAACGATATACATCACATATAACATACAACGACATACATAATACATCACATATAACATACAACGACATACATCACATATAACATACAACGACATACATAATACATCACATATAACATACAACTACATACATAATACATATAACATACAACGACATACATAATACATAATACATATAACATACAACGACATACATAATACATAATACATATAACATACAACGACATACATAATACATAATACATATAACATACAACGACATACATAATACATCACATATAACATACAACGACATACATAATACATCACATATAACATACAACGACATACATAATACATCACATATAACATACAACGATATACATAATACATCACATATAACATACAACGACATACATAATACATCACATATAACATACAACGACATACATAATACATCACATATAACATACAACGACATACATAATACATCACATATAACATACAACGACATACATAATACATCACATATAACATACAAGGACATACATAATACATCACATATAACATACAACGACATACATAATACATCACATATAACATACAACGACATACATAATACATCACATATAACATACAACGACATACATCACATATAACATACAACGACATACATAATACATCACATATAACATACAACGACATA
>CM026387.1:31550423-31617923 GCA_014843695.1 Archivesica marissinica
GTATCTCAATGTTCCGTCCACATATGATTTATGTTCTATTTTCAGTACATCAGTTGACGCGTACATTGCAGTGCACAAGTATCTCAATGTTCCGTCCACATATGATTTATGTTCTATTTTCAGTACATCAGTTGACGCTTACATTGCAGTGCACAAGTATCTCAATGTTCTGTCCACATATGATTTATGTTCTATTTTCAGTACATCAGTTGACGCGTACATTGCAGTGCACAAGTATCTCAATGTTCCGTCCACATATGATTTATGTTCTATTTTCAGTACATCAGTTGACGCGTACATTGCAGTGCACGAGTATCTCGGAGGGCGGTGGCTTTGATTATGACCAGAGTTGGTTATGTGCCATGTAAGTCTTATCATGTCACCTGCTTCAGAGGGGATTATGTTAGTTTTACCTGCTTCAGAGGTGATGATGTTAGTTTTACCTGCTTCATAGGTGATGATGTTAGTTTTACCTGCTTCATAGGTGGTGATGTTAGTTTGACCTGCTTCAGACACTAGCATGTTAGTTTTACCTGCTTCAGACACTAGCATGTTAGTTTTACCTGCTTCAGACACTAGCATGTTAGTTTTACCTGCTTCAGACACTAGCATGTTAGTTTTACCTGCTTCAGACACTAGCATGTTAGTTTTACCTGCTTCAGACACTAGCATGTTAGTTTTATCTGCTTCAGACACTAGCATGTTAGTTTTACCTGCTTCAGACACTAGCATGTTAGTTTTACCTGCTTCAGACACTAGCATGTTAGTTTGATCTGCTTCAGACACTAGCATGTTAGTTTTACCTGCTTCAGACACTAGCATGTTAGTTTTACCTGCTTCAGACACTAGCATGTTAGTTTTACCTGCTTCAGACACTAGCATGTTAGTTTTACCTGCTTCAGACACTAGCATGTTAGTTTTACCTGTTTCAGACACTAGCATGTTAGTTTTATCTGCTTCAGACACTAGCATGTTAGTTTTACCTGCTTCAGACACTAGCATGTTAGTTTTACCTGTTTCAGACACTAGCATGTTAGTTTTATCTGCTTCAGACACTAGCATGTTAGTTTTACCTGCTTCAGACACTAGCATGTTAGTTTTACCTGCTTCAGACACTAGCATGTTAGTTTTACCTGCTTCAGACACTAGCATGTTAGTTTTACTTGCTTCAGAGGGGATTATGTTAGTTTTACCTGCTTCAGAGGGGATTATGTTAGTTTTACCTGCTTCAGACACTAGCATGTTAGTTTTACCTGCCTCAGGGATTATGTTAGTTTTATCTGCTTCAGAAACTAGCATGTTAGTTTTACCTGCCTCAGGGATTATGTTAGTTTTACCTGTTTCAGAGGGGATCATGTTAGTTTTACCTGCTTCAGACACTAGCATGTTAGTTTTACCTGCTTCAGACACTAGCATGTTAGTTTTACCTGCTTCAGACACTAGCATGTTAGTTTTACCTGCTTCAGACACTAGCATGTTAGTTTTACCTGCTTCAGAGGGGATTATGTTAGTTTTACCTGCTTCAGAGGGGATTATGTTAGTTTTACCTGCTTCAGAGGGGATTATGTTAGTTTTACCTGCTTCAGAGGGGATTATGTTAGTTTTACCTGCTTCAGACAGTATCATGTTAGTTTTACCTGCTTCAGAGGCGATCATGTTAGTTTTACCTGCTTCAGACACTAGCATGTTAGTTTTACCTGCTTCAGACACTAGCATGTTAGTTTTACCTGCTTCAGAGGGGATTATGTTAGTTTTACCTGTTTCAGAGGGGATTATGTTAGTTTTACCTGTTTCAGACGATTATGTTAGTTTTACCTGCTTCAGAGGGGATCATGTTAGTTTTACCTGCTTCAGAGGGGATTATGTTAGTTTTACCTGTTTCAGAGGGGATTATGTTAGTTTTACCTGTTTCAGAGGCGATTATGTTAGTTTTACCTGCTTCAGATACTAGCATGTTAGTTTTACCTGTTTCAGAGGGGATTATGTTAGTTTTATCTGCTTCAGATACTAGCATGTTAGTTTTACCTGCTTCAGAGTGGATCATGTTAGTTTTACCTGCTTCAGAGTGGATCATGTTAGTTTTACCTGCTTCAGAGTGGATCATGTGCAGCTGTCCGCGTCCAGCTGTAGCCATTTAACATTTGTTAATTGTGCAGCTGTCCACGTCCAGCTGTAGCCATTTAACATTTGTTAATTGTGCAGCTGTCCGCGTCAAGCTGTAGCCATTTAACATTTGTTAATTGTGCAGCTGTCCGCGTCCAGCTGTAGCCATTTAACATTTGTTAATTGTGCAGCTGTCCGCGTCCAGCTGTAGCCATTTAACATTTGTTAATTGTGCAGCTGTCCGCGTCCAGCTGTAGCCATTTAACATTTGTTAATTGTGCAGCTGTCCATGTCCAGCTGTAGCCATTTAACATTTGTTAATTGTGCAGCTGTCTGCGTCCAGCTGTAGCCATTTAACATTTGTTAATGTGCAGCTGTCCACGTCCAGCTGTAGCCATTTAACATTTGTTAATTGTGCAGCTGTCCGCGTCCAGCTGTAGCCATTTAACATTTGTTAATTGTGCAGCTGTCCGCATCCAGCTGTAGCCATTTAACATTTGTTAATTGTGCAGCTGTCCACGTCCAGCTGTAGCCATTTAACATTTGTTAATTGTGCAGCTGTCCGCATCCAGCTGTAGCCATTTAACATTTGTTAATTGTGCAGCTGTCCGCGTCCAGCTGTAGCCATTTAACATCTGTTAATTGTGCAGCTTCAAGTCACGTTGCCTCTTCTCTCTCCCACGTGGCGATGGATTCTATCAGGAATGAGGTTTTCAGACCGATTTAACTAATGTTGTAAGAACTTGTTTCGCAATCAAGTTAAAATAAATTTGCCAGTTCGCACTTTGGTTGGATTAGTCAGAAATCTTAGCTGTGATCATTTAACTCTACACAAGTCCACAAGTTTAACCCGAGTCCCACATACAATGCGAATACTGTATATGCCCGTCCATAAGTCGATTCTGATCATAAGTCGAGGGTCAAACTATGGCTTGAAAATGCTGATTTTAAGCTGGATTCTTCCATAAGTTGAGGGTACTTTGGTGACTCAGACTTATGACATTCGTTAAAATGTTTTTTTCTCTCACAATTTTGTATGAAACTTGGCTCGGTTTGAGATATCTGGTTGACTTTCTTCCATTACAAATCATAAAACAATACACTGATGCAGCACAACAATCTATGAAGTTTGTTTATCAGCTTTTGTTTTGCTTATTTCTCATGCATAAGTCGACCTTGTACTTTCATCAGATTTCTTGATGAGAGAAAGGTCGACTTATGGACGGGAATATATGGTACATGTCTTCCGGGTCGGGTCTCTCGTGCATGTCAAAGTATAAAATTGTCACCTATTGTGATTAAAGGGCACTGGAGGTGATTCCATCAAACTTAAGTGTGATAAGATCATTTAATCTTTTTGTGGTTTACTAAACATGCAGTATTCATTCTGCAGCTTTCTAAACATGCAGCATTCATTCCACATCTTACTAAACATGCAGTATTCATTATGCAGCTTACTAAACATGCAGCATTCATTCCGCAGCTTACTAAACATGAAGCATTAATTCCGCAGCTTACTAAACATGAAGCATTCATTCCACAGCTTACTAAACACAAATCATTCATTCCACAGCTTGCTAAACATGCATCATTCATTCCGCAGCTTACTAAACATGAAGCATTCATTCCACAGCCTGCTAAACATGAAGCATTCATTCCGCAGCTTACTAAACACGAAGCATTCATTCCACAGCTTACTAAACACGAAGCATTCATTCCACAGCTTACTAAGCATGCAGCATTCATTCCACAGCTTACTAAACATGAAGCATTCATTCCGCAGCTTACTAAACACAAATCATTCATTCCGCAGCTTGCTAAACATACAGCATTCATTCTGCAGCTTACTAAACATGCAGCATTCATTCCGCAGCTTACTAAACATGAAGCATTCATTCCGCAGCTTACTAAACACAAATCATTCTTTCTGCGGCTTGTTAAACATGCAGCATTCATTTTGTGGCCTGATTAAAAAAAATGCATCAATTTTGTAAACCTTTCAAATGCAAAGCATTTACACTGTGGGCTTGCTAAGCATGAAACATTCATTATATGAGTATAAAAGATAACGATAGACATTCATTATGTTTTTTGATAAAATAATTATATGACTTGACAAATGGGAGGAATACTTTCTGTGGCCTGGAATAGTTGAAGTAATTCATTCCACCAACCAGCCCAATCCAACTATCAGCTGTCAGGTCTTATCTGAATACATTGATCGTAGATAGCTGCCGTAGCTGCGTAATTGACATCCCTGCTAACATAATTATATATGCTTTTACAATATCACAGGAATATCGCAGTGGGGAGCAGGGGATAAAGATTGTCAGGGGCGTAGCTAGTGATTTTGAATTTGCAGGCCCGACTAATAAATTGAGTATTGAAAAATGCGCTCCCCCAGGTAAATGTAGAATGCTAGAATGTCATTAGATAGAGTTGGACACATGCATGGTCATTCGCATGTTTGCACTGTACTACTGTAGAGGACGTGATGTATGTGGTACTACACACTATAGTCGTCACTGAGCTATGTCAGGACAGTGTAGTACGTTGTAGAATATAATAGTATAGACTATAGTTGGGCATGATAGATTATTATAAACTATAGTTATATTTGATAAGCTATTTCAGACAATAGTTAGGCAGGACAGGATATTACAGACCATATTTAGGCAGAACATGATATTACAAACTAGTGTTAGGCAGAACAGGATATTACAAACTAGTGTTAGGCAGAACAGGATATTACAGACCATAGTTAGGCACAACAGGATATTACAGACTAGTGTTAGGCAGAACAGGATATTACAGACCATAGTTAGGCAGAACAGGATATTACAGACTATTGTTAGGCAGAACAGGATATTACAGACTATTGTTAGGCAGAACAGGATATTATAGACTATAGTTAGGCAGAACAGGATATTACAGACTATTGTTAGGCAGAACAGGATATTATAGACTAGTTAGGCACAACAGGATATTACAGACTATTGTTAGTCAGAACAGGATATTATAGACTATTTAGGCACAACAGGATATTACAGACTATTGTTAGGCAGAACAGGATATTATAGACTTTAGCTAGGCAGGACAAGATATTACAGACTATTGTTAGGCACAACAGGATATTACAGACTATAGTTAGGCAGAACAGGATATTATAGACTAGTTAGGCAGAACAGGATATTACAGACTATTGTTAGGCAGAACAGGATATTATAGACTATAGTTAGGCAGAACAGGATATTACAGACTATTGTTAGGCAGAACAGGATATTATAGACTAGTTAGGCACAACAGGATATTACAGACTATTGTTAGTCAGAACAGGATATTATAGACTATTTAGGCACAACAGGATATTACAGACTATTGTTAGGCAGAACAGGATATTATAGACTTTAGCTAGGCAGGACAAGATATTACAGACTATTGTTAGGCACAACAGGATATTACAGACTATAGTTAGGCAGAACAGGATATTATAGACTAGTTAGGCAGAGCAGGATATTATAGACTCTAGCTAGGCAGGACAAGATATTACAGACTATTGTTAGAATGACAGGATATTATAGACTATACATGTAGCTATACTGGACAAGTTATTTCAGACAATAGTTAGGCATGACAGGATATATTATAGACCTTTTAGCTAGGCATGAGAGGATATTATAGACTGTAGTTAGGCAGAACAGAATATTAAATCTGGATGTACACTTTTTGTAAGCCTATTTAGAGGTATGTGGTGTTGAAAGGGTTCAGATGGGTTCCAGCTTGGATGCGTTACTCTGCATCGGCACAATATGCACCATATTTCTAATTACAGAGCGAGCGTGCCGTCGATCAACCGGCGACATGTAGGTATTGCCAGACTACGGCACCCGGCAAACTTTGGCCCATCGAGTCAGGAGGTCTTCTTTGTGATACTCATACTTACACCCACCAAGGAGGTAAAGCTAGTTTTATAACCGTATTATGGGTAATTTTCTGTAATTGACTTAAAGTGGGTTAGATGGCAACGTAAACCGTTAACCCATAGAATCACCTCTCGCCTACATCACTATGTGGGTGGGGCGTCGTTATTCAGCTGTAAATATTCTGTAATTGACTTAAGATTGTTGATGTTAGATGGCAACGTAAACCTTTTCCCCATAGAATCACCTCTCGCCTACATCACTATGTGGGTGGGGTTAGATGGCAACGTAAACCTTTTCCCCATAGAATCCCCTCTCGCCTACATCACTATGTGGGTGGGGTTAGATTGCTACGTAAACCTTTTCCCCATAGAATCACCTCTCGCCTACATCACTATGTGGGTGGGGTTAGATGGCAACGTAAACCTTTCCCCATAGAATCACCTCTCCCTACATCACTATGTGGGTGGGGTAGATGGCAACGTAAACCTTTCCCCATAGAATCACCTCTCGCCTACATCACTATGTGGGTGGGGTTAGATTGCTACGTAAACCTTTTCCCCATAGAATCACCTCTCGCCTACATCACTATGTGGGTGGGGTTAGATGGCAACGTAAACCTTTTCCCCATAGAATCACCTCTCGCCTACATCACTATGTGGGTGGGGTTAGATAGCAACGTAAACCTTTTCCCCATAGAATCACCTCTTGCCTACATCACTATGTGGGTGGGGTTAGATGGCAAAGTAAACCTTTCGCCTACATCATTATGTGGGTGTGGCGTCGTTAATCAGCTGTTCATTTTCTGTAATTGACTTAAAGTGGGTTAGATAGCAACGTAACCCTTTCCCCCATAGAATCACCTCTCACCTGGGGCGTCGTTATTCAGCTGTAAATTTTCTGTAATTGACTTAAGGTTGTCTATGTTAGATGGCAACATAAATACTTCGAAAAATCGATTGTGAGATTCACTATTCAATCCTTTAATTATTTATACTACAAAAATCCACGATTTCAACTTCATGAATTCACGATTTCAACTTCAGATTTGTGAATCCGTGTTTTTATGTTGAAATGTAAGTTTGTGAAGTTGAAATGTAAGTTTGTGCAGCTGAAATGTGAGTTTGTAAAGCTGAAATGTAAGTTTGTAAAGCTGAAATGTGAGTTTGTGAAGTTGAAATTTGAGTTTGTGAAGCTGAAATGTGTGTTTGTGAAGCTGAACTGTGAGTTTGTGAAGCTGAAATTTGAGTTTGTGAAGTTGAAATATGAGTTTGTGAAGTTGAAATGTGAGTTTGTGAAGTTGAAATATGAGTTTGTGAAGTTGAAATATGAGTTTGTGAAGTTGAAATGTGAGTTTGTGAAGTTGAAATGTGAGTTTGTGAAGTTGAAATATGAGTTTGTGAAGTTGAAATTTGAGTTTGTGAGTTTGGGAAGTTGAAATGTGAGTTTGTGAAGTTGAAATGTGAGTTTGTGAAGTTGAAATGTGAGTTTGTGAAGCTGAAATGTGAGTTTGTGAAGTTGAAATATGAGTTTGTGAAGTTGAAATATGAGTTTGTGAAGTTGAAATGTGAGTTTGTGAAGTTGAAATGTGAGTTTGTGAAGTTGAACTGTGAGTTTGTGAAGTTGAAATATGAGTTTGTGAAGTTGAAATGTGAGTTTGTGAAGTTGAAATGTGAGTTTGTGAAGTTGAAATGTGAGTTTGTGAAGTTGAAATGTGAGTTTGTGAAGTTGAATGTGAGTTTGTGAAGTTGAAATGTGAGTTTGTGAAGTTGAAATGTGAGTTTGTGAAGTTGAAATGTGAGTTTGTGAAGTTGAAATATGAGTTTGTGAAGCTGAAATGTGAGTTTGTAAAGCTGAAATGTGAGTTTGTAAAGCTGAAATGTGAAAAGCTGAAATGTGAGTTTGTGAGTTTGTGAAGCTGAAATGTGAGTTTGTGAAGTTGAAATATGAGTTTGTGAAGTTGAAATGTGAGTTTGTGAAGCTGAAATGTGAGTTTGTGAAGCTGAAATGTGAGTTTGTGAAGCTGAAATGTGAGTTTGTGAAGCTGAAATGTGAGTTTGTGAAGTTGAAATATGAGTTTGTGAAGCTGAAATGTGAGTTTGTGAAGTTGAAATGTGAGTTTGTGAAGCTGAAATGTGAGTTTGTGAAGCTGAAATGTGAGTTTGTGAAGTTGAAATGTGAGTTTGTGAAGCTGAAATGTGAGTTTGTGAAGTTGAAATGTGAGTTTGTGAAGCTGAAATGTGAGTTTGTGAAGTTGAAATGTGAGTTTGTGAAGCTGAAATGTGAGTTTGTGAAGCTGAAATGTGAGTTTGTGAAGCTGAAATGTGAGTTTGTGAAGCTGAAATGTGAGTTTGTGAAGTTGAAATGTGAGTTTGTGAAGCTGAAATGTGAGTTTGTGAAGCTGAAATGTGAGTTTGTGAAGCTGAAATGTGAGTTTGTGAAGCTGAAATGTGAGTTTGTGAAGTTGAAATGTGAGTTTGTGAAGCTGAAATGTGAGTTTGTGAAGCTGAAATGTGAGTTTGTGAAGCTGAAATGTGAGTTTGTGAAGCTGAAATGTGAGTTTGTGAAGTTGAAATATGAGTTTGTGAAGCTGAAATGTGAGTTTGTGAAGTTGAAATGTGAGTTTGTGAAGCTGAAATGTGAGTTTGTGAAGCTGAAATGTGAGTTTGTGAAGCTGAAATGTGAGTTTGTGAAGTTGAAATGTGAGTTTGTGAAGCTGAAATGTGAGTTTGTGAAGCTGAAATGTGAGTTTGTGAAGCTGAAATGTGAGTTTGTGAAGCTGAAATGTGAGTTTGTGAAGCTGAAATGTGAGTTTGTGAAGCTGAAATGTGAGTTTGTGAAGCTGAAATGTGAGTTTGTGAAGCTGAAATGTGAGTTTGTGAAGTTGAAATGTGAGTTTGTGAAGCTGAAATGTGAGTTTGTGAAGCTGAAATGTGAGTTTGTGAAGCTGAAATGTGAGTTTGTGAAGTTGAAATGTGAGTTTGTGAAGCTGAAATGTGAGTTTGTGAAGTTGAAATGTGAGTTTGTGAAGCTGAAATGTGAGTTTGTGAAGCTGAAATGTGAGTTTGTGAAGTTGAAATGTGAGTTTGTGAAGTTGAAATGTGAGTTTGTGAAGTTGAACTGTTATGATCCTTTCATCTAATGACATCATCCAGATATTCATATTTTAAACGACGTTTGTTGTAAAATTAAACAGATTGAGATTTTGTTTTTCTATGTATAGAAAAGTACCAAGAATGACCTTGAGACAGGTCGCACGTTTTCCACAATATTCTCCGACCTGTATAACCGCACCCAGCTACTGGAGTGTGTCACAGAGGAGGAGTTTAAGACAGTCCTGGCCGAGAACACCAACGCCATGATGGAGCGGATGAAACGAAATGATGAAAAAATACCAACCTTTGACGATGACAAGGTAGCTAGAACACATGTACAACTTATGATGTAATACTTATACATTTCTTGATAAAAAATATTCTGTTGCTGCAGGAGGCCGCTGGGGGCTGAGTGGTTATGGTCGTTGACTTCAAATCACTTGCCCCTTACTGCTGTAGGTTTGAATCCCACTGGAGAGTGTCAGATTCTTTCACTTAGAGGAAGCTATCCAGATATTACATCGACTAAGCATGTTATATATTGCTGGATACCAAGTCATATTGGTATTCGTGGCAATGAAATGGCTGATCAAAGTGAAAAAGATGCACTTAAACTAGACTGTATAAATTCTAGTGGTGTGCACCGGTTTCAAAATCCATAATCGATTAATCGGAATAATCGGATGGGTAAACCGATTATATAATCACTTTTTAATCGGGCTACTCATATATTTACAAATCAAAATCAATCTATTTAGTGCTAATAAATTACTACATCTAACTTACATGTTTCTACAAATTAGTTACAAGTTACTACATATGAGTACTAGACTTTAAGTTAGTAGACTGCCACCTGTTATAAACATTAATGATTATGTTTTAAGTTAATAGAGGACAGAACGCATAGTGACATACTAGTGAAAAGTCTAGTACTAGATATTAGAATTTTTGTTGCAAAAGTACAATGCTAATAAAATACAGCGAATAGAAAAATTGTGTTTTTATTTATTTTAACTATAAATCAAAGTACGAGACAAAAATAAAAAAATTAAAAAAATAAGTATCGATTATAATCGATTCCACATTTTCACAATCGATTATCGCCGATGTCCACACCGGCGACCACACCGGCGACCGATTGTCGGCGACTTAGCGATAATCGGTTTATCACTAATAAATTCTAAAATACATGTACCATACACTGATGCTAGACAATCGATTCTTTCTTACATTATTTCAAAATGGCAAACCACTTGGAATAACATACAATTCAATAAACTACAACCAATTAAGCCAAACATTGGTAAATCATCTTCTGTTTATCACTCCAACCGTAGAGAGGAAACTGTAATGTCACGGCTGAGACTTGGCCATACCCGTTTCACACACTCATTTTTATTGAAAAGAGAGTGTCCACCATGGTGTATACCATGTCATTCCTCTATAAATGTTGAACACATATTAATTCACTGTGTAGATTTTTACAAATGATTGTGATGTTTATTTACAAATGATTGTGGTGTTTATTTACAAATGATTGTGGTGTTTATTTGAACAGAAGAAGAGTTGCTGTCGATTCATGAATGGAATCATTGGAGATTTAAAGAGAAGACTTCCACATTACTGGTCTGACTACAAGGATGGTATGATCAGTTACACTCATTAGTATATGTAGGTCGTCTGCTGTATGTGTATGCATGGCTACAAGGATGGCATGATCAGTTATACTCATTAGTATATGTAGGTCGTCTGCTGTATGTGTATGCATGGCTACAAGGATGGCATGATCAGTTATACTCATTAGTATATGCAAGTCGTCTGCTGTATGTGTATGCATGACTACAAGGATGGTGTGATCAGTTATACTCATTAGTATATGCAGGTCGTCTGCTGTATGTGTATGCATGACTACAAGGATGGTATGATCAGTTATACTCATTAGTATATGCAGGTCGTCTGCTGTATGTGTATGCATGGCTACAAGGATGGCATGATCAGTTATACTCATTAGTATATGCAGGTCGTCTGCTGTATGTGTATGCATGACTACAAGGATGGCATGATCAGTTATACTCATTAGTATATGCAGGTCGTCTGCTGTATGTGTATGCATGACTACAAGGATGGTATGATCAGTTATACTCATTAGTATATGCAGGTCGTCTGCTGTATGTGTATGCATGACTACAAGGATGGTATGATCAGTTATACTCATTAGTATATGCAGGTCATCTGCTGTATGTGTATGCATGACTACAAGGATGGTATGCTCAGTTATACTCATTAGTATATGCAGGTCGTCTGCTGTATGTGTATGCATGACTACAAGGATGGTATGCTCAGTTATACTCATTAGTATATGCAGGTCGTCTGCTGTATGTGTATGCATGACTACAAGGATGGTATGCTCAGTTATACTCATTAGTATATGCAGGTCGTCTGCTGTATGTGTATGCATGACTACAAGGATGGTATGCTCAGTTATACTCATTAGTATATGCAGGTCGTCTGCTGTATGTGTATGCATGACTACAAGGATGGTATGCTCAGTTATACTCATTAGTATATGCAGGTCGTCTGCTGTATGTGTATGCATGACTACAAGGATGGTGTGATCAGTTATACTCATTAGTATATGCAGGTCGTCTGCTGTATGTGTATGCATGACTACAAGGATGGTATGATCAGTTATACTCATTAGTATATGCAGGTCGTCTGCTGTATGTGTATGCATGGCTACAAGGATGGCATGATCAGTTATACTCATTAGTATATGCAGGTCGTCTGCTGTATGTGTATGCATGACTACAAGGATGGCATGATCAGTTATACTCATTAGTATATGCAGGTCGTCTGCTGTATGTGTATGCATGACTACAAGGATGGTATGATCAGTTATACTCATTAGTATATGCAGGTCGTCTGCTGTATGTGTATGCATGACTACAAGGATATTAGTATATGCAGGTCGTCTGCTGTATGTGTATGCATGACTACAAGGATGATATGATCAGTTATACTCATTAGTATATGCAGGTCGTCTGCTGTATGTGTATGCATGACTACAAGGATGATATGATCAGTTATACTCATTAGTATTAAAAAATCGGGATAATTTTATTTTAATGATACCTGGTAATATCCAAATACAGGTAAATCAGGAATATTATCCGATAATTGGCGTTAATTTGTATATTGTCGTATTCTTAAATTTAAATGCATCAACTTATTTTGTAACCCATTCGTGGTCTAGTGGATAGTTTATCTGACTTGCAATCTTGTTGTCTTTGTGTGGTGTAGGTTTGAACCATACAAACCAACGTTTTTTGTTTGTTTTGCTTATTTTATTTATTTAGATATATTTAGATATATTTCTTTTTTTTTCTTTTTACTTTATGTGTACATGTCATGACATATAATTATTATAATTATACAAATGTTCATCAAAATGCCTTGTTAATGTCTGAGTAGTCATCCTGCTCACTTGCGGTGTCTGTTTCCTCCTCATCACTGACCTCAATAATGAACTGCTCACAAGCTTGTTCCACTGCAATATCGGTCTTACGAAATCGCTCCTCTGCCTCTCTTGCATGCCTGCAGTAGTTCTCCCATTCAAACGGTGTAACACTGTCAGATTCGCAGATGCTACACGTCTCTTCACAATTGCCTGTCCAATTGTACCTTCTCCAGGTAAAGAAAAACTGTTTATCAATAATAAACAATGACGCATTGTCCAGGATTCGATCCAGGACAGCAATATTACAACGCACATGTTTTATCCACTAGACCACGTAGATACTTGATTCAAACTTGCGATATTAGATATAAATCGTATACCATGTCTATCCCAATTCCCTATTTCATTGTTATGGGTTAATCCAGTATTGGTAAATAAAGGCCACAGTTATCGCGTTTTATTAATATATGTAGGTCCTCTGCTATCTGTATATGCACAAATCCATAATTTATTCAAACCACTAGTCTAAATTGGTGTGGAGCTTCTTGACAAATACTAGATCACAAGTTCACAACTGGCTAAAATGAATCTTTATAGATGGGTGTGTGGTCCAGTGGTTAACATGTTGGACTGCGATTCCGGGGATTGCAGATTCAATCCCCAGCCTGACCATGATAATATTAAGTCTTTCAGATGGACTAAAGGCTAAGGTCTTGTGTATCAGATATTATACACTGGGCATGTAAACGAACCCCGGATACTTCTGGAAATGGAACATCTTCTGTATCTTGTCCTATCGTCCAAACAATAAATTGGCTATTGGGAAACCATTTGATCTAATGTTTGTAATCTGTAAATTTGTGATAACATTGATTGGTCTTTGATCAGAATTTGTATTCTTTGATCAGAATTTGTATTCTTTGATTAGAATTTGTATTCTTTGATTAGAATTTGTGTTCTACTATGGAAACATGATCGGACATTAGCAGGAACCTATTAACCCTTTCCTTCATAGAGATTTAGGTTAATATACTATCATATCTGCATTAAAACGACAGCCATTTAACCCTTTCCTTCATAGAGATTTAGGTTAATATACTATTATAACTGCATTAAAACGACAGCCATTTAACCCTTTCCTTCATAGAGATTTAGGTTAATATACTATTATATCTGCATTAAAATGACAGCCATTTAACCCTTTCCTTCATAGAGATTTAGGTTAATATACTATTATATCTGCATTAAAACGACAGCCATTTAACCCTTTCCTTCATAGAGATTTAGGTTAATATACTATTATATCTGCATTAAAACGACAGCCATTTTAGCTATCATGCAGTGAATGTCTCACTTCGTACTTCAGCAACAAGCTGTCCGATTAGCGCAGTGGTTAGCGCGCTCATTTCTCACCAATGCAACCCGGGTTCGATCCTCGGACCGGGAAGTATGTGAGATGGTACGGTTGTCACCAGATCAGACAGGTGGGTTTTCTCTGGGTACTCCGGTTTCCTCCCACACGAATGATCACATTTACGCTTTTCAAGTTGTTAAAACTTGTTTCGCAATCATTGTAAAATAAATAAAATTTCAATTAAGCTGGCGCTTTGACATAACGAGTTTGAAATACTACCTATTTATACAGAAGGGACCAAAAAATAAATTAATTTGAAGGAATGTGCAAACAACATAGATCCAGATCAGCTGCGGAGTAACACCATATCTGATCAGGATCTATGTTGTTTGCTATTCTGCCAATTTGTTTGGCTTCACTATCTGAATAGCAAACAGCATAGAGCCTGATCAGACAGCACCTTCTGTGCTGTTTGCGCAAACGAATATACTCGTTTCCAGTACAGTAAGGGTTAACGAAATTGGATATAAACGGAGCCAGTAATATGTAATATGATAGTATCTGAAACAGGACTTTGACCGGACTTGGAGATAACCAGAGAATTTGACATAACCGACTTTGATATAACAGATGTAGACTGTACATACATGTTAACCATTGTAAATAATTGCTTTATTAGTTTAAGGTGACTTATAGGCCCACTGGGCCGGTTGCTATTGTATTAATGCACATTTGTTGTAATATTGTAATTATAAACTGAATGCACATGTCACTATAATAAACATTTTCTTATCTTATCTTACATAGTGATTTTTCAGCTGATTCTCACTTCCGTGGTATATTTTAGGTGTTGTAGGATCAAAGACCATCCAGAAGTCATTGTCTACGACATTATTCCTGTATTTTGCTTGTCTTATGCCGTCTATAGCGTTTGGTGTACTCAACAGTGAGAACACAGCTGGATATCTAGGTGAGGACTAATTTACGTGTTTTCAGTGAATAATTGGTTTTCATTATTACCAGTAGCATGAAATCATTCTGTGTTTCATAACCAACAATTCTGATACCTTAGTCTTTACAACGTTACTATAACCATTAGCACGCTGCAGGCAAAATGAGCAGATAACAGATGTGTCATATTTTTCTTATTTTCCTAGAAAGTTGGGCTTGACATTTCATTCAAATCGTCCCGATACTATTAAAAAAAGTAAAACAAATTGTTTTTTTCTTCAATTTTTAGCTTTTTTTAAAAAAGAATTGTGACTATTTGAATGAAATTTGACAAGCCCAACTTTCTAGGAAAATATGAAAAATATTACATATTTGTTATAAATAAGAAAAATAATACACATTTGTTTTTGGCTCATTTGGCCTGCAGCGGTTAAAGTTACATTCCTGTTCAAATGGAGGATATTTCCAGTGGTGGCGTCCGTGGTCCAGAGGTAGAGCGTCGGATTTGGAATCGAACGGTCCCAGGTTCGATACTCGGTCAGGCCACGTATGTAGTGTCATTGAGCAAGGCACCTCACACACATTGCTTAGTACTGGTCGGCTAAGCTTGCCCAGGAAAACATGTCTACGTCCCCGCAAGGGGTTTGACATTAATGGAACATTCATACATACATTGCACTGTATGCGAGTGCCATGTTCTTTATACGTGTTTAATTAAATACAAATGCTAAATGTGATGTACGTGTAAACTCTGTTGGGTTTCAACGTTTTAATATACATCTACGTAAGAATATTTGACGTACACTTAAAAACCTGAAAGGGTACAAAACATAAAACCCTGAATACATCTCGCATAACAGCCGTACATATTAACCAATGTTAAACCTTACTTACATATGTATTATCAATTATCCCTATACTATACCGTCAATGTAACACATCGGTAATAATTATAAAGTATAAATAAAACTAGCTTACCAGCTAAGTGGCTGTCTATGACGTTAATAGTAATCTACAAAACGACTTGCGTCGATCATATCACTCTCATTTATCCGATACACCCTAATTCCACTACATTACAATGATAGATATATCACTCTCATGCATCCGTTACACCCAAATTCCACTATGTTACAATGATAGATATATCACTCTCATGCATCCGATACACCCAAATTCCACTACGTTACAATGATAGATATATCACTCTCATGCATCCGTTACACCCAAATTCCACTATGTTACAATGATAGATATATCACTCTCATGCATCCGTTACACCCAAATTCCACTATGTTACAATGATAGATATATCACTCTCATGCATCCGTTACACCCAAATTCCACTATGTTACAATGATAGATATATCACTCTCATGCATCCGTTACACCCAAATTCCACTATGTTACAATGATAGATATATCACTCTCATGCATCCGTTACACCCAAATTCCACTATGTTACAATGATAGATATATCACTCTCATGCATCCGTTACACCCAAATTCCACTATGTTACAATGATAGATATATCACTCTCATGCATCCGTACACCCAAATTCCACTAGTACACCCAAATTCCACTATGTTACAATGATAGATATATCACTCTCATGCATCCGTTACACCCAAATTCCACTATGTTACAATGATAGATATATCACTCTCATGCATCCGTTACACCCAAATTCCACTATGTTACAATGATAGATATATCACTCTCATGCATCCGTTACACCCAAATTCCACTATGTTACAATGATAGATATATCACTCTCATGCATCCGTTACACCCAAATTCCACTATGTTACAATGATAGATATATCACTCTCATGCATCCGTTACACCCAAATTCCACTACGTTACAATGATAGATTATATCACTCTTGTTCATCCGATACACCCAAATTCCACTACATTACAATGATAGATATATCACTCTCATGCATCCGATACACCCAAATTCCACTACGTTACAATGATAGATATATCACTCTCATGCATCCGATACACCCAAATTCCACTACATTACAATGATAGATATATCACTCTCATGCATCCGATACACCCAAATTCCACTACATTACAATGATAGATATATCACTCTCATGCATCCGATACACCCAAATTCCACTACATTACAATGATAGATATATCACTCTCATGCATCCGATACACCCAAATTCCACTACGTTACAATGATAGATATATCACTCTCATGCATCCGTTACACCCAAATTCCACTATGTTACAATGATAGATATATCACTCTCATGCATCCGTTACACCCAAATTCCACTATGTTACAATGATAGATATATCACTCTCATGCATCCGTTACACCCAAATTCCACTATGTTACAATGATAGATATATCACTCTCATGCATCCGTTACACCCAAATTCCACTATGTTACAATGATAGATATATCACTCTCATGCATCCGTTACACCCAAATTCCACTATGTTACAATGATAGATATATCACTCTCATGCATCCGTTACACCCAAATTCCACTATGTTACAATGATAGATATATCACTCTCATGCATCCGTTACACCCAAATTCCACTATGTTACAATGATAGATATATCACTCTCATGCATCCGTTACACCCAAATTCCACTATGTTACAATGATAGATATATCACTCTCATGCATCCGTTACACCCAAATTCCACTATGTTACAATGATAGATATATCACTCTCATGCATCCGATACACCCAAATTCCACTACGTTACAATGATAGATTATATCACTCTCGTTCATCCGATACACCCAAATTCCACTATGTTACAATGATAGATATATCACTCTCATGTATCCGTTACACCCAAATTCCACTACGTTACAATGATAGATATATCACTCTCATTTATCCGATACACCCAAATTCCACTACGTTACAATGATAGATATATCACTCTCATTTATCCGATACACCCAAATTCCACTACATTACAATGATAGATATATCACTCTCATGCATCCGTTACACCCAAATTCCACTATGTTACAATGATAGATATATCACTCTCATGCATCCGTTACACCCAAATTCCACTACGTTACAATGATAGATTATATCACTCTTGTTCATCCGATACACCCAAATTCCACTACATTACAATGATAGATATATCACTCTCATGCATCCGATACACCCAAATTCCACTACGTTACAATGATAGATATATCACTCTCATGCATCCGATACACCCAAATTCCACTACATTACAATGATAGATATATCACTCTCATGCATCCGATACACCCAAATTCCACTACATTACAATGATAGATATATCACTCTCATGCATCCGATACACCCAAATTCCACTACATTACAATGATAGATATATCACTCTCATGCATCCGATACACCCAAATTCCACTACGTTACAATGATAGATATATCACTCTCATGCATCCGATACACCCAAATTCCACTACGTTACAATGATAGATATATCACTCTCATGCATCCGTTACACCCAAATTCCACTACATTACAATGATAGATATATCACTCTCATGCATCCGTTACACCCAAATTCCACTACGTTACAATGATAGATATATCACTCTCATGTATCCGATACACCCAAATTCCACTACGTTATATTTCTGTAACACATGACATTGGGTACATATTTCTGTAACACATGACATTGGGTACATATTTCTGTAACACATGACATTGGGTACATATTTCTGTAACACATGACATTGGGTACATATTTCTGTAGCACATGACATAGAGAACATATTTCTGTAACACATGACATTGGGTACATATTTCTGTAACACATGACATTGGGTACATATTTCTGTAACACATGACATTGGTTACATATTTCTGTAACACATGACATTGGGTACATATTTCTGTAACACATGACATTGGGTACATATTTCTGTAACACATGACATTGGGTACATATTTCTGTAACACATGACATTGGGTACATAATTCTGTAATTCTTGTACACATGACATAGAGAACATATTTTGATGGTATGATATGTTTGTTTTGTATCAGATGTGGAGAAGGTGTTGTACTCGCAGGCTATCGGAGGACTTGCGTTTGCCTTGATTGGGGGAACTCCGCAAATTGTGCTCCTAACCACCGCCCCATTGGCTCTCTATACAAAAAGTAAGTAGACAATGTGATAGGAACTGATTATCAGTTGTAATACTAGTCTCCTATATGTCGGATCTAGACATTTACTATTGCTCGTCAATCTTACATATTAATGTCGGATCTAGACATTTACTATTGCTTGTAAATCTTACATATTAATGTCGGATCTAGACATTTACTATTGCTTGTAAATCTTACATATTAATGTCGGATCTAGACATTTACTATTGCTTGTAAATCTTACATATTAATGTTGGATCTAGACATTTACTATTGCTTGTAAATCTTACATATTAATGTTGGATCTAGACATTATACACAATGTGAAATTATCATGGGAGATGCCTTTCGTAATAAGTGTATTTATATTTATCATGTGGGTTGCTTTAATAATTGGTTTATTTGTCATGTGGGGTAAAAATGAGTAAATGTACTCGGTGTCATATAGAATATTGACTCCCCTCAAAATAATGACCCGCGGGTCATTATTCAGCTATAGAATATTGACCACCCTTGCGGAAAAATAACCCCCCTTGCGAATAGCAATATATAGTGGGAAAATATTGATTATTTATATATTTATTATTATTAAATGTTAGTTAGCACTGTTTAAGGCCTAACAACATATATTTTGATTCAACTCCGCACTGATTAATTATTGTGCGTGTATTTCAGTTATTTTCAGTATATGTGAAGACTTTAATCTGGACTTCCAGGCCATGTATTGTTGTGTAGGACTCTGGAATTCCTTCTTCTTGTTTCTCTACTCTGTGTTTGATCTCAGTGTAGTAATGAAATGGTCCACAAGGTGAGTCATACTGCGTTTGATCTCGGTGTAGTAATGAAATGGTCCACAAGGTGAGTCATACTGCGTTTGATCTCGGTGTAGTAATGAAATGGTCCACAAGGTGAGTCATACTGTGTTTGATCTCAGTGTAGTAATGAAATGGTCCACAAAGTGAGTCATACTGCGTTTGATCTCAGTGTAGTAATGAAATGGTCCACAAGGTGAGTCATACTGCGTTTGATCTCAATGTAGTAATGAAATGGTCCACAAGGTGAGTCATACACTTTCTAGATCTTCACCTAGTTTTTGTTTTTACAAATGTTTTTCTTACAACTTTTATTAATCACTCTCGAGACCTCATTCCTGATGGAATCCATCACCACGAATCCATCACCACGAGGGAGAGAAGATGCAATGTGGAATTTAAATGCCTTGCCTAAGGGCAACAGCTGGGCTCAAACTCTGGGTATTTTGCACCTGAAGCAAACGCGCTACCCATGCGCTATCACAACTTTCTAGTTTTCGTAGATATCTGTGTAGTTTGGTCTACAAGGTAAGGTATGACCTTCCTAGATATCTGTGTAGTTTGGTCTACAAGGCAATGTATAACCTTCCTAGATATCTGTGTAGTTTGGTCTACAAGGCAATGTATAACCTTCCTAGATATCTGTGTAGTTTGGTCTACAAGGCAAGGTATAACCTTCCTAGATATCTGTGTAGTTTGGTCTACAAGGCAATGTATAACCTTCCTAGATATCTGTGTAGTTTGGTCTACAAGGCAATGTATAACCTTCCTAGATATCTGTGTAGTTTGGTCTACAAGGCAAGGTATAACCTTCCTAGATATCTGTGTAGTTTGGTCTACAAGGCAATGTATAACCTTCCTAGATATCTGTGTAGTTTGGTCTACAAGGCAATGTATAACCTTCCTAGATATCTGTGTAGTTTGGTCTACAAGGCAAGGTATAACCTTCCTAGATATCTGTGTAGTTTGGTCTACAAGGCAATGTATAACCTTCCTAGATATCTGTGTAGTTTGGTCTACAAGGCAATGTATAACCTTCCTAGATATCTGTGTAGTTTGGTCTACAGGTTGTTTCTGTTTATATATTTTCAGATCTTCAGAAGAGATTTTTGCTTTGTTCATTTCTATAGCTTTTACTACAGATGCCATTAAAGACACAGTACATAGTGAGTATATCTAAATATATACTTAGGATAATATTCCTCCAATGTAGCTGAGTAGAATCATTCCCTCAATGTAGCCGAGTAGAATCATTCCTCCAATGTAGCTGAGTAGAATCATTCCAATGTAGCTGAGTAGAATCATTCCCTCAATGTAGCTGAGTAGAATCATTCCCTCAATGTAGCTGAGTAGAATCATTCCTCCAATGTAGCTGAGTAGAATCATTCCCTCAATGTAGCTGAGTAGAATCATTCCCTCAATGTAGCTGAGTAGAATCATTCCCTCAATGTAGCTGAGTAGAATCATTCCTCCAATGTAGCTGAGTAGAATCATTCCCTCAATGTAGCTGAGTAGAATCATTCCCCCAAACAAAACACCCCAAACAAAACACCCCAAACCAAAACACCAAACAAAACACCAAACAAAACACCCCCAAGTAGCTGAGTAGAATCATTCCCCAATGTAGCCGAGTAGAATCATTCCTCCAATGTAGCTGAGTAGAATCATTTCTCCAATGTAGCTGAGTAGAATCATTCCTCCAATGTAGCTGAGTAGAATCATTCCTCCAATGTAGCTGAGTAGAATCATTACCTCAATGTAGCTGAGTAGAATCATTCCCTCAATGTAGCTGAGTAGAATCATTCCCTCAATGTAGCTGAGTAGAATCATTCCCTCAAATGTAGCTGAGTAGAATCATTCCCTCAATGTAGCTGAGTAGAATCATTCCTCCAATGTAGCTGAGTAGAATCATTCCCCCAATGTAGCTGAGTAGAATCATTCCTCCAATGTAGCTGAGTAGAATCATTCCTCCAATGTAGCTGAGTAGAATCATTCCTCCAATGTAGCTGAGTAGAATCATTCCTCCAATGTAGCTGAGTAGAATCATTACCTCAATGTAGCTGAGTAGAATCATTCCCTCAATGTAGCTGAGTAGAATCATTCCCTCAATGTAGCTGAGTAGAATCATTCCCTCAAATGTAGCTGAGTAGAATCATTCCCTCAATGTAGCTGAGTAGAATCATTCCTCCAATGTAGCTGAGTAGAATCATTCCCCCAATGTAGCTGAGTAGAATCATTCCTCCAATGTAGCTGAGTAGAATCATTCCTCCAATGTAGCTGAGTAGAATCATTCCTCCAATGTAGCTGAGTAGAATCATTCCTCCAATGTAGCAGAGTAGAATCATTCCCCCAATGTAGCCGAGTAGAATCATTCCTCCAATGTAGCTGAGTAGAATCATTCCTCCAATGTAGCTGAGTAGAATCATTCCTCCAATGTAGCTGAGTAGAATCATTCATCCAATGTAGCCGAGTAGAATCATTCCCCCAATGTAGCTGAGTAGAATCATTCCCCCAATGTAGCTGAGTAGAATCATCCCCTCAATGTAGCTGAGTAGAATCATTCCTCCAATGTAGCTGAGTAGAATCATCCCCTCAATGTAGCTGAGTAGAATCATTCCTCCAATGTAGCTGAGTAGAATCATTCCCTCAATGTAGCTGAGTAGAATCATTCCTCCAATGTAGCTGAGTAGAATCATCCCCTCAATGTAGCTGAGTAGAATCATTCCTCCAATGTAGCTGAGTAGAATCATTCCAATGTAGCTGAGTAGAATCATCCCCTCAATGTAGCTGAGTAGAATCATTCCTCCAATGTAGCTGAGTAGAATCATTCCCCCAATGTAGCTGAGTAGAATCATTCCCCCAATGTAGCTGAGTAGAATCATTCCTCCAATGTAGCTGAGTAGAATCATTCCCCCAATGTAGCTGAGTAGAATCATTCCTCCAATGTAGCTGAGTAGAATCATTCCCCCAATGTAGCTGAGTAGAATCATCCCCAATGTAGCTGAGTAGAATCATTCCTCCAATGTAGCTGAGTAGAATCATTCCCCCAATGTAGCTGAGTAGAATCATTCCTCCAATGTAGCTGAGTAGAATCATTCCTCCAATGTAGCTGAGTAGAATCATTCCTCCAATGTAGCTGAGTAGAATCATTCCTCCAATGTAGCTGAGTAGAATCATCTCCCAATGTAGCTGAGTAGAATCATTCCTCCAGTGTAGCTGAGTAGAATCATTCCTCCAATGTAGCTGAGTAGAATCATTCCCCCAATGTAGCTGAGTAGAATCATTCCCCCAATGTAGCTGAGTAGAATCATTCCTCCAATGTAGCTGAGTAGAATCATTCCCCCAATGTAGCTGAGTAGAATCATTCCTCCAATGTAGCTGAGTAGAATCATCCCCTCAATGTAGCTGAGTAGAATCATTCCTCCAATGTAGCTGAGTAGAATCATTCCTCTAGTGTAGCTGAGTAGAATCATTCCTCCAATGTAGCTGAGTAGAATCATTCCTCCAATGTAGCTGAGTAGAATCATTCCTCCAATGTAGCTGAGTAGAATCATTCCTCTAATGTAGCTGAGTAGAATCATTCCCCCAATGTAGCTGAGTAGAATCATTCCCCCAATGTATCTGACTGGAATCACTGCTACTATGTAGCTGACAATTCTCTGCAAGTTCTACGTGATTGGAAATTTATGATTATGTAAACAATACGAACATAGCGCATAGATATACATATGTGTTCTCTTGCTACACACGAATGTGAACATAGCACATAGATATATGTGTTCTCTTGTTACACACGAATGTGAACATAGCGCATAGATATATGTGTTCTCTTGTTACACACGAATGCGAACATAGTGCATAGATATATGTGTTCTCTTGTTACACGCGAATCCGAACATAGCGCATAGATATATGTGTTCTCTTGTTACACACGAATCCGAACATAGCGCATAGATATATGTGTTCTCTTGTTACACACGAATGCGAACATAGTGCATAGATATATGTGTTCTCTTGTTACACACGAATCCGAACATAGCGCATAGATATATGTGTTCTCTTGCTACACACGAATGTGAACATAGTGCATAGATATATGTGTTCTCTTGTTACACGCGAATCCGAACATAGCACATAGATATATGTGTTCTCTTGCTACACACGAATGTGAACATAGTGCATAGATATATGTGTTCTCTTGCTACACACGAATGCGAACATAGCGCATAGATATATGTGTTCTCTTGCTACACACGAATGCGAACATAGTGCATAGATATATGTGTTCTCTTGTTACACACGAATCCGAACATAGCGCATAGATATATGTGTTCTCTTGTTACACACGAATGCGAACATAGTGCATAGATATATGTGTTCTCTTGTTACACACGAATCCGAACATAGCGCATAGATATATGTGTTCTCTTGCTACACACGAATGTGAACATAGTGCATAGATATATGTGTTCTCTTGTTACACGCGAATCCGAACATAGCACATAGATATATGTGTTCTCTTGCTACACACGAATGTGAACATAGTGCATAGATATATGTGTTCTCTTGCTACACACGAATGCGAACATAGCGCATAGATATATGTGTTCTCTTGCTACACACGAATGCGAACATAGTGCATAGATAACCACACACATATGTGTTCTCTTGCTACACACGCTTAATACCTCCAAATAGGTAAACTATATCTATCTAATTGTTTACAGATTTCCAAAAACACTACAACATTCCGGAATGTGCGAGTGACTATAACGCGTCTACAGTTTCGACTGTAATGACTAACGCAACAGATGTTGTCACGCGTAGTTGTGAACGGGACGTCAGTCTTCTCTATTTGTTGTTACTGCTGGGCACTCTGTGGTTGGGTGTCACTCTGTACACATTTACAAAAACGTGAGTACTTTTGTCTGTTTTATGTCGAGTGGTTATGGTCACCGACTTGTATACCACTGTAACCTATCATCACTGATTGTCACAGGTTCGAGCCCCGTGTCTCATTTATATGAAAAAGTTGGCAATTTGTTACGGAGGTTAGTGCACCAAGTACTGGTTAACCGTTGTGAAAGGTGTTGTTAGGTAAACTGCCCACTGGCGATATAGCCCAAAATGGTGCTGATGCAGGCGTAAAACCCGAACAAACAAACGAACAAACTATAGTCTGGTTTTAACACTTACAGTCAGATTGGTAGAAGATGACTCCCATGTTGTTACAAAACTAAGCAGATTTTGTTAAATTCTTATTTGTTTGTGAGTTGCTTTGTTTGTTTGTTTGTTTAGTTTATACAAATTTATTTTAGCTCGATTGCGAAACAAATTCTTATAACTTATATTAATCACTCTCGAGACCTCATTACTGATGGAATCCATCGCCACGAGGGAGAGAGAAGAGGCAACGTGGAATTTAAATGCCTTGCCTAAGGGCACAATCGTAACAGCTCCAGCGGGGCTCAAACTCCGAGCCTTTCGCACCTGAAGCGAATGCGCTTCCACTGAGCTATCACGACTTCCACTGAGCTATCATGACTTCCACTGAGCTATCATGACTTCCACTGAGCTATCACGACTTCCACTGAGCTATCATGACTTCCACTGAGCTATCAAGACTTCCACTGAGCTATCATGACTTCCACTGAGCTATCATGACTTCCATTGAGCTATCACGATTTCCACTGAGCTATCACAACTTCCACTGAGCTATAACGATTTCCACTGAGCTATCATGACTTCCACTGAGCTATCATGACTTCCACTGAGCTATCACGACTTCCACTGAGCTATCATGACTTCCACGGAGCTATCATGACTTCCACTGAGCTATCATGACTTCCACTGAGCTATCATGACTTCCACTGAGCTATCACGACTTCCACTGAGCTATCACGACTTCCACTGAGCTATCACGACTTCCACTGAGCTATCATGACTTCCACTGAGCTATCATGACTTCCACTGCGCTATCATGACTTCCACTGAGCTATCATGACTTCCACTGAGCTATCACGACTTCCACTGAGCTATCACGACTTCCACTGATCTATCACGACTTCCACTTGTTTGTTTGTTGGAGGTTAAAGTGACACCAACAGTTTAGGACATATGGCATGTTATTTGTGGAGGGCACCGTAATTCAGGCATGGATGGGCACCCAGGTACAACCACTCACTTTCTACAGGCTAGCTGGATAGCTTCTTCACATGAAAGAATTCGACAACCCCAGTGGGATTCGAACCTACAGCAGTGAGGGCCAAGTTATTTGAAATCAACGACCATAACCACTTGGCCACAGCCCCTTGCATGTTGCTTATAATAGGACAAAATCATTCTCCATTCAAGCAATGACATGGACAATATCCTTATACACTGTAATGTATAACTATTTTGGGTGATATTTACATCAATATCCTTATATACTGTAATGTATAACTATTTTGGGTGATATTTGCATCAATATCCTTATACACTGTAATGTATAACTATTTTGGGTGATATTTACATCAATATCCTTATACACTGTAATGTATAACTATTTTGGGTGATATTTACATCAATATCCTTATATACTGTAATATATAACCATTTTGGGTGATATTTAAATCAATATCCTTATATACTGTAATGTATAACCATTTTGGGTGATATTTAAATCAATATCCTTATATACTGTAATATATAACCATTTTGGGTGATGTTTAAATCCAGGACTATTCACTCAACTAGTTATAACGGTTCTCCATTTCAGGCCATATTTGAATGCCGGGAAGCGAGAACTGCTGGCCGACTACTCCCTGCCCGTAGCAGTCATTGTGCTCAGTGTGATTGGAGCATTTGCATTCGATCAAGTAAATAGTAAGTAACTAACACCCTTGTTTGAGGTAACTAACACCCTTGTTTGAAGTAACTAACACCCTTGTTTGTAGTAACTACCACCCTTGTTTGAAGTAACTAACACCCTTGTTTGAAGTAACTAACACCCTTGTTTGAAGCAACTACCACCCTTGTTTGAAGTAACTAACACCCTTGTTTGAAGTAACTAACACCCTTGTTTGAAGTAACTAACACCCTTGTTTGTAGTAACTACCACCCTTGTTTGAAGTAACTAACACCCTTGTTTGAAGTAACTAACACCCTTGTTTGAAGCAACTACCACCCTTGTTTGAAGTAACTAACACCCTTGTTTGAAGTAACTAACACCCTTGTTTGAAGTAACTAACACCAAGTTACTAGCATAATTATATCTCTGAAAACAGACATTGTGCTTGTCTACTGGAGCATGTATGACACTAAATACACTGTTCACGATGTACTGTACCCTGTCCAACACTAAATACACTGTTCACAATGTACTGTACCTTGTCCAACACTAAATACACTGTTCACAATGTACAGTACCCTGTCCAACACTAAATACACTGTTCACAACCCCCCACACTAAATACACTGTTCACATGTACGTACCCTTCAACACTAATACTCACAATGTACTGTACCCTGTCCAACACTAAATACACTGTTCACAATGTACAGTACCCTGTCCAACACTAAATACACTGTTCACATGTACTGTACCCTATCCAACACTAAATACACTGTTCACAATGTACTGTACCCTGTCAACACTAAATACACTGTTGACTGGGTACAGTACATTTGAACAGTGTATATAGTGTTGACAGGGTACTGTACATTGTGAACAGTGTATTTAGTGTTGGACAGGGTACAGTACATTGTGAACAGTGTATACAGGGTGTACATTGTGAACAGTGTATTTAGTGTTGGACAGGGTACAGTACATTGTGAACAGTGTATTTAGTGTTGGACAGGGTACAGTACATTGTGAACAGCATATTTAGTGTTGGACAGGGTACTGTACATGTGAACAGTGTATTTAATGTTGGACAGGGTACTGTACATTGTGAACAGTGTATTTAATGTGGGACAGGGTACTGTACATGTGAACAGTGTATTTAATGTGGGACAGGGTACTGTACATTGTGAACAGTGTATTTAGTGTTGGACAGGGTACAGTACATTGTGAACAGTGTATTTAGTGTTGGACAGGGTACAGTACATGTGAACAGTGTATTTAATGTTGGACAGGGTACAGTACATTGTGAACAGTGTATTTAGTGTTGGACAGGGTACAGTACATTGTGAACAGTGTACTTAGTGTTGGACACGGTACAGTACATTGTGAACAGCGTACTTAGTGTTGGACAGGGTACAGTACATTGTGAACAGTGTACTTAGTGTTGGACAGGATACAGTACATGTGAACAGTGTATTTAATGTGGGACAGGGTACTGTACATTGTGAACAGTGTATTTAGTGTTGGATAGGGTACAGTACATATGAACAGTGTATTTAATGTGGGACAGGGTACTGTACATTGTGAACAGTGTATTTAGTGTGGGACAGGGTACAGTACATTGTGAACAGTGTATTTAATGTTGGACAGGGTACTGTACATTGTGAACAGTGTATTTAATGTTGGACAGGGGACTGTACATTGCGAACAGTGTATTTAATGTGGGACAGGGTACTGTACATTGTGGACAGGGTACAGTACATGTGAACAGTGTATTTAGTGTGGGACAGGGTACTGTACATTGTGAACAGTGTATTTAGTGTGGGACAGGGTACTGTACATTGTGAACAGTGTATTTAATGTGGGACAGGGTACTGTACATTGTGAACAGTGTATTTAATGTGGGACAGGGTACAGTACATGTGAACAGTGTATTTAGTGTGGTACATGTGAACAGTGTATTTAGTGTTGGACAGGGTACAGTACATGTGAACAGTGTATTTAGTGTTGGACAGGGTACTGTACATTGTGAACAGTGTATTTAATGTGGGACAGGGTACTGTACATTGTGAACAGTGTATTTAATGTGGGACAGGGTACAGTACATTGTGAACAGTGTATTTAATGTGGGACAGGGTACAGTACATGTGAACAGTGTATTTAGTGTTGGACAGGGTACAGTACATGTGAACAGTGTATTTAGTGTTGGACAGGGTACAGTACATGTGAACAGTGTATTTAGTGTTTGACAGGGTACAGTACATTGTGAACAGTGTATTTAGTGTGGGACAGGGTACTGTACATTGTGAACAGTGTATTTAATGTTGGACAGGGTACAGTACATTGTGAACAGTGTATTTAATGTTGGACTGGGTACAGTACATTGTGAACAGTGTATTTAATGTTGGACAGGGTACAGTACATTGTGAACAGTGTATTTAATGTTGGACTGGGTACAGTACATTGTGAACAGTGTATTTAATGTTGGACAGGGTACAGTACATTGTGAACAGTGTATTTAATGTTGGACAGGGTACAGTACATTGTGAACAGTGTATTTAATGTTGGACAGGGTACAGTACATTGTGAACAGTGTATTTAATGTTGGACAGGGTACAGTATATTGTGAACAGTGTATTTAATGTTGGACAGGGTACATACTGTGTACTGAAATTTCAAGGTCATATCAAGGTCATGTGAAATCAAGCTTTATTCTTGTTTTAAATTCCATAGTGGGGGCTATGCATCTCTGCCAGCACATTCTTTTTTTTCAATGGAACATCTATAGTAAACCTCATATGACCTTTCAAATCAACCATAACCTGTGACCTTGAGATTTCAAGGTCATATCAAGGTCATGTGAAATCAAGCCTTTGTTTTTGTGTAAAATAGCGCGGCGGGGGAGGGGGGAGGAATACGCATCTCTGCCAGTGCTATTCTCTAGTGGAATTCTTGTTTTTGCAGTTGGTAAAAGTTTCAACTCTGAGCGAGGAAAGAATTTATTCACGATAGTGAATCTACAGTCATTGCCTATTGGTGCTATACTTGGTGCGATGGGTCTCGGATTTTGTCTCTCCCTTCTCTTCTTCATGGATCAGAACATTTCAGCAGCGCTGGTAAACGCTCCTCAAAATAAGTAAGTGTAATTCTAGATAGGATATTATTCAGACTTCGAGATAACTGGAGAATTCGACATAACCGACTGACATAACCGACTTTATATATATATAAAAACGTTGGCAGTTTCTTACGGAGGTTGGTGCACCTAGTAATGGTTAACTACTGGAGCCTGCCCAGGTAAGGTGTTGTTAGGTAAAATGCCCACTGGCGATATAGCCCAAAATCGTACTGATGCAGGCGTGAAACCCGAGCAAACAAACTCTAGAACGTTTACGCTGTGAAAGTCACTGAACTCTATTGTGTACATGAATCATGTGATACACGTGCAGGTATCTAGACATTGCACGTGGTGAGTATGGTGACATAGTGTTAGAATACTCATTGTTTCTCTCCAACAGTTGATGATTACGTAATTTTGGAGATTTTTTTAAAACTTCAAAAGCACATGTCAAACTCAGCATAATTATGTTAGGAAAGTAATGTAAACAAGGATTAAACTTAGTTATTGGCAAAGTAATGTAAACAAGGATTAAACTTAGTAGCATAATTATGTTAGGAAAGTAATGTAAACAAGGATTAAACTTAGTCATTGGCAAAGTAATGTAAACAAGGATTAAACTTAGTAGCATAATTATGTTAGGAAAGTAATGTAAACAAGGATTAAACTTAGTAGCATAATTATGTTAGGAAAGTAATGTAAACAAGGATTAAACTTAGTCATTGGCAAAGTAATGTAAACAAGGATTAAACTTAGTAGCATAATTATGTTAGGAAAGTAATGTAAACAAGGATTAAACTTAGTCATTGGCAAAGTAATGTAAACAAGGATTAAACTTAGTAGCATAATTATGTTAGGAAAGTAATGTAAACAAGGATTAAACTTAGTAGCATAATTATGTTAGGAAAGTAATGTAAACAAGGATTAAACTTAGTAGCATAATTATGTTAGGAAAGTAATGTAAACAAGGATTAAACTTAGTCATTGGCAAAGTAATGTAAACAAGGATTAAACTTAGTCATTGGCAAAGTAATGTAAACAAGGATTAAACTTAGTCATTGGCAAAGTAATGTAAACAAGGATTAAACTTAGTCATTGGCAAAGTAATGTAAACAAGGATTAAACTTAGTCATTGGCAAAGTAATGTAAACAAGGATTAAACTTAGTCATTGGCAAAGTAATGTAAACAAGGATTAAACTTAGTCATTGGCAAAGTAATGTAAACAAGGATTAAACTTAGTCATTGGCAAAGTAATGTAAACAAGGATTAAACTTAGTCATTGGCAAAGTAATGTAAACAAGGATTAAACTTAGTCATTGGCAAAGTAATGTAAACAAGGATTAAACTTAGTCATTGGCAAAGTAATGTAAACAAGGATTAAACTTAGTCATTGGCAAAGTAATGTAAACAAGGATTAAACTTAGTCATTGGCAAAGTAATGTAAACAAGGATTAAACTTAGTCATTGGCATTCATTATGAACGAATTGGCATTGTTGTGATTACTTAACCCTTTCCCTCATAGAAGCACATCTTAACGCCATTACAAATACAACATACATTGATAGTAGTCAAACCAATGTTCATAATAAAGACCAGAATCTCATGTAGTCCCAGTAATATCTATGGAGGTGTGATAGATATGGTGACTACTTATCCACTGCATGATAGCTAAATGGCTGTCGTTTGTATGGAGATATAATAGTATATTAACCTAAATCTCTATGAAGTCCCAGTAATATCTATGGAGGTGGGATATATATGGCAACTACTTATCCACTGCATGATAGCTAAATGGCTGTCGTTTGTATGGAGATATAATAGTATAGTAACCTAAATCTCTATGAAGGAAAGGGTTAAATGGTTGTCGTTTGTATGGAGATATAATAGTATATTAACCTAAATCTCTATAAGGAAAGGGTTAAATGGTTGTCGTTTGTATGGAGATATAATAGTATATTAACCTAAATCTCTATGAAGGAAAGGGTTAAATGGTTGTTGTTTGTATGAGATATAATAGTATATTAACCTAAATCTCTATGAAGGAAAGGGTTAAATGGCTGTCGTTTGTATGGAGATATAATAGTATATTAATGTAAATCTCTATGAAGGAAAGGGTTAAATGGCTGTCGTTTGTATGGAGATATAATAGTATATTAACCTAAATCTCTATGAAGGAAAGGGTTAAATGGTTGTCGTTTGTATGGAGATATAATAGTATAGTAACCTAAATCTCTATGAAGGAAAGGGTTAAATGGTTGTCGTTTGTATGGAGATATAATAGTATATTAACCTAAATCTCTATGAAGGAAAGGGTTAAATGGTTGTCGTTTGTATGGAGATATAATAGTATATTAACCTAAATCTCTATGAAGGAAAGGGTTAAATGGTTGTCGTTTGTATGGAGATATAATAGTATATTAACCTAAATCTCTATGAAGGAAAGGGTTAAATGGCTGTCGTTTGTATGGAGATATAATAGTATATTAACCTAAATCTCTATGAAGGAAAGGGTTAAATGGCTGTCGTTTGTATGGAGATATAATAGTATATTAACCTAAATCTCTATGAAGGAAAGGGTTAAATGGCTGTCGTTTGTATGGAGATATAATAGTATATTAACCTAAATCTCTATGAAGGAAAGGGTTAAATGGCTGTCGTTTGTATGGAGATATAATAGTATATTAACCTAAATCTCTATGAAGGAAAGGGTTAAATGGCTGTCGTTTGTATGGAGATATAATAGTATATTAACCTAAATCTCTATGAAGGAAAGGGTTAAATGGTTGTCGTTTGTATGGAGATATAATAGTATATTAACCTAAATCTCTATGAAGGAAAGGGTTAAATGGTTGTCGTTTGTATGGAGATATAATAGTATATTAACCTAAATCTCTATGAAGGAAAGGGTTAAATGGCTGTCGTTTGTATGGAGATATAATAGTATATTAACCTAAATCTCTATGAAGGAAAGGGTTAAATGGCTGTCGTTTGTATGGAGATATAATAGTATATTAACCTAAATCTCTATGAAGGAAAGGGTTAAATGGCTGTCGTTTGTATGGAGATATAATAGTATATTAACCTAAATCTCTATGAAGGAAAGGGTTAAATGGCTGTCGTTTGTATGGAGATATAATAGTATATTAACCTAAATCTCTATGAAGGAAAGGGTTAAATGGCTGTCGTTTGTATGGAGATATAATAGTATATTAACCTAAATCTCTATGAAGGAAAGGGTTAAATGGCTGTCGTTTGTATGGAGATATAATAGTATATTAACCTAAATCTCTATGAAGGAAAGGGTTAAATGGCTGTCGTTTGTATGGAGATATAATAGTATATTAACCTAAATCTCTATGAAGGAAAGGGTTAAATGGCTGTCGTTTGTATGGAGATATAATAGTATATTAACCTAAATCTCTATGAAGGAAAGGGTTAAATGGCTGTCGTTTGTATGGAGATATAATAGTATATTAACCTAAATCTCTATGAAGGAAAGGGTTAAATGGCTGTCGTTTGTATGGAGATATAATAGTATATTAACCTAAATCTCTATGAAGGAAAGGGTTAAATGGCTGTCGTTTGTATGGAGATAAATAGTATATTAACCTAAATCTCTATGAAGGAAAGGGTTAAATGGCTGTCGTTTGTATGGAGATATAATAGTATATTAACCTAAATCTCTATGAAGGAAAGGGTTAAATGGCTGTCGTTTGTATGGAGATATAATAGTATATTAACCTAAATCTCTATGAAGGAAAGGGTTAAATGGCTGTCGTTTGTATGGAGATATAATAGTATATTAACCTAAATCTCTATGAAGGAAAGGGTTAAATGGCTGTCGTTTGTATGGAGATATAATAGTATATTAACCTAAATCTCTATGAAGGAAAGGGTTAAATGGTGTCGTTTGTATGGAGATATAATAGTATATTAACCTAAATCTCTATGAAGGAAAGGGTTAAATGGCTGTCGTTTGTATGGAGATATAATAGTATATTAACCTAAATCTCTATGAAGGAAAGGGTTAAATGGCTGTCATTTGTATGGAGATATAATAGTATATTAACCTAAATCTCTATGAAGGAAAGGGTTAAATGGCTGTCGTTTGTATGGAGATATAATAGTATATTAACCTAAATCTCTATGAAGGAAAGGGTTAAATGGCTGTCGTTTGTATGGAGATATAATAGTATATTAACCTAAATCTCTATGAAGGAAAGGGTTAAATGGTTGTCGTTTGTATGGAGATATAATAGTATATTAACCTAAATCTCTATGAAGGAAAGGGTTAAATGGTTGTCGTTTGTATGGAGATATAATAGTATATTAACCTAAATCTCTATGAAGGAAAGGGTTAAATGGCTGTCGTTTGTATGGAGATATAATGGTATATTAACCTAAATCTCTATGAAGGAAAGGGTTAAATGGCTGTCGTTTGTATGGAGATATAATAGTATATTAACCTAAATCTCTATGAAGGAAAGGGTTAAATGGCTGTCGTTTGTATGGAGATATAATAGTATATTAACCTAAATCTCTATGAAGGAAAGGGTTAAATGGCTGTCGTTTGTATGGAGATATAATAGTATATTAACCTAAATCTCTATGAAGGAAGGGTTAAATGGCTGTCGTTTGTATGGAGATATAATAGTATATTAACCTAAATCTCTATGAAGGAAAGGGTTAAATGGCTGTCGTTTGTATGGAGATATAATAGTATATTAACCTAAATCTCTATGAAGGAAAGGGTTAAATGGCTGTCGTTTGTATGGAGATATAATAGTATATTAACCTAAATCTCTATGAAGGAAAGGGTTAAATGGCTGTCATTTGTATGGAGATATAATAGTATATTAACCTAAATCTCTATGAAGGAAAGGGTTAAATGGCTGTCGTTTGTATGGAGATATAATAGTATATTAACCTAAATCTCTATGAAGGAAAGGGTTAAATGGCTGTCGTTTGTATGGAGATATAATAGTATATTAACCTAAATCTCTATGAAGGAAAGGGTTAAATGGCTGTCGTTTGTATGGAGATATAATAGTATATTAACCTAAATCTCTATGAAGGAAGGGGTTAAATGGTTGTCGTTTGTATGGAGATATAATAGTATATTAACCTAAATCTCTATGAAGGAAAGGGTTAAATGGCTGTCGTTTGTATGGAGATATAATAGTATATTAACCTAAATCTCTATGAAGGAAAGGGTTAAATGGCTGTCATTTGTATGGAGATATAATAGTATATTAACCTAAATCTCTATGAAGGAAAGGGTTAAATGGTTGTCGTTTGTATGGAGATATAATAGTATATTAACCTAAATCTCTATGAAGGAAAGGGTTAAATGGCTGTCGTTTGTATGGAGATATAATAGTATATTGACCTAAATCTCTATGAAGGAAAGGGTTAAATGGCTGTCGTTTGTATGGAGATATAATAGTATATTAACCTAAATCTCTATGAAGGAAAGGGTTAAATGGCTGTCGTTTGTATGGAGATATAATAGTATATTAACCTAAATCTCTATGAAGGAAAGGGTTAAATGGTTGTCATTTGTATGGAGATATAATAGTATATTAACCTAAATCTCTATGAAGGAAAGGGTTAAATGGCTGTCGTTTGTATGGAGATATAATAGTATATTAACCTAAATCTCTATGAAGGAAAGGGTTAAATGGCTGTCATTTGTATGGAGATATAATAGTATATTAACCTAAATCTCTATGAAGGAAAGGGTTAAATGGCTGTCATTTGTATGGAGATATAATAGTATATTAACCTAAATCTCTATGAAGGAAAGGGTTAAATGGCTGTCGTTTGTATGGAGATATAATAGTATATTGACCTAAATCTCTTATGAAGGAAAGGGTCAACTGTTTCAGACCGACAACATTTCAAATGTAGCGGCTAGGCATTTCTGAAACATGCGCACTAAGCAGTAAGAATAAAGGCGTCGGCCAAAGTTAATATTCATGTTTCGAGGGGTGATATTTTTCATATTGTCCACTCAGGAATGCAATATTTATTTTATTATACTGTACCCAGGTACAAGTTTTGAAAAGAAAATAGGTACAGCAAGCAATCATAATTCAAATTGATTTGTCTCAGTAAATCTATTTATATAATCAGTAACTATCTAGAAGCTTTTATGTATGCATTTCAATAAGCATCTACTTATTAAGAGAGACACTTTGATTTTAGCATTGGATCCCAATGAGCTGATTCAGAAGCCATTATCGAAGCAGTCAATATTATCTCGGAGGCAAATAGTAAATAATATTGACTGTTGGCCAATGGGAAGTTTGCATTGAGTAGTCATGTGGCGTATAATAATACATTTTGTTTCGCTGATCAAATTTCTATATCTTATTGGAGAGCGTAAAATAAAGCAGATTGTTGATTGTTTAAACATATTTTATTCCCAATCTTGTACAGTTTGAACAATGCATACATTACACATATCAACATACATTACACATATCAACATACATTACACATATCAACATACATTACACATATCAACATACATTACACATATCAACATACATTACACATATCAACATACATTACACATATCAACATACATTACACATATCATCATACATTACACATATCATCATACATTACACATATCATCATACATTACACATATCAACATACATTACACATATCAACATACATTACACATATCAACATACATTACACATATCAACATACATTACACATATCAACATACATTACACATATTAAAATACACAAACAGTCTTGTATAATTCTTCTCCTCTTCTAGTTTGCCATTTGCAATTGTTTTTATATAGTTTGGTCCGCCTCCGTGGTCGAGTGGTTAAGGTCGCCGACTTGTATACCACTGTAACCTATCATCACTGATGGTCACAGGTTCGAGCCCAGCTCGGGCCGTGTCTCATTTATATGAAAAAGTTGGCAGTTTCTTACGGAGGTTGGTGCACCCAAGTACTGGTTAACCGCTGGAGCCTGCCCAGGAAAGGTGTTGTTAGGTAAACTGCCCGCCGGCGATATAGCCCAAAATGGTGCTGATGCAGGTGTAAAACCCGAAATATAACATAATTTTATATAGTTGTGGAAAGTGTGACGAGATCTAGGGATGTATAAAGCGTTGCCTAGCTACAGTCCTATTCCAATTGACTGTCCAAATTTCTAGTAAGATTTTATTAATCATTACAAAAGAGTATTATCAAAATGCTTCAGTAAAGAAATCCATTCTACGGCAATGTTTATTTAATATATTTCACATATATATATACCCGTAATCCTATTTTAACTGGGTCTTCTCTGTTTTATTGTTCACGTCTATTTAATGTAGAGGTCAGACAACTCTTGGATGAATTCATATTATTGAATACAAATTATGACCCATTTGCGACTCAGAAAATATGGTTAAAGTTTTGTACACAGGTTACGATTGGGTTTCTATATACATGTATCAGTGACATGTGCTTATTAGTCTGCCTCTGTCGTCAAGTGGTTGCTGACTTGGATACCACTGTAACCTATCATCACTGATGGTCACGGGTTCAAGCCCCGCTCAGACCGTGTCTCATTTATATGAATAATTTGGCAGTTTCTTACGGAGGTTGGTGCACAAATTACTTGTTAACCGCTGGAGCCTGCCCAGGAATGGTGTTGTTGGGTAAACAACCCACCGGAGATATAGCCCAATATGGTGCTGATGCAGGCGTAAAACCCGAACTATAACATAATAATAGAGGTAAATGTTGAACCAATTGCCACACTGGGGTTTGGTTACTGGCTGAACATAGTGAGCAAACAAATGGATTGTTCACTTCCTCCATAGCCCCGTGTCTAACAAATCTTAATAGCAAATAAATGAATGAGCGTAGATAAGTTTAAGCTTGTTTGATTTATATTACTGGCATAAAATATTAATAGACACCAGGGATCATTCTAGAGGGTGATGTGGGCGAAATTGTCGCCCTAGGGACCCTGACTTCTCCCTAAAAAAAATATTTTTTGGTTTTTACAATTTTCAAACAAAATGCTGTCTAGTAAGATACACTGGCCCATTATAAAGCACTCCTTCTATTCAAATGTTGTATTTAATGGTCATACTGTGCATTTTAACCCTATTTTGCAGAAGTATATTAAAGAACATCATTTAAGGAAGCGATCACGCGCTTTCTCACTTCTTCCAAAAATTCTGACCTAAAATGAACCCTGAGACACTCACATGTTCATCGTTGCGGGCCCCAAAAAGGGGGAACCCCATTTATTTGCTCCGTCCGGTGACTAGTAGGGGTCGGAGCACATCCCCTAGTAGCCTTACATGCTTTATATATACTTATCAACAATGTATGGAATCGTTCTGTTTTATAATGGTACATAGATACATTTATATTTTAAATGGGACACGGGAAATATTTTATATATTGAAAAAAGACATAAATTTGGGTATAACGAAATAAGAAATAATGCACACATGTTTCATCGTTCTTAACACGAGTATAATTCTACAGTTTATTTGGTATCTCGTGATCACTGAAATAATGTTTTTCCACACATGGCAGATACAAATTTCTTTGATTACTCTAAGAAATAAATTCCAATCTTACACTAATACGTGTACACAAATATTATTCATTTATAGCATAGGTGATAAGAAATGAGGTGGTGGTCTTAGTTGTTTTGTATTACCGGTAGTTGTTAGTACGAGAAGAATGTGTTTTATGTACCTCAAAATAAAAGTAAAGGTCACATTTTTTTAATTCATTCAGGCAAGTACAGATGCAGGTCACGTGTTCTACATGGACTCGAGACAAGATAAACCAGTATATACGTTGCTAGCACACTCGGAAAGCATCACAGGTATGACATTTAGTGTTTCTTCAATGCAGGAATAAGTATGCGAACCGCCGTCCTTGTTCCTGAAATTCAGAAAATGCCCGCCTTTATTTGCCAAAAATATGGATAACATTGGGGTATGGATAACGTTGGGGTATGGATAACGTTGGGGTATGGATAATGTTGGGGTATGGATAACGTTGGGGTATGGATAACATTGGGGTATGGATAACATTGGGGTATGGATAATGTTGGGGTATGGATAATGTTGGGGTATGGATAACATTGGGGTATGGATAACATTGGGGTATGGATAACATTGGGGTATGGATAACGTTGGGGTATGGATAATGTTGAGGTATGGATAACATTGGGGTATGGATAACGTTGGGGTATGGATAATGTTGAGGTATGGATAACATTGGGGTATGGATAACATTGGGGTATGGATAACGTTGGGGTATGGATAACATTGGGGTATGGATAACGTTGGGGTATGGATAACATTGGGGTATGGATAACATTGGGGTATGGATAACGTTAGGGTATGGATAACGTTGGGGTATGGATAACATTGGGGTATGGATAACATTGGGGTATGGATAATGTTAGGATTGATTAGCATTGGAGTATCGTAAACGTTGGGGTATGGATAACATTGTGGTATGGATAACGTTGGGGTATGGATAACATTGGGGTATGGATAATGTTGGGGTATGGATAACGTTGGGGTATGGATAATGTTGGGGTATGGATAACGTTGGGGTATGGATAATGTTGGGGTATGGATAACATTGGGGTATGGATAATGTTGGGGTATGGATAACATTGGGGTATGGATAATGTTGGGGTATGGATAACATTGGGGTATGGATAACATTGGGGTATGGATAACATTGGGGTATGGATAACGTTGGGGTATGGATAACGTTGGGGTATGGATAACGTTGGGGTATGGATAACGTTGGGGTATGGATATGCATAAAACTGTGTTTCAGGTCTATGTATCGTACATGTACAGTCCAAGCGATTCAATGTGTTTCAGGTCTATGTATGTACAGTCCAAGCGATTCAATGTGTTTCAGGTCTATGCATGTACAGTCCAAGCGATTCAATGTGTTTCAGGTCTATGTATGTACAGTCCAAGCGATTCAATGTGTTTCAGGTCTATGTATGAGCATGTACAGTCCAAGCGATTCAATGTGTTTCAGGTCTATGTATGTGCATGTACAGTCCAGCGATTCAATGTGTTTCAAGTCTATGTATGTGCATGTACAGTCCAGCGATTCAATGTGTTTCAAGTCTATGTATGTGCATGTACAGTCCAGCGATTCAATGTGTTTCAGGTCTATGTATGAGCATGTACAGTCCAGCGATTCAATGTGTTTCAGGTCTATGTATGTGCATGTACAGTCCAGCGATTCAATGTGTTTCAAGTCTATGTATGTGCATGTACAGTCCAGCGATTCAATGTGTTTCAAGTCTATGTATGTGCATGTACAGTCCAGCGATTCAATGTGTTTCAGGTCTATGTATGAGCATGTACAGTCCAGCGATTCAATGTGTTTCAGGTCTATGTATGTGCATGTACAGTCCAGCGATTCAATGTGTTTCAAGTCTATGTATGTGCATGTACAGTCCAGCGATTCAATGTGTTTCAAGTCTATGTATGTGCATGTACAGTCCAGCGATTCAATGTGTTTCAGGTCTATGTATGAGCATGTACAGTCCAGCGATTCAATGTGTTTCAGGTCTATGTATGTGCATGTACAGTCCAGCGATTCAATGTGTTTCAAGTCTATGTATGTGCATGTACAGTCCAGCGATTCAATGTGTTTCAAGTCTATGTATGTGCATGTACAGTCCAGCGATTCAATGTGTTTCAGGTCTATGTATGAGCATGTACAGTCCAGCGATTCAATGTGTTTCAGGTCTATGTATGTGCATGTACAGTCCAAGCGATTCAATGTGTTTCAGGTCTATGTATGAGCATGTACAGTCCAGCGATTCAATGTGTTTCAGGTCTATGTATCGTACATGTACAGTCCACGCGATTCAATGTGTTTCAAGTCTATGTATCGTGCATGTACAGTCCAGCGATTCAATGTGTTTCAGGTCTATGTATGTACAGTCCAGCGATTCAATGTGTTTCAGGTCTATGTATCATACATGTACAGTCCAAGTGATTCAATGTGTTTCAGGTCTATGTATCGTACATGTACAGTCCAAGCGATTCAATGTGTTTCAGGTCTATGTATGAGCATGTACAGTCCAAGCGATTCAATGTGTTTCAGGTCTATGTATCATACATATACAGTCCAAGCGATTCAATGTGTTTCAGGTCTATGTATGTACAGTCCAAGCGATTCAATGTGTTTTAGGTCTATGTATGAGCATGTACAGTCCAGCGATTCAATGTGTTTCAGGTCTATGTATCGTACATGTACAGTCCAAGCGATTCAATGTGTTTCAGGTCTATGTATGAGCATGTACAGTCCAGCGATTCAATGTGTTTCAGGTCTATGTATCATACATATACAGTCCAAGCGATTCAATGTGTTTCAGGTCTATGTATGTACAGTCCAAGCGATTCAATGTGTTTCAGGTCTATGTATGAGCATGTACAGTCCAGCGATTCAATGTGTTTCAGGTCTATGTATCGTACATGTACAGTCCAAGCGATTCAATGTGTTTCAGGTCTATGTATGTGCATGTACAGTCCAGCGATTCAATGTGTTTCAGGTCTATGTATCATACATGTACAGTCCAAGTGATTCAATGTGTTTCAGGTCTATGTATCGTACATGTACAGTCCAAGCGATTCAATGTGTTTCAGGTCTATGTATGAGCATGTACAGTCCAAGCGATTCAATGTGTTTCAGGTCTATGTATCATACATATACAGTCCAAGCGATTCAATGTGTTTCAGATCTATGTATGTACAGTCCAAGCGATTCAATGTGTTTTAGGTCTATGTATGAGCATGTACAGTCCAGCGATTCAATGTGTTTCAGGTCTATGTATCGTACATGTACAGTCCAAGCGATTCAATGTGTTTCAGGTCTATGTATGAGCATGTACAGTCCAGCGATTCAATGTGTTTCAGGTCTATGTATCATACATATACAGTCCAAGCGATTCAATGTGTTTCAGGTCTATGTATGTACAGTCCAAGCGATTCAATGTGTTTCAGGTCTATGTATGAGCATGTACAGTCCAGCGATTCAATGTGTTTCAGGTCTATGTATCGTACATGTACAGTCCAGCGATTCAATGTGTTTCAGGTCTATGTATCGTACATGTACAGTCCAGCGATTCAATGTGTTTCAGGTCTATGTATCGTACATGTACAGTCCACGCGATTCAATGTGTTTCAGGTCTATGTATCATACATATACAGTCCAAGCGATTCAATGTGTTTCAGGTCTATGTATCATACATATACAGTCCAAGCGATTCAATGTGTTTCAGGTCTATGTATCATACATATACAGTCCAAGCGATTCAATGTGTTTCAGGTCTATGTATTGTACATGTACAGTCCACGCGATTCAATGTGTTTCAGGTCTATGTATGTACAGTCCAAGCGCTTCAATGTGTTTCAGGTCTATGTATGTACAGTCCAAGCGCTTCAATGTGTTTCAGGTCTATGTATGTACAGTCCAAGTGATTCAATGTGTTTCAGGTCTATGTATCATACATATACAGTCCAAGCGATTCAATGTGTTTCAGGTCTATGTATGTACAGTCCAAGTGATTCAATGTGTTTCAGGTCTATGTATCATACATATACAGTCCAAGCGATTCAATGTGTTTCAGGTCTATGTATCATACATGTACAGTCCAAGCGATTCAATGTGTTTCAGGTCTATGTATCATACATGTACAGTCCAAGTGATTCAATGTGTTTCAGGTCTATGTATGAGCAGTGTAGACGAGAGACTGCTGGTGACCACATCTACAGACCGCACAGTGAAAGTGTGGGACGTCGGGAGAGACAAACCATCACTAGTTCATAGTCAGGACATCAAACTGGTGAGGCAAACAGTAACCATAGGAATTACAAAATACAGAAGAAATAACGAAATTGCATACAATCCATGAAAGTACTACTAGTCTAATGGCCAATTGCATAACGCAGTATAAATGTTGATTTGCCCATGAAATATATACATGTGATCATCACTTGGAGCGGTGTACAAGTGGCCACTAGTTTGTCAAGTTAACAAAACCAGAATTTTTTATTAAGGTTGATAAATAACCATAAGTGTTCGATCCTCAGGTCGGGAAGTATGTATGATGGTACGTGTTGGTCACAAAATCGGACAGGTGGATTTTCTCCGTGTTCTCCGGTTTCCTCCAACATGAATGACCACATATACACTTTCATCCGGTCTGCCTCCGTGATCGAGTGGTTACGGTCGCTGACTTGTATACCACTGTAACCTATCATCACTGATGGTCACGGGTTCGAAACCCGCTCAGGCCGTGTCTCATTTATATGAAAAAGTTGGCAGTTTCTTTCGGAGGTTGGTGCACCCAAGTACTGGTTAACTGTTGGAGCCTGCCCAGGAAAGGTGTTGTTAGGTAAACTGCCCGCCTGCGATATAGCCCAAAATGGTGCTGATGCAGGCGTAAAACCTGAAATATAACATAACATAACACTTTCATCCGCGCCAATGAAAGCAATTAATACTGGTAGTTATTTATACAAGTTGTTAAAGCTGGTCTTGCAATCATTGTAAAAACTTTTAATTCTCCTTCTTAAAGACTATTTTAGGGGTTATAACTGACCAATGTCTCTCCTTGAATAGGCAGTTGTATCACTGTCACATAATGTCGAGTTTTCTTTAAGCTTTCCAATGAATGATAGAGTTTTCTCAGTGAAAGAAAACTCCATCTTCTACTGCTTTGAAACAGTGAAAGATGGCATTTGTTCTGTCACTGCTCGAGTTTCGTATTCCTCCGCGGTTGGATGTACTTTTGTATTTTACCGATTTTCTGACAATCATGAATAGTTGATTATCAATGAATTTGTTTTGTCTGTAGTTTTTAATTTTGACAGCAAACAGAAATTATCTTGAAAATTATACTGGAATTACTGTATTACAGACGTTCACACTCACATTAGTGGTTGTGTGGTTGTGTAGTGTTGTGCAATGAGGGGCAGTTAAAATGAATAACCTTAGAAAACAAATATTATATTAGCCTATATCATTGGAAATCATAAAAGAAAAAGATTTTGTGTTTATTACAAATATGCTCTATATCTTGTATTGATGCAGGGTCAATTACACTGTATGGAAAATTGTCCGGATGCACCGTACGTGTTTGCAATGGGTGGAGAAAAGAATGTGAAAGTCTGGGACCTGCGGGATGTTGCCGATGGTAAATATCTTATTCTATTAATAGGACACAGTGAACTGGCAACATATTTATTTATCAGTACGTAAGATACAATATTGTCACAGATTCTGTATAATCATAATAGTGTTGAAAGGTTGTAAAACCAAACAACAAATGAACAAATATATAGGATGTTAAGCGAGTGCTGATTTCATACCATACTTTATGAAACTAGTTTTGGAATTTTGCTATTAAGTTCGCCTTTTGGCAATATGGTATGAAATCACCACGAGTGTAAGAACCTTTTTATGACATTACCATATAGCAAGCATTTTAATCATATTTTTGCACAAAATAAACGTTGCTACTTTATCGTTAGCGTTATGTTAGGAGTACCAAGTGAACAATATTTTAATTAAGCGTTAGATTACCAAGTGAATAATATTTTATAATTAAGCGTTAGATTACCAAGTGAATAATATTTTATAATTAAGCGTTAGATTACCAAGTGAATAATATTTTATAATTAAGTGTTAGATTACCAAGTGAACAATATTTTAATTAAGCGTTAGATTACCAAGTGAACAATATTTTAATTAAGCGTTAGATTACCAAGTGAATAATATTTTATAATTAAGCGTTAGATTACCAAGTGAACAATATTTTAATTAAGCGTTAGATTACCAAGTGAATAATATTTTATAATTAAGCGTTAGATTACCAAGTGAACAATATTTTAATTAAGCGTTAGATTACCAAGTGAACAATATTTTAATTAAGCGTTAGATTACCAAGTGAACAATATTTTAATTAAGCGTTAGATTACCAAGTGAATAATATTTTAATTAAGCGTTAGATTACCAAGTGAACAATATTTTAATTAAGCGTTAGATTACCAAGTGAACAATATTTTAATTAAGCGTTAGATTACCAAGGGAAAAATATTTTAATTAAGCGTTAGATTACCTACAATATTTTATTAAGGGTTGCTTACTTAGTGAACAATATTTTGAACAACTCGTTGTGGATAACTGCCATGTAACCAAGGGCTCTTGAAGTTTAAACACCATGTTACTCTTAAGACATCATTATTTGATATAAAGTCTATAATATTTACCTGACTAATACATGGCTATGCAGAAATATTCATGTCTTTTGTATGTATAATTGGGTTCAACATCCAAATTCCAACAGTAGAATCAATGTCGTGTACATGTATGTCTATCTAATACCGGTAACTCGTGATTAACAGCGATCAAATTTATATTTCAGTGTTCAAACATTTCTGCGAACCAGGCGATGGTGTAGATAAACAGTCGCATGATCAAGATGGTAACACTGATAATGCTGGTGTTGCCATGGAAACACCTGAAAATGACAATGTTATGGAAACAGAAACAAAACGTGTAGAGGCGTCTTCAGACATTGTGAAAACAAAAAAGAAAAAAAAGAAGAAGAAAAAATCTAAGGATAAATAACGAAATGTTCCTTTTCAATTAATAATTGATTTTTAACGATAAATAAAACATTTACAAATACGAAGATTTTTATTGTTCAGATTCTCCTTGTAACCCCCAAGCATTGTATGTTGTGTTGTTTATTCCATTCCCAGTATCTTTATATAGATCTAATAGAGATGCCCTCTGCAATGTATGGTCTAGCGACACATGTTGTCTCTGATGTATAATATTTGGCTTGTGTGTGTGTATATTGAACCAATATTGCCTTGCTCAAATTTATAAAAAGGTTGTATTCATTAAAAAACGAGCATAGTAAAACCCCTCTGATCCGAAATCCCCTCTAAACAGGACGTTTTCTCTGATTCTGAATGTTTCCTTTCTATTTTCATTGTAAGAAAAACGAAAAAATCCTCTAATCTGGCACCCCCTCTATTCTGTTGGCGAGACTTTAAAGCCCAAACGAAATGGACAAATGGTCCAAAATCCACTAAGATGACAAACAATTGGTTCAAGACAGAATGTCCTACCCGTCCATACTCGCCTACCCAGATATTGACCTACCTATCCAGCTTCATACTGATGCCTCAAGCCAGGGCATAAACGTAGTACATTACCAACAAAATGACTACTGTACATACAAACTTTTTGGCAAGAAAATGCACAGCAACGTAGACATTTTCTGTCTTTCATATAATAATTATATCGTATACACAGACAATACCCTGATTAGATACTAACGGACAGCGTTTAGACAGCAGTAGTAATTATTGTGAGCATGAATATGAAATACATGTATTATATAAAACGCAATATTATCACACAAAAACGAATCTGTTAAACAACTGACATACAAGATCCTGGTCCGTCCTCAGCTGAAATGTTTTAAAACTTTATTTTGCAACAACTTATATTAATCACTCTCGTTGGCGCAGATGAAAGCGTTAATGTGGGAGGAAACCGGAGTACTCGGAGAAAACCAATCTGGCTGAAATGTTTGGAATCAAACGAAATATCAACCAAATTGAAATGGTCCAGAGAGGCGTGCTATCAGGTGGATCAAAGTAACTATTCTCCTCACACAAGTGTTTCAGGTCTGCAGGAAGACTGGGGCTGGAGGTCCCTTGAACATCCTAGACTTGACAGTAGACTTATTATGTTCTTTCAAATGTCGCAGTAAATCTGCCACCACACATGCAAACACCCACCAGGCACATGCACCGTCTATGTTTTAGACAGCTAGAAGTACAATCTGATTATCATAAGATCTCTTTTCTCCATCGTATTATTCTCTGGAATCTACTGTTGAGTGTTATCGCTACTCTGTCTGGGCTTGACGGGTTTAATCAGGCATTATTAGACGGATCTGTAGCCCAGTGGGAACAAGCTGGACTGGTAATCCAGGGATCGCAGGTTCGATCCCCTGTCTGACCCTAATAAAATTAAGTCTTTCAGACGGGACGTTAAACCGAGGTCTTGTGTCGGTGTTTTACACCTTGCACGTAAAAGAACCAGAGGAGACTGGAATGGGTCTCTGTCTGTATCATTGCACTATCCTCTAAAATGACAAATCTCTTCCGGAGGCGTCGCTCATATGGGCATCCGGTAGCGACGATAAATAAACGTACGCCACACATCGTGTATTAGACCAGTTGTTGATGTTTTTACTTTTAACATTTTACTCTACCCTCACTTCTCAATAACATTTTTTAGCATATACATGTATATATATGACTTCTCTTACTCCCCCTTTGATCACTTCACTCACGTTCTTTACTCTACCCTCACCTCTCACTAACATGTTTTAGAATATATATATATATGGCTTCTCTTACACCGTCTTTGATCAGATTGTATCTACTTCACCTTGTACTAACCCACCGACGTGCACTTTTCCTGCCAGTAACTCTCGTATATGTACATGTATGTATATTCCATTAATGTCAAACCACTTGCGGGGACCTATACATATATATTTCCTGGACAGGCTTAGCCGACCTAAACTGTTAACCAATACTAAGCGAGGTGCCTTGTTCAATGACACTACACAACAGGAACACACGAGACAGTAATTGGGAGAGCTCCGTGTATATAATGCTGGAAGAAGGTAGAACACAGACAACTAGACGCAGATAAAATAGAAACAGTTATTAGGAAGAGAGTTCAATTGGTGAAACAGTGTTAGAAGAATGGCAGTGAAAGATGAAACAAGAAGAATACAATGCTTAAGATTACCACCATATCCTTCTGGACTTCAGTAAAGCCTTTGATAAAGTTAGCCACAGCTGTAGAAGCTCGACCACTACGGAGTTAGGGGCAGTATCCACTCCTGGATAACAGATTCCCTACAATGTCGCACACAACAAGTAGTTCTCGATGGTGCCAACTCCGACATCTCCCCCGTCACGTCTGGTGTCCCGCAGGGCAGCGTCCTTGCCCTTGGGTCCCTCCTCTTTCTTACGTACATCAACGACCTACCATTTAGAGTCAAGTCAACTGTCCGCCTCTTCGCCGACGACTGTCTGATGTACAAAAAAAGTACATGCCAGGAAGACGCCAGGCAAGATAACCGTGACCACATTCAAGAATGGGAGCGGGAGTGGCAAATGGCATTTAACCCTGACAAATGCGAAGTAATCCATGTAACTAACAAACGGAAACCAGTCATCTCTACTTACAACATCCACAACACACCATTAAAACCTACTGACGCAGAAAATTCCTCGGAGTATCCATCACACCCGATCTCTCCTGGAAAACGCACATTGACAATATCACTAAGAAAGCAAATTCCACCATGTCCTTCATCCACAGAAACATCGGTTCAAGCCCACCTAATGCCAAAGCGACAACTTACAAGACATATGTCCGACCCATCGTTGAGTACGCCTCAACTGTTTGGTCCCCCTACGCCGAGACCCAAATCTACAAGCTGGAGATGATATAGTATAGGAACCAGATTCGTCAAACATGACTATCAGTGAACAAGCTCCATCACTACCATGCTCAAAGACCTCCAGTGGAACACTCTACAACACAGACGAAACGTAGCCAGGGCCACTATGCTATATCAAATCAAGCATGAGCACGTCGACATCAACCCTGAACCACCACTCCGACAATCTAGATCTTCCAGGTATAACAATCAACAGTACACACAGATCTCCTGTGCTAAGTCTACTTATCATCACAGCTTCTTTCCTGCCACCGTCACCATCTGGAACCGATTGCCTCAACATGCCGTGAACCAGTCCACCCTAGAGGGCTTCAAGACCGTCATGGCTGGCATACATAACCTGTAAATGGCACGCTCGTTTTTAAAAATTATACATAGACAGACTTTTAAATGTACAAATCCACCTCTCCAGCTGCGCATGCTTTTAATCTCTATCGCGAGTATACTTTAGACAAGACAGAGTGATGCGATTACTAAAGATGATGATGATGATGATATCCATCGAAGCGGATACGGAAACCTTGCCAAATATGACAATGACATGGAATGAGCATCAAACCTTTGGACTCCCGGTTTTAATTTTAGGAGCCATGATATAGCTAAACGAGCGGAGTAACATGGATACAGGCACTTCCAGAAAGGTTATATAGTGTGGAGCCTTTGGTTTTGATGGCGATTTCACGGTTATTGTGTTTGATGGTCTTGATTTCAGTGTAGTTTCATATCAGCATCATTAGTAGCATTGGTACTGATGCTTTGACGTTTATTATTGAAGGTCGGGAGTAAAATGTCATTTAGTCACTTTGTTTTTGTTTGCTTTGTCATTTCTTGTCAGTGCTTGCTTTGTGTTATTGGCATGCGTTGTGAATATATTGCATGTTGCGGTTGCCATTGTCTATGATTGAGTGTGTGCTGCAACTCCTGTGATTGCCATTACGTGTTTGATCGCGTGTAGTGCTCAATGTTTTAATTTATGAATACAGTATTTTGTCTCTACATCTTCTTTATTGGTTGTACTAGAGGAGATATAGAGCACAGTAAGTGTGATCTATAAGTGTGCTACGAGTTGTGCGAGCGTGCGTGCGTGCGTGCGTGCGTGCGTGCGTGCGTGCGTGCGTGCGTGCGTGCGTGCGTGCGTGCGTGCGTGCGTGCGTGCGTGCGTGCGTGCGTGCGTGCGTGCGTGCGTGCGTGCGTGCGTATACAGTCTACATCCGTTATGTTGAATTCCGTCGAATTCCGTCGGACCGAACAAAATACTTCGACATAACCGAAGTTTGACTTAACGTAATCCGATATAAACAGAGCCAGTTATATGTAAAATGATAGTGTCTGAAACGGGACGTTGATCCTACTTCGAGATAACCGGATAATTCGACATAACCGACTTTGACATAGTGGATGTAGACTGTAGAATTAATAATATGTTGTAACAGTAGCATTTAAAAGTAATTCAAGCGTGATTGTATTTTATTTGTGTGATCATGTCGTTAGGAGACGAGGTCTCGTGATGTCACTTGGGAAAAGGGTGCAACCAGGTAGAAACCTATTAGTTCAATCAGACTTGTTTTGTCTCCCCTTTGTGTTGTTGATGGAGTCATGTTCATTCACATGCGGTCGGTTGCCGCGCGATATGCGTAATATCTTTAGTCATCTGATCGCTTTCTACGCTTAGGCATGTATGTTACAGTTTCATTTTGAACTTATCTATTTTATGCATAGTCGCATTGTATGTGTATATCAGGTACCTCTTAAACTTCATTATTTTACAATGATTGCGAAGCAAGTTCTAACAACTTATATTAATCACTCTCGTTGGCGCGGATGGAAGCGAGTATATGTGGTCATTCGTGTCGGAGGAAACCGGAGTACCCGTAGAAAACCCACCTGTCCGATCTGGCGACCACCGTACCATCTCACATACGCCCCGGACCGAGGATCGAACCAGGGTTGCATTGGTGAGAAGCGATATATATGAGGTATATGTTTTTGATAGCGATCGTGGTGTAGAAAGGGGGAAATGGTAATATTGTTTTAAAACTTAGGGGAGATAATCGCTTCAGGAACAGATAATTTTGCAAACAATAAGTTCAAATAAATCATGTCCGCTTTATGCTATGGTTTTCCTGAACTATGACATAGTAAAGTTTGAATTTTTTTAGATGGAATGTAATGTTGATACAGTATTTCATTCATTTGACATACTAAGTACTACTGGCTGTCCGATTAGCGCAGTGGTTAGCGCGCTCGCTTCTCACCAATGCCGTGTTCGATCCTCGGACCGGGAAGTATGTGAAATGGTACGATGGTCGCCATATCGGACAGGTGGGTTTTCTCCGGGTACTTCGGTTTCCTCCCACATGAATGATTAATATAAGTTGTTAAAACATGTTTCGAAATCGTAAATAAACGTTTTAAGTACCGTATATATATATAGTGGCCTAGTTCTTCGACCTGAAATTACAGATTTAGCGAAAGGAACCACAATTTCATCAACTTTTAAATTGTAAACAATTTTAACAAACATACATGTAAAGCATGGTGTTGTTACAGTACTTACAATGCTTCCCTCCCTGGAGAGGGGGGGGGGTGGCACAGTAACGCAGCAGCAGCACACGATTCCAGTATCTTCTGGTTTGCCGCCAAGCATCGCTGTACTACAGACTACAGAAGTAGTGGAGCGACTAGGACAAATGATGTTGGGTTCAAAACAAAAATAAATGTTTTTAGACCATTATGATACACCATAGGCTTGACACTATACATAGAAATTTGTTAGGCCATATCCAAGCAAGTTTACACTGTATGGCTTTGAAAGTGACGGTGTGTCACTTGATCAGGAATCAAGTTGTGGCAGTGCCTATATCCCACTCTCCTTAACTTAGCATAGCATAGTCTGGTTGTATGTTCGAATCACACACCAAACTATCGTCACAATATAAACGTGTTACAAGTTTGAACACAATTAGGTAAAATCGAGCTGCTACAGTGTTTACACGATATTTCCGTAATTTAACCCAGTAACCTAGTTTTATATTTGGACGAAATTGTCAATTGCCGTTATAAAACATATTACCCTGAATAGAGTTGTTAGATAACATGTTTCTCATTAACTGACCATAGTGACCACAGTGACGGTTGAAGGAAATGGGCTATTGCCGAAAGGAAAGGAAACTTTCATATTCACTATGTAGTATGTGCTAATACTATGAACGTTAAATCATAACAGACATAAACAGTTTGGCTTCAAACCACATCTCGTCGTGAACCACTGGTTCAATCAACATGGAATTCCATAGCACTGGTCATTGGTTGATTCTCTTTCAAGAATGCTCAAATTAGGTCACTATGTCTTAAACACTAGGTCAAATGAGTGCCAAAATTTCCTCTCTGAAATTACTGCCAGGAATGTGACGAGATTTTGCGTGAAGCATCTTTAGATGATAGACTCTAAATATTGGTCAAGCCGTATCGTCTGGTAAAACAACGTGGTTGCCAGCGGGTTTGGGTGCATTAGCATTTGCTATACAGTCAAATATGTCTTAAGCAGCCAGTCAAGGGAATCACAGAAAGTGGCTGTCTAACAGAGGCCAAATGTATAATAAAACAACATATTGGTAATGTGGAAACTGGTTACTTAATACAGGTTGGCTGCGTAATAGAGGTGGCCACTAACACAGGTTTGACTGTATTTCCTATAAAATGATATAGTAAATATCCAAAATGAACCAGCTTCTCATAAACCAGGCACGTAGCTACTATAAGGCACCGAAGACCCGGGCCTGCAGATTACCCCAGATCTTGAAGAATCTAAATCCTCGAAAATGCAATAACAACTATATGGGCGGGGGTATGACGTAGAGTTGGGTTGTCAACTTGAAGGTCACATACATTCTACACAACATACACATCTCCAAACTGTAGCTTAGTGCAGGTATATCCTGGGGTGGCGTACGATGTTTGGGGACGGTGCCTTGATGTCAAGCATCGGCTGTTGACCGAGATGTGTCAGCGAATAGAGAGACTAATGTCTTCAATATAGAATGACATTCATATATAATGTTCTTTTCCTTATTTTCTTACAGATGACCAAAGACCTCTCATCACGAGAGATGTATAGACATATGTTGTAGTCAATGAGACAGCTCATCTCTGTATAGCAATCTTAAGACTCAAATTGTATTATCTCTGAAAATATCGAAATGTGCACGTCTAAGACGCACATTAAAATGCGCCTGAATCCAGTGTGCTCCCAGACCCATATAGCAACATCACATCTTCGGTGCTCAATATATGAGTCGAGCCTGCCCATTCAAAATCTCTAGCTACGTCCCTGTAAACCACAATGCACATGTCGTTGATATTTGCAATTGTGATCCTGGTACCCCACTGTAGGAGTCGCATAAATTACATTTACTTCACATCTTTAAAAATCATTTCAGAAACTACAATGTCCAGAGTGTTGATAGCTTGCATGTAGCATCACCTAGTTGTCACTACTAAGTTTGCTCAAATGGTGTTCATGCGTTTATAATTCACCCCACGGTATACGATCGCATAGTTTACATTGACTAATATAGCACAACTCTTCTCAGAAACCACAATGCACAGAGCTTTAATAGTTTGTATGTACATTCAAACCTGTGTTAACGTTTACCTCTATTAAGCAACATTCTGCATTAAACAGTTCCATAATTCTTGTCTTGCAATACAAATTATCTGAATAATTATGTTTTATACAAATTTATTCTAGCTCTATTGCGAAACAAGTTCTCACAACTTATATTAATCGCTCTCGAGATCTCATCCCTGATGGAATTCGTCGCCATGAGGGAGAGAGAAGAGGACGTGTTGAATTTAAGTGCATTGCCTAAGGACACAATCGTAACGGCTACAGCTGGGAGTGAACGGGAATATCGCAGCTGAATCGCATTCTCTACCACAGTGCTATCACGACGTCCACGACTTCTGAATGTATGCCATTGTCCCCCGGATATTAAGAGTCACGTGATAAACCACATTTGTTCATACAAGATAACATGATGATTCTCTTTTCAAAATAATATGGAAAGAATTATTAACCCACTACCGGGATCATATACAGACGTTCGTATGTAGTTTTCTTTGCCACGTCAGTCAGTAACTGTTTGATATACACACGTCACATAATATAAGTAACAACCTGTTGGTATGTCATTCCAAGATTGTTGTCCGATCCATATCTTCACTACTTGAAGATATACAGATAAGAAACTAGTTGGCATGTGGATAGCTGTTTATCGTATACCAAATATGGTTAACGTTATCCAGTCGTCAGAACAGAACAGAATTTTATTATCAGACGTGTAATGTACCCCAACGATAACGTGATTCCCGCGAAAAAGATAGCACGGGCTAATATTATTATAACGGGTAAAAATAAGTTTATTATCATTTATGTATGCATTACTTGGCACACAGGATTATTTATTACACCCTACGTATTGATTTGGCTTATTCCAAACCTATTTATAGTAATGCTTGTAAATAACACGTTATCGTTGGGCCATAGTACATACTCATATAATAATATTACATAATACTATATTTACATCACGTGACTGGTTGGATACAAATTCAAGTGTGTTCATTGACGTTAGAGAAAGAGTTACTCAATGCATGTACATGTATTTGATAGTAACTTTGTTGCCTAATATATCGGTATGATTATGCTTATTCAAAAGAAATAAATATTGTTTTTTAAACTAAAGCTGTTTTCGTATAATTTGCTGATTTAAATAGGATTATGTAATCAGATGTTGTTAATAGTTTTACACACAATGCATGTCTACCTTCTGTAATAAGAAAGCTTTAAATACGCGTGTCGAATGCTAATGTAGCACGGACAAACGCATACAAAGTGGTATTCATCTTCTATATCATTGGTATTGCAGTAAATACAACATCGCTCATGTCTATGTATTCTATTGCGCACATAGCGCCCAGTTTGTATTGTTAGAGAGTGGGCAGATAAGCGTACGTAATCTATATATATATAACTAACCTCAAATTACTTGGTCTGAAAACGCTTGTCTGTACTATATTTCCCATGCAATCAGATATAAAGATACAAAACTGCACGCTATGTAACCAGATACAACTTGCCATCGTTCTCTACTGTCAAAAGTTGATGCAACAGAAATTGATTGAATAAACTATATATATAATTCAGTTATTTCATTATATGATCATGTTCAGTTGTATCATTTGTGATCGGGTTACACAGGGTGAACTGGTGGTTCTGCAGCTATCCGCAATATCATTTCAGTAGCCTACAGTCACCTATACTTGATCTATGTTGATATTTATTAACGGGGAAAAAAAAAATAATAAACCAAAATGTTGAAATATAGATATATATGACGGAAACGAAAATGCAATGACGAAAAAGAGAAGTAGGACGAAATATTTGAGAGAGAAAACTATTTTTCATAAATTATGCACACATCAATAAGAAAGAAAATATAAACACAATATGGGGGGGGTCAACTATTTATAGTAAAAAAAATATTATAAGCCGAGTGTGTGGTATATATTGTCTCATGAGCAACACTATACTATGACCTGTGCATGCCCTGTGATGATGGTTTCTCGTGCAAGACCATTCCGGGCAGACAACACATTATGGGGACCTCACATTATGTACGCATGTAAACAGTAACTGTTAGTCTTGCAAACTTGAATTTCGGAAAAATAACGTTGAATCTACGGCGCAGAGGTTAAGTTATTTAATTAAGCGGATCATGGGCTTTTTAGTTTATTTATGGCCTCTTATAAGCCCAAATAGGGCATACAAAAAAGTTATTGTGTATGTGAGTGATTGAGGCGGACCTAGCAACTGCGTCGTCAGTGGTGGACTCATTTAGCTAATGTGCGGACTACTGCATACTGATTGGCTGATCAGGTGATACTTAACGAGGTAGCCGCTTGTGCACATACGCATGTAAGTGTTTTACGTTTATTTATCATCGCTACCGGTTGCCCATATGAGCGACGCCTCCGGAAGAGATAAGTCATTTTAGATGTTTGGAGAATAGTGCAATGATACAGACAGACCCATTCCAGAGTCTCCTCTGGTTCTTTTACGTACAAGGTGTACAGCACCGACATGAGACCTCGGTTTGACGCCCCATCTGAAAGACTGTTAATTGTATTAGGGTCAGACGGGGGATCGAACCTGTGATCCCTGGATTACCAGTACAGCGTGTTACCACTGAACTACAGATCCGTCTGTCGTACGCATGTAATACCCATAGGTCTCTTGTCGACGCTTTACACTGTGTACGAAAAAGAACAAAGACGAGACTCTGGAATTGGTATCTGTCTGTATCATTACACTATCACCCAACATCTAAAATGACTAATCTCTTCAGGAGGCGTCGGTCACACAGGCACCGGTAGCGACGATAAATACACTTAAACAGTACGTCGCGGTCGGGGCACATCTCGCAGCAGCAGCGTAGGATACTGGGATCTTCTGGTTGTCGAACTTGCAACAATTAGGGACACATGCTCCAGCATCGCTGTTTTACAGAAGTGGTGACGGTATGGACTGACCCTGGAGCTACCGAGACGGCCAGATGTATAACTATCAGATCCGTTTATATATGATTTTGCAGGATGGACACGCCATAAAAAGGATTAAGAAGGTTTTGTAAAGAAGCTGCCAACACCCCAGGACTTGTCACCCTGAAAAGGAAGAAGAAGCCGCCTCACGATGTTACGGAGGGACATGGCGGTGGCACCAACTATGACACAATATTAGATCAATTACCATGTTTTATTTGTTAATGCAAATAATACAACAATAGGCTATATATGAACACGTATATAAACAAATGTAATAATATTAGTAGAGTTATATTGGATATTGACTAACAACTGTATTTCTGTACCGTAGGACCTTGCGGTTTACTTAAACTCGGCAATAGCGCTTATCGAGAAAACGGAATCATCGGCAACTATATAGTGAGTTTCTGTGTCAGTTGTTTTCTATTTTTAGGCAGTGTAAAAACCCACTATCGACACATTTATGCGATTACAGTATATTAAGCAGTATTGTACAGTACGCGCGGTGGTTAAAACTTGTAATTGAGTTCGGGTATACATTTCGCGGAATACAGAAATTGTATATAGACCTGTCATAATCTATATGACAGGGAGTGCTGAAAAGCCTAACAGAATTCATGTAATGTCAGTTAAAAATACTTTTATTTAAATACTTTGGGCAAAATTGTTTAATTAAAACCCACTGTTAATTGGTGTACAGTAGTTTTGGTGAACACTATAGTTGCAGATTTTATGTGTGTTACAAAACATGACTCCTATTTGTGCTATTACTGGCTTACATATTTGTCAGGGCAAAAGCATAATATGTGTTCTTTTGTCACGACCATTATCTCAATTAGATTAAATGGAAAATGCTAAGAAAATTGCTCAATTTAGACTGAAAACTCACCCCAACTGAAAATTTGCACGCGCTATATTTGCCGTACACTATATCAGCCAACACGCTATGACGTCACAGACTACATTACCTGTATGATATTTACACACCCGCCAGCCACCTAACATATATGTTGCTGTTCATTAGATAATGGGTGAAGTTTGTTGGTATCAAAGTAACGGCGCATTATAACCACACTAAGCAAGAATCAAATTAAAGAATGATTGGTAAAAGACGGTTAATTGAATGTTCTTTTTCTTTGTTCCGCGCATGAGCGCCGACATCTTGAATATGTTGACGGGATAATGAGCAATACGCCCTATCCCTCTGACGAATAATTGATTTTTGGCATGTTCATTATGCTTTTTTGTTGGGAAATTTTCGTCGAACGTTCAAATAAATATGTGACTATAGTGCAGAAATATCTGATAACTGTATAGGAAAATAATTCCTTGTTTTACCGCGAGGACCTATATTGTGTATTGATTAGCTGTGTTCCATCGCTCTGTGTGTGTGCGTGTATACTGCTCGGCAGTGCGGCAGTCGACTGAGCGATAGAATTTTCCTTTCAAGTTATCGTGGATTTTCCCCTGCGTGACCAACAAGGTGGGATGTTTTGACTATCGCGTTTGTTGTCACCGGTTTACGGATCATCTGAAGCAGCGTCTACCACCAGAAAATAGCGGAGAGATCCGTTTTGTGGACAGAAATGGCTAGAAATCTGAACAAAGACTTGCGTCGTTTTGAACAGGAAAAACGAGAATTCATAGATGGCCTCAGAAATTTTCATTACAATAGAGGGTAAGTTATAATGTTACGTTTTACTCCCGTGTCTTATCTACTTTCACTTTTACATTATGTACACCGAAATAGACCACATTCATCCCCGGAAAGATAAAATTCAATGTTGTGTTTATTTCAGAACAAGCTTTCAGTTGCTGCCCAGATGTGGGAATAAAGAGATTGACCTTTATTTACTGTATCAAAAAGTGACAAGACTTGGAGGCTGGAAAAAGGTTTGTATTATAAAAATAGTTAATTGTGGATGCAAAAACAGTAAATTAAGCAAGTGATGTTGAATTATTTGAGAATATTTATGACATTCAGTTGCTGGACATAGACATGATTGCCAGGCCTGCCATAATTAAAAATTAATTTAATTGTGTCGATGCCCAAGATTTTGGAAATCACAAAAGTTAGCGTGGGGCAAAGATAATGCGATGTCAAAACACAGCAAACAATAAACCTGATGTTTTTGCCACTGCCAATGCAGATATGTAGATTCCAACATTCTTGCACAAAAACTATTTAGGGTTCCATATAAAACTATTTTGCGTGACACGAGTGTGTACTAAACACTGTGGTCCGCCTCCGTGGTCGAGTGGTTAAGGTCGCTGACTTGTATACCACTGTAACCTATCATCACTGATGGTCACGGGTTCGAGCCCCGCTCAGGCCGTGTCTCATTTATATGAAAAAGTTGGCAGTTTCTTACGGAGGTTGGTGCACACAAGTACTGGTTAACCGCTGGAGCCTGCCCAGGAAAGGTGTTGTTAGGTAAACTGCCCGCCGGCGATATAGCCCAAAATGGTGCTGATGCAGGCGTAAAACCCGAATTATAACATAACTAAACACTGTGATACTGTAAACCTGAGACTTTGAAAAGTGCACGCATGTATTTGCAGTAACACATCCATGCCATACATTTCAACATTAATGCTGGCAAGGCCTAGGATTCCAAAACAATTGATGCCTTGAACAATTAATGATTTAATAATTTTCATCAATACTAGATCTACTAACTTATAAATATAGTTTTATTTTACATTGAATGTCGAACCTCTTATGGTTACATACATGTATTCATGTAAACATGGTTTTCCGAGCAGGCTTAGTTAACCTACCTAATACTAAGCAATGTGTGAGGCGTCTGTCATAGACAACCTTATACAAAGTCGCATGTATACGACGACAATGCTCCAGAGCAGGTTTATTCTACCAGTGTGTTGAGGTAATGAAGCAATAAATTTGATTTGTCTATGCCCTATCCGGCACATACATGTAGTCATGTTACTTGTATATTTACTACACTTTGTTTACTGGACAGGCTTAGCTGAAAGCTGTTGGATGTGACAAGTTACCCGTAGTTACATTTTTACTTAATATACCTTGTGTTAATACACATATTGCGATATATGTTGTCTGATATATATACATATAAACAATTACATGATACCATACATGTTGAGTGGTTATGGTCGTTGACTGCAAATCACCTACCACTCGTCGCTGTATATACAAATCACATTATAGGTGTCTTATTTCTATCCAGTGAAGAAGCTATCTAGATGGCAGTTGTTCTACCCGGGTTCCAGTCTGTGCATGAAATACTGCTCGGATAACCTGAACTGTTTGTGTGTAACTTACCCTATAAACAAACGAAACCGTAAACACCCATGCTTTAATAAACACATCAATGAACATATATACATGTAAACCCATCCTCTAATAAAGACACAAATAAACATATATACAATATAATCCCATCCTATAATAAACATATAAACCCATGGCATGCTCTAATAAGCATACCATTAAGCATATACCATAATATTATAGAGACATGTAATAAACATTAAGCATATACCGTAATATTATAGAGGCATGTTGTAATAAACATACCAATAAACATTACGTATATACCATATGATACCATGCTCTAGTGTTTGTCAGAACATCCTTTACTTCTAGTAGAACTAACCATTTCCAGCGGTAAATTTGAGAAAGCAGCCTCTAATCAAGATGAATTCAAACGGCAGGTTACTATGTATGTGTAAATTGTAGTGTGGGCCGGTCATATATTATAATCAAAAATTGATACATTGTACTTCCGGAAGCCTGGCTGAAAACTTAAGCACAGTAGTGTTCGCGGTTGTTGACATTAAATCAAATATATTAAAAAGGCTGAATTGTTAAGTAAACACAATATTATTCAAATAATGAAAATGTAAGCCCAGCTCCACACTTACTCCTAGAATAAAATACAATTAGTGGCATTTTTTTTACGTTTATTTATCGTCGCTACCGGTTGCCCATATGAGCGACGCCTCCTGAAGAGATTAGTTATTTTAGATTTTGGAGGATAGTGCATGATACAGACAGAGACCAATTCCAGAATCTCCTCTGGTTCATTTACGTGCACAGTGTAAAGCACCGACACAAGACCTCGGTTTAACGTCCCATCTGAAAGACTGTTAATTTTATTAGGCTCAGACAGGGGATCGAATCTGCGATCCCTGGATTACCAGTCCAGCTTGTTACCACTGGACTACAGATCAGTCTGTTAGTGGCATTTGTTCCAATACACATATATAGTCATATACAACTACATGTATTACTATCCAATTATGATCAACATCTAATCGGTTAACCTATTAAAACGATTGTGATTTTGGAACCGATTGCCTGTCACTAGTAAATTGTCAATTTAGTAAGAACTGTTGCTAATATTCATTCAGCCCCATTGACTAATGTACTGAAAACAGATTTCAAATGTGGCTGTATATGTACACGCATATGTGTGTCTATTCCGATGGAAATTCATGGGGGGTATGTAATGGTGTGCATATTTACAGATTAAATTGGATGTATGCCCGGGTTACGTACGGGTAACTCAGTCGGTAGAGCATTTGTCCTGGAAGCGAGAGGCCCCACCAGGCTCGAGTCCTGACTGGCTTCATGTTTTTCTCACCTGGGTTACATGTAGTAAAGGATTCCTTCCACCTCTTTCAGAATTTTATGGCATTGTATGGGGAAATGATCCAATCTTAATTTTTTTATTTCTACATTTCCAGCGAAGCATGCAATTATGTGGGTTGTAATTACTGTATAATTATGTATTTATCGTGAATGACAATGAGTTTAATACATGATATATAGTATTTACTATTATGTACACATGACTGTATAGCTAGTAAACATACCTGTATTCATAGCATGTTCATTTATCGAGGTCACTGTACAAAATCCATGTTACTTAATATAGCGTTTATGTCTTTGGTAGTATTATACACATGCATTGATTATTGCCTCAGAGTCTTATCACTGGAGCATAGTATTTCTATAAATAGTAGTGGTGGAAAATCCCAGCTGTTTGGTTTATATACAATAACATTGGTAATTTACTGTAGCATATAGTGTAGCACACACAGTGGCCTCATTGTATTGGTTTTTCCTCTTGAGTTTTATCCACACTCTCTTCCACACTCTCTTTTTTGCTGTTTGAGTGCTAGTCTGACATTAGTTTTGTTACACAGTACAATGTACATTGTGTATTTGAGTATTTGGTACAAACAAATAATGTAGTACCATTCATGGATGGACTTTGAAATATCTTGGCATTTAGATAAATGTGCATCATAACATAGTAACATGCGTCACACCAACGACCGTCGATAGTTTTAAGATCACAGTCAGTCTTCCTGAAAGAGAAAATGATTTCTTAGATCGGTAACAGACAGATTTTATAAATAAATAGACACAAGGAATCACTTGACAGTAAATACTATGTCCACACATGTAGGTCACTTCTGCATGATTGATATGTATAACCTTGTCATGCTTACATAGGGATTTCAAAATATATGGCACAGGTAATCACAGGGCAACTTGTTGCATGCAACATCCAGGTCTGATGCTTTATGGCTCTTTGTGATTTCCACTCAATATCTTTGCACTGGTACAGTAATTACCATATCCAATTGTTATTTCACTTTCATTTACCGTCGGACCGTTTCTTATTAGTTTGTTTTTTATTAGTTAATTTGTTTGCCGCATGTTTCATAAAGTAAGGCTACTCATTTTTATGGAAAAGAAGATTGTTTCAATTTGCATAGACATTCATGTTGCATATTAAAAGACATACTTTCCAAGTTTTCGAAATAACTCTGGGATTATTGAATTGACTGTACATTTGTCATCAATGAGTTTGTATTGATTTGCATTCCACCAGAAATGGAAAGCCATTATGATTAAAGTTTGAAAGTTTGTGACTTGTTTAATACTATGTAGAGTTGCGAGCGGAGTATATGTAATAATTAATGACGAAGACCATTTTGTTCTAAAATATCATTTCTGTGAAGATACTAAATCATTGGTGCTGAACTTGGAAATATCAATGGTTTGTCTATATCTTTCTTATTAGCCAATATCAAAGTTGGGTCTATCAACTTATACAATCAGGACTGTGAATCTTCCTCTTGAAAAATAAATGTTTGACATCCGATTTTGTCTAAGCTGTTAAGAAAAGAGTTTTTTCAATTTTGTGGTTGGGTGATCCTCTTTTTAGCTCACCTGAGCAAAGCTCATCGACATGTGAGGTATTGTCTGTCCGTGAACATTTTCAAACGTGTTCTCCTCAGTAACCATTGGGTCTATATCCACCATTTTTTGTCATGATACTTGGGTAGGTGGGGGATTACATAATTGTTAAAATCAAGTCATTCATAATCCAAGATGGTCACTATCTTAAAATATCCTCTTCTCACTAACCATCAGCAGGATTTTGATGAATCTAGGTATGAATGATCGTTGTACAATGCTCTCTTTCAAACTTGTTCAACTGATGCAACTATTTTTCATAAAAATCAAATGATTATGTCATCCAAAATGGTCGTTAAAAGGTCAACTTTTATGAGAGATTTCAAGCGTCTTCTCATGAACTTATCAGCCAATGATCTTTAAATTGAACCGTAGAAACATTCCATGTGACCATGTCATTATAAACTTCCATATTTTGCATATTTATCACATTTTCCAGTCATCAATGCCCGGAATAGGTGCCTGCATCATGTTTGTTTTGGAATATCCCGGAAATTGGATAAATGGATGTTTAATTGATTTGTAGGGAGGGTTTTCCGATTCCATGAGTGTGTGTCCCGTTGGGAATCGAGGCATAATTAGTTAGCTATAGTGTCAAATCCTGTACATATTTTATGAAACGGTGTCTGGCAGCATGTGGAATAAAAACTTAATGACAACCTAACAGTGTTTCTCTGGGATCTAAATTTTGGGTGTCATCAGGGACCCCCTTGCCAAATTTTAGTGGGGTCACTTTCAAAATCATCCATCATGGGATCATGAGCTGCTCATGATGAGCATGACATGAATATTTTATAGTGTCACATTCAATTGGATATGCTAACATAGTATATACATGCATTATTGGTAATTACTTGTACTTTTGTTGTAGGTGTGTCTATGTAACGAAAAGTTAGTGTAACCCTGAGCAAACAGGTTAACGAAATACCCAAAAATATTAAATACATCTCATAATTTTCTCCAGGTAACTATGTATTTATTTGCACCACTCCATCAAAAGTCAGATTTTGAACTTTTGATACAGTTTTACGTTTGACAGGACTATTAGCCATATCGCTATGTGAAGATGTTTCTGTACTTTCATCGTCGGAACTTGTGCCAAAATCAGGGTCTGATGTTTCAAGTTTAGCAGACGAATTTTGGTTGGAAGCGAAAGCAGTTTTGCACAGACAATTTGCAACATATTACATTCTGTCACGAATATTCAATGATTCTCATTGCATCACTGGCCATTTAGTGTTGCACCATAAGCGCAAGAAACACACTCTGGAAAAAACACTGCAGTGAATAATCGCGTTGAACAAGTGTTTGCAGATCAACATCATAATATTGGATAAATCGTTTCAACACGTTTTAATACACTTTGCAAATTGACATCAATTGTATACCATTACAATAAAAGCATTCTAATGGCTTGAAAAGAAATGTGATGGATTTGTTCTCTGTATAATAAATACATGCAGAAACTTGTCCTTCTTTACCATACTCCGTATGTGACACACGAAATTCAAGTACATGTACATGGATAAATCGATACTGACAAAGGCAGATAGTAGATGGTTATTCAAATAGTACCTGAAAGAGTTGTGACATCAAAACGAAGACTTGCTATTAGTTGACATATATAAACCTGTATTGGCAAATAGTTCATTCATTATACTTTAAAATCATCGTCTAGCTCCAGCTTGCAATTGATTATGAATGCCCTTACTAACGTCTAAGTGCACATTATATTTTATGTTGCAAATAAAAACAAAATAGTGGTATTTCAATGCCTAGTAACTAGTCAGTCTACTTGGTGATTTGAAGATCTATACAATTGTATAGCTCATAAATCATTGTTGTATATATTACTAGTACTTTCTTGTTACAGCAAGTTGATAAGCAGAAGACAAGTTAATGCAGTCATTTTGAATAACAAATGTGTTGTATAATAACTAGATGCTCTTTAGCCCAGGGAGAAGTATTGTTGCAAATTGATAGATTTATTTATAGATGTCGAGGACATTTGGTTTAGTTAAGGTCGAGGACATTTGGCATAGTGAACAAAAATTCTTCGTGTATACCTTAAGCTTCTCCCTTCTATGTCTTAAACGTCTTCCCTATTTTCGCAACAAGAAGTGTTCCTGTTCAGGATTGTTTAACTAGTCCATGTTTCCAACTTTTAATTGTAACATTGACAACGTTTAACGAATAAAACAATATTTAATAATTGTAATCCACGGTGTAATATGTCCACTCGGTTAACTTGGTGTAAAGTAAATAAATATCTATCGTATGATCAACAAGCCACCAAGATCTAGTTTTCCCCCAAACTGATCTTTGAAACCAAGCTAAAGATTGTCAATTATGAATTTATGACCAACTGTTGGTTAGAACTGGTAGCCTTCTATATAGAATATAAAATAAAAAAAAACTTAAAAAACCCCAATAAAACCCCAAAAAAACGGTTGTGGTTGCCAATGATGCCACCTGATGAGTACCCCTGGCAGGGACGAAACAGTTTAAGCACTTATAGAGTGGTAGCAATGCATAAAAATGAGCAAAAAACGTGTTTGGAAGACACATAATCTTATTTCCCGGTATTTCCCACTTCTGGGCTTATTTCCCGGGGGCGGGAAATTATGCGGGAAATAATTTCCCGGCGGTATTTCCCGCCCCCGGTATTTCCCGGCCAACCCTGATTCAACACGTTTATCACTTCCCACATACATGTAGAGCTACATGCACAGTTCCACACCATTATCTATTAACAGTCTTTCAGTTGGGACTTTAAACCACGGTCTCGTGTCGGTGCTGTTCACCGTGCACATAAAAAAACCAGAGGAGACTGGAATTGGTCTGTATCATTGCACTACCCTCCAAACATCTTAAATGATTAATCTCTTCAGGAGGCGTCACTCATATAGGCAATCGTAGCGATGATAAATGTAAACACACACACACACACACCATTATCTATTCCCATAGATATTGAGTTACATGTACATGTATGTAAGTAATACCGTGTGCCTATTACTTAAAAGTCTTCAGCAGTATGGAGATAAAATGAGTAAATGTCCTCTCCTGTTGTGGATTAAATGTCTTCTTCTGTTGTGGAGTAAATGTCCTCACCTGTTGTGGAGTAACTCTTCTGTTGTAGAGTAAATGTCCTCTTCTGATGTGCAGTAAATGTCCTCACCTGTTGTAGAGTAAATGTCCTCTTCTGATGTGGAGTATATGTCCTCACCTGTTGTGGAGTAACTCATCTGTTGTGGAGTAAATGTCCTCTTCTGTTGTGGAGTAAATGCCCTCTTCTGTTGTGGAGTAAATGTCCTCCTATGTTGTGGATTAAATGTCCTCTTCTGTTATGGAGTAAATGTCCTCCCCTGTTGTGGAGTAAATGTCCACTTCTGTTGTGGAGTAAATGTCCTCTTCTGTTGTGGAGTAAATGTCCTCCCCTGCTGTGGAGTAAATGTCCTCCCATGTTGTGGAGTAAATGTCCTCTTCTGTTGTGGAGTAAATGTCCTCCCCTGTTGTGGAGTAAATGTCCTCCCCTGTGGTGGATTTACTCTCATGTTGTGGAGTAAATGTCCTCACCTGTTGTGGAGTAAATGTCCTCTGTTGTGGAGTAACTCTTCTGTTGTGGAGTAAATGTCCTCCCCTGTTGTGGAGTAAATGTCCTCACCTGTTGTGGAGTAAATGTCCTCACCTGTTGTGGAGTAACTCTCCTGTTGTGGAGTAAATGTCCTCTCCTGTTGTGGAGTAACTCTCCTGTTGTGGAGTAAATGTCCTCACCTGTTGTGGAGTAACTATTCTGTTGTGGAGTAACTCACCTGTTGTGGAGTAAATGTCCTCACCTGTTGTGGAGTAACTCTTCTGTTGTGGAGTAACTATCCTGTTGTGGAGTAACTCACCTGTTGTGGAGTAAATGTCCTCACCTGTTGTGGAGTAACTATTCTGTTGTGGAGTAACTCACCTGTTGTGGAGTAAATGTCCTCACCTGTTGTGGAGTAACTCTTCTGTTGTGGAGTAACTATCCTGTTGTGGAGTAACTCACCTGTTGTGGAGTAAATGTCCTCACCTGTTGTGGAGTAACTATTCTGTTGTGGAGTAACTCACCTGTTGTGGAGTAAATGTCCTCACCTGTTGTGGAGTAACTCTTCTGTTGTGGAGTAACTATCCTGTTGTGGAGTAACTCACCTGTTGTGGAGTAAATGTCCTCACCTGTTGTGGAGTAACTCTTCTGTTGTGGAGTAAATGTCCTCACCTGTTGTGGAGTAACTCTTCTGTTGTGGAGTAATTCTCCTGTTGTGGAGTAACTCTCCTGTTGTGGAGTAAATTTCCTCACCTGTTGTGGAGTAACTCTCCTGTTGTGGAGTAAATGTCCTCACCTGTTGTGGAGTAACTCTTCTGTTGTGGAGTAAATGTCCTCACCTGTTGTGGAGTAACTCTCCTGTTGTGGAGTAACTCTCCTGTTGTGGAGTAAATGTCCTCACCTGTTGTGGAGTAACTCTCCTGTTGTGGAGTAAATGTCCTCACCTGTTGTGGAGTAACTCTTCTGTTGTGGAGTAAATGTCCTCACCTGTTGTGGAGTAAATGTCCTCACCTGTTGTGGAGTAACTATTCTGTTGTGGAGTAACTCGCCTGTTGTGGAGTAAATGTCCTCACCTGTTGTGGAGTAACTCTTCTGTTGTGGAGTAACTATCCTGTTGTGGAGTAACTCACCTGTTGTGGAGTAAATGTCCTCACCTGTTGTGGAGTAACTCTTCTGTTGTGGAGTAACTCTTCTGTTGTGGAGTAACTCACCTGTTGTGGAGTAAATGTCCTCACCTGTTGTGGAGTAACTCTTCTGTTGTGGAGTAACTCTCCTGTTGTGGAGTAAATGTCCTCACCTGTTGTGGAGTTACTCTCCTGTTGTGGAGTAAATGTCCTCCCCTGTTGTGGGGTAACTCTTCTGTTGTGGAGTAAATGTCCTCACCTGTTGTGGAGTAACTCTCCTGTTGTGGAGTAAATGTCCTCTCCTGTTGTGGAGTAAATGTCCTCACCTGTTGTGGAGTAACTATTCTGTTGTGGAGTAACTCTCCTGTTGTGGAGTAAATGTCCTCACCTGTTGTGGAGTAACTCTTCTGTTGTGGAGTAACTATCCTGTTGTGGAGTAACTCACCTGTTGTGGAGTAAATGTCCTCACCTGTTGTGGAGTAACTCTTCTGTTGTGGAGTAACTCTTCTGTTGTGGAGTAACTCTTCTGTTGTGGAGTAACTCTC
>CM026387.1:31624911-31702411 GCA_014843695.1 Archivesica marissinica
TGTTGTGGAGTAACTCTCCTGTTGTGGAGTAAATGTCCTCACCTGTTGTGGAGTAACTCTTCTGTTGTGGAGTAAATGTCCTGTTGTGGAGTAACTCACCTGTTGTGGAGTAAATGTCCTCACCTGTTGTGGAGTAACTATTCTGTTGTGGAGTAACTCACCTGTTGTGGAGTAAATGTCCTCACCTGTTGTGGAGTAACTCTTCTGTTGTGGAGTAACTATCCTGTTGTGGAGTAACTCACCTGTTGTGGAGTAAATGTCCTCACCTGTTGTGGAGTAACTCTTCTGTTGTGGAGTAACTCTTCTGTTGTGGAGTAACTCTTTGTTGTGGGTTTCCTGTTGTGGAGTAACTCACCTGTTGTGGAGTAAATGTCCTCACCTGTTGTGGAGTAACTCTTCTGTTGTGGAGTAACTCTCCTGTTGTGGAGTAAATGTCCTCACCTGTTGTGGAGTTACTCTCCTGTTGTGGAGTAAATGTCCTCCCCTGTTGTGGGGTAACTCTTCTGTTGTGGAGTAAATGTCCTCACCTGTTGTGGAGTAACTCTTCTGTTGTGGAGTAATTCTCCTGTTGTGGAGTAACTCTCCTGTTGTGGAGTAAATGTCCTCTCCTGTTGTGGAGTAACTCTCCTGTTGTGGAGTAAATGTCCTCACCTGTTGTGGAGTAACTCTCCTGTTGTGGAGTAAATGTCCTCACCTGTTGTGGAGTAACTCTTCTGTTGTGGAGTAAATGTCCTCACCTGTTGTGGAGTAACTCTCCTGTTGTGGAGTAACTCTCCTGTTGTGGAGTAACTCTCCTGTTGTGGAGTAAATGTCCTGTTGTGGAGTAACTCTCCTGTTGTGGAGTAAATGTCCTCACCTGTTGTGGAGTAACTCTTCTGTTGTGGAGTAAATGTCCTCACCTGTTGTGGAGTAACTCTCCTGTTGTGGAGTAACTCTCCTGTTGTGGAGTAACTCTCCTGTTGTGGAGTAAATGTCCTGTTGTGGAGTAACTCTCCTGTAGTGGAGTAACTCTCCTGTTGTGGAGTAACTCTTCTGTTGTGGAGTAAATGTCCTCACCTGTTGTGGAGTAACTCTCCTGTTGTGGAGTATTGGGTTAAGTAATCACATTGAAGATTGCATGACATGTTGAAGTGATGATCATTCTGAGCTATATACAGGCTTGTCCGCAGATGATGTTTTTAACACTAGAAATACAACAACCATAGTATTAGTACATGAAATTCATAATTGGCATTACATACCTAGTAATAAACAAAACTCATGAATTTCAGTAAATAGCATTTTAATATCTATTTTTGTTAATCGTATCAGGGAAACAGACTGAATTGTTATGCTGCTTGTCTTGTAATTCCCCTCTCCCCCGTACAATATACGTCGCTGGAATGAATGGCCTCTGCTGCTACGTACAATCTAGTTCCAGCTTAGCATTTTTGCTGAATAGCTGGCCACTGTACCACTCGTGTAACCAAATATATATCTTTTTTCTGTTATTCTCACTTAACCTTTAGCATGCTGTAGGCGAAATGAGCAAATGTGTATATTGTTCTTAGTTTTCCTAGAAAGTAAGGCCGATTTGAATGAAATGTCAAGCCCTAATATCTAGGAAAAATAAGAAAAATATTACACATGTGTGTTATCATGCTAAAGATTAATAAGATTTTGAACCACTGTCCCTGACAAAGCACCCCCCAGTTATACTCTGTATTGAGTGTTGGGACGTGTTATATGCATGTATATCTAAATCTGCACAAAATACATAAATTAATTAATTGTCCATCCTGCAATACAGTAAAGAATGAAGGTTCTGAACTTCACTTTCACACTGTTTACCACATTGCCTCAACTATTTCTGGGGACCAACTTGTTGTATAGTATAATCATGTTATATTTTACATTGCAGGTTACGGAACAGGAACACTGGGGAGAAGTGTTAGATGAACTCGGCCTACCCAACCATTGTCTAAATGCCGACCAGGCTGTCAAGTTTATTTATATAAGGTTAGTAACGTGAAGGGTAAATACTGCTTTCAAGTGAGGAAGCTATTCGACTGGCTTGCGGAAAGTTGGTGGTTCTATCAAGTGGGCATTTGCTCTACGCGAGGTTGCCGTCCTCGCTGAGCCCACCCATGCTGTGGGGGTGGGTCTGATGTCTTCCTTCACTGCTTAGATCTGAAAAGTTGGTATATAGCTTTAGCGGCGTCTGTGGTCCAATGGTAGAGCGTCGGATTTGGAATTTCGATACTCAGTCAGGCCACATATGTAGTGTCATTGAACACATTGCTTAGTACTGGTTAACTGCTATGGTCGACTAAGCATGCCCAGGAAGACATGTCTAGGTCCCCGCAAGGGCTTTGACATTAATGGTATATACATACATACATACATACATACATACATACATACATACATACATACATACATACATACATACATACATACATACATACTACATACATACATACATACATACATACATACATACATACATACATACATACATACATACATACATACATACATACATACATACATACATACATACATACATACATACATACATACATACATACATACATACATACATACATACATACATACATACATACATACATACATACATACATACATACATACATACATACATACATACATACATACATACATACATACATACATACATACATACATACATACATACATACATACATACATACATACATACCTACATACATACATACATACATACATACATACATACATACATACATACATACATACATACATACATACATACATACATACATACATACATACATACATACATACATACATACATACATACATACATACATACATACATACATACATACATACATACATACATACATAGCTGTTGGTGTGAGTGTCAATAATAATGCTTTCCAACGAAATATAGACATTTATCAGTGAAATAAAATGTGTTAAATTCCACTTGTTGAAACAGTAGAATAACACATTTTATTTCTCATTACTTTTTGTGTTGGAACTACTTTCAGATCATATATGTACCCAATTTCCATCTTATTGGGGAGTATGAACGGGTTGTCAAGTGTGTTTTGAATGGTAGTAATAATGTTGTCAGTGGGGCTTTCAGTGGGCGAAATAAATACATGCAATCGACCGTATCGACTAAAATGTGCAATTATAAAATAAAGAGATTTTTTTTTTCAACATAAGGTTGAAATTTATATCATCTTGTGAGCTCCGAAACAGTGTATTTTCACTTATGGCTAACTCGATGAGACAAATTCCAATCTTACACCGAAAAACACAAATACCCTCTTATTATAACTTTAAAATTTAGCACATTGAATATATAATAATGTAAAGAAAGTAATTCAATTCATATGGGCTTGGTAGAATAGGCATTTATGTATCATTTCTTTAAACTGGTCTGCCAAGCTGTGTCTGCAGGCATGTTAGGCCAAATAAACACCCTGTGTTTAAGGTTTCCCAACTGACCTGTATTTTTAACCCCCAACCTTGAATTTATTTGGGGGGGGGGGATTAAAAATGTCATTATTCTTTACCCAAGAGTATGGTACAAAAAATCCAAAAATAAAAATTCACTACCGACTAACCTTATTTATTTTTTTTGCATGCAGTAAACACAGGTTTTTTTAGCCTCAGTAATTTTATATTAGAAAAACGATTTGCTATGCCTAGATGAAACAGGTTTTTTTGGTTCATTTAAATAAAAAGTTTTCAGACTTAATGTGGGCGTGCTACTGGTTCAGGTCCATAATAATTACTTTAAATGGTGTTAGTAACACGATCTCGATACACCAGCTATTATCATATTCATCATAGTGTAGCAATAATTCATACTATGAAAACCAGGTTAGCCAGGGATCTCATTTTAAACTTGTTATTTTCTTATTTGCATGCACTGATTGAAATCATAAATTGTAGTATATTGTTATCAGGGCTTATGCTACACTTTGAAATGGGTTTGATGTAGACTTTATCATTTTTATTTTGCTGTCCGAGGTGTAATGGATACATGTCCGCCCCGTAGTCGGAAAGGTTGTGAGTGTGGGCCCCGTCAGAACCGTTGTGAAATATGTTTGTTTGAAATATTTATAGTCTTTTTCAAAAAAGGAAGAATTTGGTGCTAAACCTAGACCTTCATAATAGGGAGCTGTTCTAGATCCCTAGAGAGTTGTTGACTCAATGACACTACTTTCCCCTCTAGTAGCTCTAGCTCTGGAAGTGAGGCAGGTCAGGCAGACTATGTCTCCCTCTAGGTCTGGAAGTGAGGCAGATCAGGCAGACTATGTCTCCCTCTAGGTCTGGAAGTGAAGCAGGTCAGAGAGATTACGTCTCCCTCTAGTTCTGGAAGTGAGGCAGGTCAGGCAGACTATGTCTCCCAAGTCTCCCTCTAGCTCAGGAAGTGAGGAAGGTCAGAGAGACTATGTCTCCCTCTAGTTCTGGAAGTGAGGCAGGTCAGAGAGACTATGTCTCCCTCTAGTTCTGGAAGTGAGGCAGGTCAGAGAGACTATGTCTCCCTCTAGTTCTGGAAGTGAGGCAGGTCAGAGAGACTATGTCTCCCTCTAGTTCTGGAAGTGAGGCAGGTCAGAGAGACTATGTCTCCCTCTAGTTCTGGAAGTGAGGCAGGTCAGAGAGACTATGTCTCCCTCTAGTTCTGGAAGTGAGGCAGGTCAGAGAGACTATGTCTCCCTCTAGTTCTGGAAGTGAGGCAGGTCAGAGAGACTATGTCTCCCTCTAGTTCTGGAAGTGAGGCAGGTCAGAGAGACTATGTCTCCCTCTAGTTCTGGAAGTGAGGCAGGTCAGAGAGACTATGTCTCCCTCTAGTTCTGGAAGTGAGGCAGGTCAGAGAGACTATGTCTCCCTCTAGTTCTGGAAGTGAGGCAGGTCAGAGAGACTATGTCTCCCTCTAGCTCTGGAAGTGAGTTGCAGAGTGACTATTTCTCCCAAGCTCTAGCCTTGGTTAGACACAACCATCTTTTTCAGTGAGTGAGGAAAGGAAATTTGTTAATATGCTGTTTGTTGTGTAAATCTGGCCCCCTAACATTACAGCTGATGGCTGTGTCTTCCATAGATATTGATGTGAGATCATGTTTGTAAATTGTTTGTCAAATTAATTTCTTTTGTTCATGATATAATGGAGATTGTTTATTCATCAACATCCTAATAGATTCGTTTCACTGTTTGGAAACACAATGTAGCTAGATTCAACCGTTATACTTAATTGAACACAGAATATACAATATAATATATAAGTATCCCACCTATTCTCCATTCCACTATCCATATTTGTCATTCTCTATCAGTGTCTGCTACACCAATCCCCAATGATAGTTACTCATATAGCTACAAATATCAATCATAATGGTTTACATACACACCTTATATAACCCTGTATGGCCGAGAAAGAAAAAAAAAGAAGAGATTCAACTGCAATAAAAACTGTAACATGAATTTAATATCATTGAATTTAATATCATTACATTGTGTGCTTGAAATACAGAGGCAGCAAGTGGATTGGAAATTATTTTAGCTGCATTTTTGGCTTTCATTGATAGATGAACATTCTTCGAATATTGTGTGGAATTACAGTGTTTGTTGGGTTATACAAATTTAGTTTAGCTCGATTGTGAAACAAGTTCTTACACCATTAGATAAACCGCTCTCGAGGCCTCATTCCTCATGGAATCCATCGCCATGAGGGAGAGAGAAGAGGCAATGTGGAATTGAACTGCCTTGCCAATCATCGGCTACAGTGTTAGTCAGTATACCAAGTATTATTTAAGGTTATCCATTTGATAATGGAACTTAGACATGGTATACATTGTAGTAGAAGCTATTAACCTGGCACTATTCTCAAATTTAATTGGATAGACAGTTGTAAATCTTAAACTCCTGCAATGAAATCAAGAGATTCTGAGAAAAGTTTTATAACATCCCAGGTCTGGGTGGATGTTTTCTAATGCTATGCAATATAGTATGTCCTCGAATTTTTTTGGGTCAAAAGTTAGAATGAAGCGATAGCTTCCTAGCTTCTAGTTACCCGGTAGTAATGGAACCAAATCTGTTTGCGCATCATGTTTAAACTGTATTTATTTACACCGACTGCGAAGCAAGTTTTAACATCTTATATTAATCACTCTTGTTGGCAAGGATGAAAACGTATATATGTGTGAGGAAAACGGCGTACCCGGAACAAACCCACCTGTCCGATCATCGTAAAGTTCTTCTTGTCAGCAGTCGTCCTGAAACTTTACATGTCACCACTGATTTAGTTGACTAAAATACACACTAGAAAACAAACACTTAAAATCTGAATCAATGCAATAATTCCAATATTTTTTAATTAATGGTTGACGATGCAATACCCCCCCCCCCCCCAAAGGTTTTACTGATCCCACATAACTCTGTGAGGGTCAGTAGCAAACCAAATAACTAATATGTGTCACCTTTCACCAAACCTTCATCATCTGCACTTGTGGTATTGACCAGTAACCATACAACATAATAATATTAGCCACTTTCAACACTGAATACACGTCTGTTACAAACGAAAAATGTTGGTGCCAGATATTACTTTACGTCTGTTTTTTATTTGTGTCTCAATTGGCAATCGCCAGCATGAACCCTATAATCATATGATCTGGTGATTGATGCCTGTTGAGTGTCTACTGAAGGCTATTACGTAGCCCATGCAAATGATTGTGGCCATGTCGAGACTCCTTCATCGGTTGCACTGGCAACAATGTCCTGAAACCAAACCAGTTCCACACCGATGATTGTGTCACCACTGGGTAGGGGTAGAAGTGCAACAAAGTCAGTCATATTTGGTTTGTTTTTGGTTAGAACAGGAGATTCTAAGAATAGCCTCCCTTGATGTGATTGACCAAATAAATCTAACCGTTAACCCTTTCAACACCACAGACCTCTAAATAGGCTTACAAAAAATGTAGATCCAGATGAGCCGGCTCGTGACGGATCTGCCGTCTCATCAGGATCTGCACTTTTTGCCAGTGATATGACTATTTTTAGACATTACCCATTTTGATAAATGAACTTGTCCAAATGTGATTTTCTGATTCATTTATGGGTTTATGAATATCATGGACCAGTCCATGTGAGTTACTTGGTGTTGAATGGGTTAACTCGACACTGTTACGGTAAACTACAACTACCAAAAACTATCGGAACGTATCCAGCAAATATTGATATTTCTAATTAGTCAACTCTATTATCGGCACATCATTTTACAAATAAAATTTTGTTAAAATAGTTTTAGCTATTTATAAAATAGATACATTAAATAGCAAATACAACCTGATTAATCTAAATTGTGTTGATGTGCAGTAAAACCCAGCTTGGAAGCACAAACAAGCTTGATATATAGAAATTAGAACTGTACTACCAGTAAGACATGCATAAATAGGAGAGAATTAGAAATAACAGCTCATTGATGTAGTCTGCTAATAGCTGCTTGTAGCCCAGATAGAGAAAATCAATTGCCATAGCATTTCTGAGATGTCATATGCTGGATTGACCCTGGGGGAAATAGATAGGAGAAATGCATAGACTGGTAATTACTGTTTGATCTGTACCTTAAATTATAAACATGTTGTTTTGTCCTTTAAAAAGAAAACGTCTGGGTGCTATACATCAGACTCATTCCCCTGGGCCAAATTGTTCATGTTTTATTCCCCTGTGCCAAATTGTACATGTTTTATTCCCCTGTGCCAAATTGTACATGTTTTATTCCCCTGTGCCAAATTGTACATGTTTTATTCCCTTGTGCCAAATTGTACATGTTTTTATTTCTCTGTCGTACATGCAATATGATGAGTACCAATTTGTCTGTCATATTCACATGCCGAATATAAAAACCAATATTGTTTCATAATACTATGTATGTAGAGGACACTTTGCCGAGTCGACAAACTGCACTATATTGAAGTTCTAGATTAACACTTTGCATGCTGTGTAAATTTAATAAACACTATAAAGAGTTCAAATAATTGTAGCAGACAACAATATATTAATGTGTTTTGCTTATATATTTTTTTATTTTATTTTTTATATTCCACATTCAACAGATTACAATGATTTTTTTAACACATTTTACAATAATGATACTTACTGCTCATAGTGAATTTGCATCATGGTACATTCATGATTCGATTGTATTCCATCAGACTATGAATATTTCGTGTTTTGCTTATTTGTAACTGAAATCTCTGGAATTTCATTAGAATTGTGTCGCAATGAAAGTGCATGATATATTTGACCTTATTTTCACCGCTAGCATCCAAAGAGTTTTGTCATTCATGAGAAATGGAACAAACTACAATACAAATTGTCACTATCTTCAATTATGTAAGGCATTATTTTTCTATAGCACCAATAAACTTTTGCCGACCAAACAAGCATTTTGAATGTTTCACCATTTCAATTTTCAAATATACAAAACTTCATCTTACATAGAAAATGTGATTGACCGGAATTAAGGTTATTATAAGTGGAAGTCGTGATAGCGCAGTGGATGCGCATTATCTTCAGGTGCGAAAGGTCCGGAGTTCGAGCCCCGCTGGAGCTGTTACGATTGTGCTCTTAGGCAAGGCATTTAAATTCCATGTCTTCTCTCTCCCCACGTGGCGATGGATTCCATCATGAATGAGGTCTCGAGAGTGAATACAAGTTGAATGAAAGAACTTGTTTCGCAATTGAGCTAAAATAAATTTGTATAAACTAGGGTTATTATATATAATTATTAGCTTCATACATGTATGTAACAATGTAAAACAGCATTTATAATGCATAACAACTCTTCTTGTTCCAATTTAACCCTTTCCCTCATAGAAGCACCTCTTTGACGCCATTACCAATACGACATACATTGACAATGTAGTAGCCAAACCAATATTCATAATAAAGGCCAGAATCTCATGTAGTCCCAGTAATATCTATTGAGGTGGGATAGATATGGCGACTACTTATCCACTTGTATGGAGATTTAATAGTATATTAACCTAAATCTCTATGAAGGAAAGGGTCAGATCAAAGGGTTAGGGAATATGTATGCCTATTTCTTTTCTTAATTGGTTACATGAAAAAAGGTTGCAGAGGAGGGGGGTGGGTGGGGTGAAACAGTGTGCAGCACACGTACTAAAGCACTCTAGAAATATCCTAATATAGACACATTCACACTTAGATGATCAGTTGCAAACAGTTGCATTTTGTCGACATTGATTAATTCCAAAGTTGGCTTCAACCGTAACCCTTAATATGCCAAATAAATTGGAAGGAATGTGCAAACAACATATATCCATATCAGCCGTGGCATATAGCTGCGTTTAATCAGGATCTATGTTCTTTGGTATTCAGACAAGTATTTTAGCTCAACTATCCAAACACCATACAACATAGAGCCTGATCTGTGCAATCTCATCTGGCTCTATGCTGTTTGCAAAAGCGACCGTAGTGATTAGCATTTTAAGATTTAACCCATTCAACACCAAGTAACTCACATGGACTGGTCCATGATATTCATAAACCAATAAATGAATCGGAAAATCACATTTGGACAAGTTCATTTATCAAAATGGGTAATTATGTCTAAAAATAGTCATATCACTGGCAAAAAGTGCAGATCCTGATGAGCCGCCACGAGCCGGCTCATCTGGATCTACACTTTTTGTAAGCCTATTTAGAGGTCTGTGGTGTTGAAAGGGTTAATATATCACGACACATTGTTAGTTTTCGTTGTCAATGTCTACAATAAAATAAATTAGGGATGGCAATGAAAAGCTATTTTACTATTCAAATATTAGATATAATTCTATCAAAAACTCAAAATCACTCAAACTTATAAAAAATGCCAAATTAAGCTACTTTACTAAACGTCATCTTCCTGTAAGACCTTGTAAATATGACGACGACTCATTCAGTTATCGGCAACTGTACATTTATGGGCGTTTTCACAAATGAAGTCGATGTAACTTCAACTTCTTACCGTTGAAGGAAGTTTGTGTTTTTCTTTATGATGGCTTCAAATTGTAAAAGAAAGCAACTTATCAGATTTATGACAGTTTATTTCATTTTTGCAAATATTATATTTTTTCCCCAAATATTCGAATACTGGAATAGTATTCGGATATTCGGACGTCAGAGCAAATATTCGAATATTCGTTGCAATCCCTAAAATGAATACATTGTGTCTGACATGGAACATGCTGATGAAGGAGATTTTCTACAAGTATATAGTGAGGTAATCAGAAAATGAGCAGCTTGCCACATCAGCATGATCAGTGGGTGTATTGTAATGAATTATAGCATTGATTTCACACCTTGTGGCACTATGGCAATTTGATATAAACTACTGATGCAGCTAGGATCATGTCATATTCCTAGAAATTACAGTCATAATTAGGTTCTCTCCAGAATAAAATTCACACACGGTAAAAGTAAGAAAAATACAATAGACAACACGGCTCGTGACAAGAGCCAGGAGTCATCCCCCTGTACATGTAAGTGTTTTAAAATTAGATGTACATTGTATTGTAGGAGCAATATCAGCATAAAATAGTGCATTATAATCAGTGTCTGTATTCAATCATTCATTTTCTCAGTAAAATAAACTAATATTTAATTTACTATTTTTTTCTAATTTTTCAAACATGGTAACTAGATTCCAACCGGGTGATAGCAATTTAAAACGCGATGACCCCTGTTCCATTTCGTCAACGTAGGGAGAACCCTGATCGTTTTTAGGTTGCTACCATGTGCTTTCTTGCGCGTCTTGCAATAAAGTACCGAGAAATTTAACCTAAGATATTTTTAATGTACAGGTGTGATAGGAAATCCCCCCCTGAAATTTCTACCCCCCACACCCATTAAAAGGCTAACTAACCATGGAAATTGTCCCCCTCCTCCATTTGGAGAATTTTCAGGCCAATAAAATACCGGACCGGCACTTATAAATCTCTTTATAAATCTTCTGTTGACAAGAATAGTCATGTTTTCAACCAGCTTTCCCTAAAATTACATTGCCCCATTACAAACCATAATAGCAATAAAAGAACGATGTGCATATATACAGGACATTTGTATTTATTGCAATTTCATCTTTGTGAATTTAAGTACAACTTCACAAGCATTATGTCAACGTTTTTTGTGATAAACCATGCAGCACTATTTTATAGATCTATTTAAAAAAATTGTAATATTGCTCCTTTTTTTGTAATAGAAATGAATCTATAATGCACTGCTCTACATTAGATTATAAATATCCAATACGTGATTTACATGTTTGATTTTAACTCTTCATGTAGAATAGCAGCTGGCAAATTGACAATTCGGTAGCAATTATACATGCATTGGATGATGATGCATTTGCTGTTGTTTTGAAGTATAATGTGTCCCTTATAGTACACACATGAGAACAAAGTGCTGAATGCAAACTATTGTGATCACCCTTCGTCAGCTGTCCCTCACCAATTGCTTTCTCCTCTCTCAACTTTGGTTTTGACCTGATGGTGTGTGCAAACTTAATATTAAGTAAACTGTTTAATTACCCGTTGGCAATATCTATATCACAATTATTTGTAATTTGATGAAGTGCCAATTCCTATACAATAACCAGGCCTTCTAGGTGAAACCTTATATTGAATTTGTCTTTTTTTTTTTTTTTTTTGACAGGCTCGGCTTATTAATTTATATTAAATCAGATAAGAGTTGCTCCATTCCGTATTCTACCTGTATACAATTCAACATAGTGCAGTAAAAAAAAAAGACCATTTGAAGTGAGCTATGAAAGCATGTTGTGTTTGAATGACGTGCCCCCCTGCTAACTGCAGAACCATGGGAGAAATCTTTGTAACAAGAAGTCTCGAGCAAACAGCATCTGGCTATTTTTTTTCTTTCTCCCATGTACCAGTGTATTTTAAAGAAAATAATCATTTTAAGTCGCCAAATGATTACCAGTATTTTCGTTTATGATTGGTTGTTTGTGTTATTTACATGTTTCCCCCCCCCCCCGACAACATGTTATAGTCGTTATTCGACAATTTTCCAAACTGAAAAATGTATCCACTTTTTCTAAAAATTGGGGGTGGGGGCAATTTAAAACAAAATTATTATTTTATGGGGGGGAGGGGGTATTTTTTTAGTGACTCTTAAATAGCAAATGCCAACCATGAATGAAACATACATGTAGAACTGTCAACAGTAACATTATTACCTTTATAGTCCAATGATTTTTTGCTATTTAACACTGACTTCAAAGATGATATTTTCCCCTAATTTTGACAAAAACGCTATGAAATTTCCCAATTCCATGGGTATTTGCTTGGCCATCTTCCTAAAATGGCAGGAAAAACCCTGTGGTAAAGGAATTGATTAGTAGTACCAAAAAGGGAGAAAATCTTATTGTTGCTATTGTAGTATACTACTTGTGTTGAGTGGAATGAAATTGAAGAGGTGTCGGCAATGCACACTGACAATATAGTAATCAAATAGTTTCACTTGGTTTCAGATATCTAAACATTTATGAACAAATACATTTCCTGGGGGAGGATCCAAAAACAGTGGACACAAGACGTGATGATGAAGGACCAATCAGAAAAAAGCACTGTGGTCCACAGTATAATGTACCATTAACATATAACCACGGACAACATGATGTAGCAGGTAAGGCAGTTTGTACTTTGGTATAATGCACTACTCATTTGTTAACCCCCAGGCAACCGATGCAATAAAGTGACTTTACTATAAAAAGTTGATAACCTGAATGGGCCTTGCCTTCATGGCCAAGTGGTTACGGTCATTGATTTTGTTTATGTCACTTGCCACCCCGGTAGAAATGAATGCCACAAGTAATAGCTGGAGAGTTGCCAATATGACCTTGGCTGTTGGTGCGACCTTGAACCCCTAAACTTCTCCTGAAAAGAAATTAATTTGTATACAATTTTCATACAAAATCACTACGCTTGCAATTGTAAAGCACTCGTATTCAATGATCATATAGTATGTATTGTAATACCATGTAAGGATGCATATAGTGTGTATTGTAATACCATGTAAGGATGCATATAGTGTGTATTGTAATACCATGTAAGGATGCATATATAGTGTGTATTGTAATACCATGTAAGGATGCATATATAGTGTGTATTGTAATACCATGTAAGGATGCATATATAGTGTGTATTGTAATACCATGTAAGGATGCATATATAGTGTGTATTGTAATACCATGTAAGGACGCATATATAGTGTGTATTGTAATACCATGTAAGGACGCATATATAGTGTGTATTGTAATACCATGTAAGGATGCATATATAGTGTGTATTGTATTTGTAATACCATGTAAGGATGCATATATAGTGTGTATTGTAATACCATGTAAGGATGCATATATAGTGTGTATTGTAATACCATGTAAGGATGCATATATAGTGTGTATTGTAATACCATGTAAGGATGCATATAGTGTGTATTGTAATACCATGTAAGGATGCATATATATAGTGTGTATTGTAATACCATGTAAGGATGCATATAGTGTGTATTGTAATACCATGTAAGGACGCAAACGCGCCGTTTCTCGCTTCTTTGACTGATTCTGACCTACATGTATGATGAGCCCTCTGTATGATGAGCCCAGGCTCGCCAGACTGTTAGTTCCCCACATTAAAAATTATGGAACTGTCGGTGATTTTCTTTCTGAGTAATACTACCAACTCGTGCTGCCAGCAAACAATTGATGTAGCAGGATAGTACTGCTACCTGTCACTTGTTCAATGGCATGGATCATCAGCAGTTCACTGTACATGTACATAGGCTTTATTCTACAGTGGAAAACAGGGTGGTGTGGGTCAGAAATGAGTGGTAGCTGTGGGAGGAGGTATTACCCCTAGAACTAACAGTGATTGACAGCCAATTATGCTTGATACAATAGGGACCAGTAGGACAGTACATATCGGTGATACGAGCGGACAAGTTTGAGTTTATAACTGTCTGCCCACCTGAAGGCAGATATGTAGGGAAATGGGGCAAGACGAGGCGCCCTGTCATTACCACTCTAGAAAAAAGCATATGTACATATTTTGGCATCATTAGAATTTATCCACTACTAAGCATCTTAAAATTTAGAAAAGTTGATGGACCAACTCTGACAATGCGTTTCGTGGATAAATAATAAATTTGGCTCTTCCAGTGATAATAAATATAATAAAAATGACTGTATTGACACATTGTTGTTGACTATTTGTTGGTTGTTAACATTGATTGTAACATTTATTCCTACACTGCAGAGATATGGTGTACCTTGTTTTATCTGACCACTTGTCCTGCTGAGTCTATGTGAAGACTCAAGTCTGTCGCACAGATTCCATGTACAGTTTTTACATTACGATAAAGTTTGAGAATTATAGTTGTTTATTTTGAGCACAATACATTGTACATGACTGTGTATTTCAGCCAGTCTTCGGGGTGGATTTGGTTTGTCTACGACATATGCTAAACACAGCGATTATGATAAGCTGGAGAAGGCTTTGTTATCCGGCCTGCCAAATGAAGTGGATTTCGTCGTCAACGTTTGCACATTACTGTCAAATGAAAGTAAACATACACTACGCTTGGACAAGTGTGCTGTGCTCACCGAACTGTTGCTGGCTCATATTGGAATATTTCAAGAAGGTATGTCTTTACCTCAAAGATGTTTTTGTTACGACATTATGAACTTTGCTGTGTTTTAAAAGTATATAAAGTTTTTTAATTTTATTATTTAAACGATTGCGAAACAAGCTTTAACAACTCATATTAATCACTTAGTCACTCGTGAAAGCGTGCATGTGGTTATTTGTTTGTGAGAAAACCCAGCTACCCAATCCGTCGAGCGTGGTACCATCTTGCATACTTCCCGGTTCGATGATGGAACCCGGATGGCATTTAACACTGCTTATTGGACAGCGGTGTTCATTTGCAATTTCTTACGTTCAAATCCCACTGGGGTTGCTGAATTCTTTCATGTGAGTAAGCTATCCAGCTGACTTGCAGAAGGTCGATGGGTTTACCCGGGTGACCGTCAGTGCCTGCAATACTGCTCGGAAGGGTCTTCCTCTACCAACGATAGCTGGAGAGTCGCCATATGACCTAAGTTGTTTGTGCGACTTTAAACCGTACAAACAAACAAACATTTGCAATTAGCTACCCGTTGCCCATATGAGCGACGCCTCCTGAAGAGATTAGCTAGCCATTTTAGATTGTTGGAGGATAGCTTCGGCTTGTGTGAATTTAAATCCTGAGTAAGCATGGATGAAAAGCTTCAAGAGTAGTGAATTATTGATGTGTTGTAATGCCAAGGAATGGAATTGACAGTTGCAAATACAAACTGTAGTAATCTGTTTCTCATTTTGTGTTCATCACAGGTTCCTGTTAGATACCAGTTATACGTTGGTGTGGTGTTATTAAAACTGATGTATCTGTTCTATGAATAATGTTTTATGAATAGACTGGTGTATATATATAAGTATTAATAAGTTGTATTTGTCTGTAATTCAGGTCTTATGTAAGAGGGCAATTTGAGGGAAATAGTCCCGCTTCTTCTCCCTTGTATACCATAACTTCTCCCATGTATACCGTAGCTTCTCCCCGGTATACCGTAGCTTCTCCCTTGTATACCGTAACTTCTCCCTTGTATACCGTAACTTCTCCCTTGTATACCGTAACTTCTCCCTTGTATACCGTAACTTCTCCCTTGTATACCGTAACTTCTCCCTTGTATACCGTAACTTCTCCCTTGTATACCGTAACTTCTCCCTTGAATACCGTAACTTCTCCATTGTATACCGTAACTTCTCCCTTGAATACCGTAACTTCTCCCTTGTATACCGTAACTTCTCCCTTGTATACCGTAACTTCTCCCTTGTATACCGTAACTTCTCCATTGTATACCGTAACTTCTCTTTTGTATATCGTAACCTCCCTTGTATGCATTAATCTTCTCCCTTACATACCATAGATTTCTCCCATATATACCTTAAGCTTCTCCCTGTGTTTAACATAATTGTTGGAAGGTATAGCGTAAGCCGTGTGTATGATTGACTATACCATGCTTCATCATCAATACATGTTGATATTTCAGGGGACGATGCCATGGAACGATTGTATGAAAATGGCTGGCGAAAAAATTCAGGGCGAGACTTTATACGGGTAAACTATTATCAGTTTTTGACGGTTAAGAATGATCCCAGGTCATTGTATTATCCTTTATGTAGGTATTTACATTGTGTGGTGATCCAATGGTAGAGCGTCGAATTTGGAACTGAATGGTCCCGAGTTCGATACTCTGTCAAGGCACGTTACATATGGTGTTCTTAAGCAAGCAAGGCACCTCACACACATTGCTTAGTACTGGTTAACAGCTTAAGTTGACTAAGCCTGCCCAGGAAGACATGTCTAGATCCCCCGCAAGGGGTTTGACATTAATGGGTTATACATACATACATGTATATATACAACGTATGATGTTCAAGCTGTACGATAATGTTTATTACGATTGTTTCAGTTTTGGTATGACACAGTACATGATGAGGAAGCCAGAAATCTGATCTCATTTACTCATAACAATTCCAGTAAGTCGGTTAATCCTAAAATAAAATATTATTTATTACCCCTTCCTACCTAACCATAAACATTACTGCTATCGTATAGAGGATATTTATGTCACGGTTCACCAAATGAACATTGAAAGCATTATTACCACAAGTAGTAAATTAATATAAATGATGAATCATTGTGAATAGTGTGTAGGAGGCGTCGCTCATATGGGCAACAGGTAGCGATGATAAATAAATGTAAAACACACACATAGTGTGTACAGCTTTATGTCACTGAAAACATTCCCCCTTATGAACAAACAAATTCTAACTGGTATTCTCATGGGTTCAAAGTACCGTACGTTTCGGACTTTCCATAGGCGCAAGTGGCGCAGTCATGGCCATCTGAAGTAGGCACGCTATCCAGCTGGCTTGTGGATGGTCAGTGGTTCTTCCTGGCTGCCTGTCCATGCCTGAATTACTGCTTGGAGGGCACCCAGTGTCTTCCTCCACCAACAATATTTTTTACGTTTATCGTCGCTGCCCATATGAGCGACGCCTCCTGATGAGATTAGTTATTTTGGATTTTTGGAGGATAGTACAATGATACAGACAGAGACCCATTCCAGAGTCTCCAGAGTTCTTTTATGTGCACGGTGTAAAGCACCGACACAAGACCTTGGTTTAAAGTCTCATCTGAAAAACTGTTAATTTTATTAGAGTCATACGGGGGGATCGAACCTGTGATCCCTGGATTACCAGTCCAACGTGTTACCACTGGACTACAGATCCATCTATTCACCAACAATAGCTTGAAAGTCGCCATATTACTCGAGCACAAACAAAACAGACACTGTGATTTGCATGACTCTGTCCTAGTCTACAGTACTTGTTTCTTGTATGGCTCATCAACAATCCCCTTATAGCAGGCATGCTGCGCAGGTGGTTCCTGTAGGGAAAGCTTGCAAATGTAGATTGTTTGATTGATCCATTATGGAGTGCTTTTCCATCTTTGCAGAAAATTTAGTGGGTACAGAAGTGCTACAACTTGGTAGGAATCTCGGAGTACAGGATAAAGAGGGCACCAGAATAACACAGGTAGTAACATCAATTTATTTGGAGTAAATTTATTATTATCCCTAAGTCAGTTTATTATGTCTCCCCTAATGGGTGGGGGGGGGGGAGGACATTTTGTTTTTGCCATCTGTCTTTTTGTTCATCTGTCCGCTTTACCTTGTCCATGTTTAATCTCCATAACCACTTGGATTTTCACCAAACTTGGCATGAAGCATCGGTATGATTTCTAGTTGTGCATATTTATACCACGTTCCAGTTGGCTGATTTTTGTGTGGATTTACGGCCATTTGGACATATTATAACACAAAACTTGTCCGCGCTTCATCTTCAAAACCCCTTGTTGCTTTTTTACCAAGCTTGGCATGAAGCACCAGTACGATGTCTAGTTGTGCGTAGTGTAATCCTGCTCCGGTTAGATGATTTCTGGTGGATTTACGGCCATTTCAACATTTTATAACACAAAGCTTGCAGTCCATGCTTCATTTACAGAACATCCATAATACTACATAAGTCATGACTTAATTGAAATAACGTCATATATTTTCATATATATTAACTGGAGCAACAGAGTGGGGAGACATAAGTTTCTTTCAAAAACAATCTCCAGTTTCAAGTAGTTTTAAATGTCACTGATAGATCGAGTCCGAAAACATTCATGCTTACAACATGTCAACAGGGCGCGACTAGGTACCACACATGCAAAGCTGTGAGAAATAAAAATGTGTTAATCACTGCTTTCAACCATTGGAATAACACATTTTATTTCACTGATAAATTTCTATATTTACAAAAAACTTTATATTCTAATACAGCAAATGCCTTTCTATTTAATGTAAAACAATAATAATGTATATGATGATGATGAATGTAAACAGTCCGGTATATTCCTGTAAAACACAAACAAGCAGTCAACTCCTTCAAATACGTTTTTAGAGTTTTATGAATTACTAAAATAAATAATACAACTTAACTACTCTGAAAGCAATATATCCAGGATATGTATGTTTAATTGTGCATGGTCTACTACACAAATGTATATTTAAATCACCAACATGGTAATGGCTAATGCAACGAAGCATTGCATTATTCTTCAACATTTGTGTAGTATGTACTGGTCACGGGGTCATGGGTTTGTAAGTTATTAATATAATGGCACATGGGCAGACTATAGATCAGGTGGTCAAATATGTGTCCGGTGTAACTTGACAATATTTACTGGATTATTTCCCCTTAGACCAACAATACTAAACTGGATTATTTCCCTTGGACTAACAATACATACTGGATTATTTCCCTTGGACTAACAATACATACTGGATTATTTCCCTTGGACTTACAATACATACTGGATTATTTCCCTTGGACTAACAATACATACTGGATTATTTCCCTTGGACTAACAATACATACTGGATTATTTCCCTTGGACTAACAATACGTATTGGATTATTTTCCTTGGACTAACAATGCATACTGGATTATTTCCCTTGGACTAACGATGCATACTGGATTAATTCCCTTGGACTAACAATACATACTGGATTATTTCCCAGTGGACTAACAATGCTTGCTGGATTATTTCCGTTGGACTAACAATGCTTACTGGATTATTTCCCTTGGACTAACAATGCTTACTGGATTATTTCCCTTGGACTAACATGCATACTGGATTATTTTGCTTTGACTAACGATGCATACTGGATTATTTCCCTTGAACTAACAATGCTTACTGGATTATTTCCCTTGGACTAACAATGCTTGCTGGATTATTTCCGTTAGGCTAACAGTACTTACTGGATTATTTCCCTTGGACTAACAATGCTTGCTGGATTATTTCCGTTAGGCTAACAGTACTTACTGGATTATTTCCCTTAGACTTACTGGATTATTTCCCTTGGACTAACAATGCTTACTGGATTATTTCCCTTGGACTAACAATGCTTGCTGGATTATTTCCCTTGGACTAACAATGCTTGCTGGATTATTTCCCTTGGACTAACAATGCTTGCTGGATATTTCCGTTGGACTAACGATGCTTACTGGATTATTTCCCTTGGACTAACAATGCTTACTGGATTATTTCCCTTGGACTAACAATGCTTGCTGGATTATTTCCGTTAGGCTAACAGTACTTACTGGATTATTTCCCTTGGACTAACAATGCTTGCTGGATTATTTCCGTTAGGCTAACAGTACTTACTGGATTATTTCCCTTAGACTTACTGGATTATTTCCCTTGGACTAACAATGCTTACTGGATTATTTCCCTTGGACTAACAATGCTTGCTGGATTATTTCCCTTGGACTAACAATGCTTGCTGGATTATATCCCTTGGACTAACAATGCTTACTGGATTATTTCCGTTAGACTAACAGTACTTACTGGATTATTTCCCTTGGACTAACAATGCTTACTGGATTATTTCCCTTGGACTAACAATGCTTACTGGATTATTTCCCTTGGACTAACAATGCTTACTGGATTATTTCCCTTGGACTAACGATGCTTACTGGATTATTTCCGTTAGACTAACAGTACTTACTGGATTATTTCCCTTGGACTAACAATGCTTACTGGATTATTTCCCTTGGACTAACAATGCTTACTGGATTATTTTGCTTTGACTAACAATGCTTGCTGGATTATTTCCCTTGGACTAACAGTACTTACTGGATTATTTCCCTTGGACTTACAATGCTTACTGGATTATTTCCCTTGGACTAAATGCTTACTGGATTATTTCCCTTGGACTAACAATGCTTGCTGGATTATTTCCCTTGAACTAACAATGCTTGCTGGATTATTTCCACTTGGGCTAACTACTTACTGGATTATTTCCCTTGGACTAACAATGCTTGCTGGATATTTCCGCTTGGGCTAACAGTACTTACTGGATTATTTCCCTTGGACTAACAATGCTTACTGGATTATTTCCCTTGGACTAACGATGCTTACTGGATTATTTCCCTTAGACTAACAGTACTTACTGGATTATTTCCCTTGGACTAACAATGCTTACTGGATTATTTCCCTTGGACTAACAATGCTTGCTGGATTATTTCCCTTGGACTAACAATGCTTACTGGATTATTTCCCTTGGACTAATGATGCTTACTGGATTATTTCCCTTGGACTAACGATGCATACTGGATTATTTCCGTTGGGCTAACAGTACTTACTGGATTATTTCCCTTAGACTAACAATACTTTACATTAAAGTGCAGTTAATGAAATGAAAAAACAACATTCGCGATAACTTTATAATAAGAACAATATACTCAACCCTACGACCCAGGCTTAGCTGACTTAAGCAGTTGACCATGGGGCGACATCACCTTATCGTTTGTCAAAGCAATTGCTCAGTCTACCATGATCATTGGTCTTAACATTTGCGCAGTGCTTCATAATTGATCAAGCATTCTTCATGATTTCCAGTAAAACGGGATTGTGCAAAACCTGTGACACAATCCAATGCTAATTTCATTATGGGTGCATCGTTTAATAGTCGTTGATTAATGAATGCTCTAAGAATGTCGATATTGAATATATGTTAACTCTTTGCATGCTGGATAAAATAATGGCTACAAATAGTTCAAATAATTGTAGCAGACAAAAATTCATTTATACGTTTTTCTTTTTTACATGTAACTGAAAACTGGAAATATGTCATGGAATTTCATTTAGAATTCTGTCATTACGTACCATGACATATTTGACTGTTATTTTCAGCGGTAGTGTGCAAATTGTTAAATAATATTTTAGTCTGCCTCCGTGGTCGAGTGGTTAAGGTCGCTGACTTGTATACCACTGTAACCTATCATCACTGATAGTCACAGGTTCGAGCCCCGCTCAGGCCGTGTCTCATTTATATGAAAAAGTTGGCAGTTTCTTACGGAGGTTGGTGCACCCAAGTACTGGTTAACCGTTGGAGCCTGCCCAGGAAAGGTGTTATTAGGTAAACTGCCGGTCGGCGATATAGCCCGAAATGGTGCTGATGCAGGCGTAAAACCCGAAATATAACATAAATAATATTTGAATGATGCATTGAATATAAGAAGACTTATTCTTATTGTGGTATATGTTTATTGCATTTCAGATTGCCATTATCATACGTAATTTATCATTTGATGTGGACAATATGAAATTTCTGGCCAACAATGATCTTGTATTCAGGTAACACTTGTTTGTAATTAGCTTGTGTACAAGCTGTCGTGTCATATTTACCTTGTCTGTGTCTGAGCAAAACAAGTTATTGTCATGGCTTGGTTGATAACCTTCTTCATCCAGGTCATTTATCATGGCCTGGGGGTTGTAAAACTTTTTCCAATCTCGTGCTCGGTCTCAAGTTTCTGATTGGTTCAGCCCAGTGTTAATCTCAGATTCAACCAATCAAGTTTCTTGAATTTGAGATCTAAGAACAGTTTTATAACCACGGGGCACAGGTAGCATGATATTAAACAACACCCAGTTACTAGTCTGTATTTAGTGTTTTCCCCAGACTGAAAAAAGGGCAGGGCGCAGGTACAAAAAGGGCATTTTTTCCCTGTTGCCTGTGCTCAAAGGGGCAGAATTGACATGGTCTTATTTATGTTATTACGAGTATGAAACATTTTGAGGACGAATCAATTTTCGAATACGAAACATTTTGAGGACGAATCAATTTTGCAACCTATTGCGTATTTCAATTCAAAATATATTATACGGCGTGACAATGGTGTGGTATCCGAGATAATTATCTAAGCAAAAATGTAAGCCAGAAAATTACAACAATAATGCATTTAACGTACATAATAAATTGACATCCGTTGAGGGACTATTTGAATCAATTAGCGCCAATTATGAGATTTGCACACATGGGACAATATGTCTGTGACTTCACTATAAAGAACTCGTAATTGGACATCGCGCGCCGATAATCCCCTACATTTGTTTTTACAACAATGACTCGAACGGAAATTGGAGCATAAATGTGCGAAAATTGACTGATTGACTATTGCCTCTTCAATATATACCGAGTCAAAAAAGAAACGATACCTGGTGTTTATGTGTCTATAATTTCAACATTTATTAAGAAAATTCTTTGAAAATTCATAAGATGATAGTCCAACATGTTTGAAAGAGGAGCACATAAAGCATAATGAGCCTCCGAAACTGTCTGATGCGTGATGACGTAATTCGTCGGACAGGGGTCTAATGGAGTTTTCACACAGACGTCAATACCGAGTATGGGCACCATTTGCTTCTCTCACTGCAATGCACCGCCGTCGCATCGAACGGAAGAGTGTCTGATTCTCTTGCTGGTCAATATTTGTCCACTTCTGACGCAAAACATCCCTCAGTTGGTTTAACGTTACCGGCTGACGTCGTCTGACGCAGCGGTCTAACGTATCCCACAAATGTTCTATGGGTGACAAGTCTGGTGACAAAGCAGGCCACGGCAGGGTTTCAATATTGTTCTGCTCCAATAATGTGGTGGAAATCCGAGCAGTATGACACCTGGCGTTGTCCTGTTGGAACAGTGTGACGTTTCTGTTGGCGTTAAAGAACGGCACAACAACTGGCGCAAGGATCTCATCACAGTACCGCTGGGCGTTTAGGTTCCCGTCCACCACTAACAGTTCAGTGCGACTGCCGAAGGTGATACCGCCCCACGCCATAACGCTTCCGCCCCCGAACAGATCGACCTGACGTACACATGCGTCGGCGTAACGTTCACCGCGTCTGCGATATACCCGCTCTCTGCCATCCGCTTGACGCAAACAGAACCGCGATTCATCGCTAAACATCACCGAATTCCACTGTAACCGAGTCCAGCGAGCACGTTCCGTCGTCCATTCCCGCCGTACGTCACGGTGACGTCGTGTCAGGATGGGTCCAACGTATGGCCGATAGGCACGAATGCCACGTTCACCGAGCCGGTTCCTGACTGTTTGTGCACTGATGCGATTGTTGGTCATCCCAGGAGTAACGGCAGCTGTGTGCGTAGCAGGTAGGAACCGGTCACGTAAATGTGACGTCCGAATGTGACGGTCCTGTTCACGCGTCGTCACACGTGGTCGACCAGATCTTGGACGGTCGTCCACCGATCCATGTGTTCGATAACGTCGAAGTAGACGTGTTATCGTGATCCGCGTAACCCCGAGTCGATTTGCGACGTCACGCTGACGTAAACCGCCGTCAATCATGCCAATGGCACGCATTCTCTGATTGCGGTTTAGCCTAGGCATTTTGTTAGAGGTAACAATGGGTATGTAAGGTGTTTTTCCTCGATGATAATGCAATACCAGTACAATAAACTGGTTTTCCGATTTGTACATATGTAGGAAGTTGTCTTTGTTGAGGAGCACGTGCAAATCGGAAATTCGGCGTTCCAGGGTTATCGAGTGTTTATTTACCTGTGTTTATGGTTGGCTGACGTTGCAATAAGATACCCGGTACTGATACGTAATAATATATTAAACCTTTCTATGGTTTTATCCGTTTTACGTCATTTTTATTTTGGTATCGTTTCTTTTTTGACTCAGTATACATAACCAGCAGACGACACATTAGTCTCTTGATTTATTTATGTTTTGAATTTGTATTAAATCAATATTAAGACTGACAATTAACGTACATTCTTGCTAGGGCACATTGCCTGCTCCATTGCATTGGCGGGAAAGATATGACGTAGTCAGCTAAAACACGGGAATCAATATCTTGAGCAAAGTCAATGTTGCTCTAGGCTAGCTACACAGTGCATAGATGTACATTTCACAGCATAGTGATCGTAAACCTGTGTATTCCAGATTATAGAATCAGTCTAACACAGAACTTGTGTTTGTTGAGGGATTTCGGGCAATACATATCAAGTTTTATTGAGAATTTAGGCACACGAGGGCGGGCATTTTCGGAATTTCGGGCACAAGGGTGGCCCCAAAAAGGGGCAGGGCGGGGCGCCCTCCTATTCCTGCTTAGGGGAAACACTACTGTATTGCAATGGATACAGTGTCCGCCGGCTTAGTAACGGAGGGGTTGCGAAGCTTCAGCTCCACCAGAACCATTCCAAACACAAACAAACTGGTACTCGGTTAGAGTCGATATGTGTATGTGCAATTCTCTAGCAGTATTAAAAGCACTATATTGTTTGCAATATTTCATTATCCCTTCAGTATTGTCTAGAGGAGCTTTCCTTTTGAAGCTAACGCTTTCAACGCTACAGACCGATATAATTTCAACGTTTGCAATCAGTGCCGATCAAGATGAGCTGGCACGTAGCGAGCTGGCACGTAGCGAGCTGGCACGTAGCGACCTGTCTCCACTGTCAATTATTTTGAAATGAAAAAAATATGCTTTCTTGAGAAATGGACTAGTCTGAAAATGTGAATGAACCAATGTAATAGTTTCAAACAACAGCATGGACTAATCCAATAAGTTACATAGGGAGGTTGAAGGGGTTTATATATATGCAGCTGGCTTGCAGAAGATGAGGATTTCCTCTGTATTGGTCAATGTCTTGAACATGTTTGTCCAGAATGTTCAGAAAAGATTGTTGTTTCACTTTAACATGGGGGCGGGGTATCCTCATTTTTCAATATATAGGCAGCTTTCCTACTGTTCCCACAATTTTTCATTGGCAACCCTGTGTCTGAGGCATTACTTGGAGGTCTTTATCCACTTGGTGAAGCTGAAAATGTCAACCTTGATCTAATCTGTGATTCTGTCAAATAAAAGACAACAAATAGAAAGTTTGGGTTGCTACCTATTGGATATGTTTATCATATTTGCACATTTTACTTTTTTGATTATATATACGCCTCAACATGTGAGTGCCTTCACGCGGGCAGACCTATAAATCTTAGAGCTCGTCCTCCCAGTCACAGCTTAGAGCTCGTCCTCCCAGTCGAAGCTTAGAGCTCGTCCTCCCAGTCACCAATATGTACTGCCTAACTGCCTCTTTCATCAATAACCGTAAGTTAGAAACATTTTCTAGGGGCTAGCCCGAAAATACCCCGTTGTGTACCTCATTGCGCCTCAAATTGCACACTGCCTCTTTTTGGACTTGCCCTGCCCTTTTTTCGACTAGAATAAAGCCTAATACTGAATAAAAGTGATATACTTGTGTACTTTGTGTTACAGATTCCTGTTGTTGTGTCTGCACTGTTGCTATGGAACCCTACGGCAGCTTGCTCTGGACACCATGGGTAACCTAGCAGCACAGTTTATCCTTGATCCTGCTGATTCATTCAAGTCCAATTCACTGCTTGCATTGTTGGTCAGGTGTATTACATCAACTGATAAACTCGCTGTTGTGACAGGTTTGTTGATCATTTATATCTGTCTTATCTATAAGCTGTATATACTGCAGCACTCTCTCATAGATATTATGTGCAGTTGTCCCCCTTTTTTGGGACACACTCGGTCCCGATTTAACCTACCCAGAATGAGAGAGGTAATGTGGAATTTAAGTGCCTTGTCTATGAACAGAATGGTAACAGCTACAGCTGTGCATGAACTCCGGGCCTCTCATACCTGAAGCCAATGTGCTACACTATCACCACTTTCACTTATGAAATAAAAATTCTACCATCTATCTACATGTATTGTCATACTGTCTCTCTGTATCTATTGGACTGTAACTAGCATTCAACATTCCATCTATGCATTATGAGAAATTGCTTCCAAATTACAAGTTTCCTATCACAATTTAATTAAATTATTCAACCATTATGACAGAATTTGAGTCACACCGACAGGTTATGTGATGATTCTCCATCTATTGTTGTTGGAGGAAGATCCTTGGTGCCCCTCCGAGCAGTCCTTGCATGAAGCAAGTCCTGATACCCGGGTACAACCACCGACCTAACTGGATAGTTTCCTCTATTGAAAGAATTTGACAACCCTAGCAGAATTCAACCTATAGCAGTTGGGAGTCAAGTGGTATGAACTAAATAGGGCGTATTTAAAGTGTGTGTAGACCTTTTAAACATGCCCAATGTAGTTCATACCTCCATGGAAACTATTAACCCACGATTCTATATTACTTATATATAACTATTCAAAGAATATCAAAGAAACACTGCCCAACATGAATGGACATATGCGTAACTTAGCATGCCTACATCAGCTGCATATCATTGATGAGGATATTCACACGAAAACAGAGGTGTGGCAGCTGGGAACACTGGTTCAACCTAATGTTTATGCCTGTCGTACTTCAGTACTACAAATGTGTACGCTGATATTAGTTTCTACAAATTTATTTTAGCTCCATTGCTCTTACAACTTATATTAATCACTCTCGAGACCTCATTCCTGATGGAATCCATCACCATGAGATAGAGAGAAGAGGCAACATGGAATTTAAATGCCTTGCCTGGGCACAATCGTAAGGGTTAGATGTGGATATTGTCATATTCACTCATACACACATTAACCCTTTGCCTGCTGAGTAAATAAAATCACATTTGCAAACAACATAGATCCAGATCAGCCACGGCGTAGCACCGCGTCTGATGTGTATGTTGTTTGCTATTCAGTCACGTGTTTTAGCTCCATTTTCCGAATAGCAAACAGCATAGAGCCTGATCAGACAGCACATTCTAATTTTCTTGGGGGGGGGTGGAGTACCTCCCACCGTTAACATACTCGAGTGGCCCCAATGTCAACACCCTTCCGACGCGCTTGGAAAATAAATATAAACAGGGCATATACGTTCATCGAAGGACATGCAATAGTGTTGTAAATATTAAATGATGAAACATATGCTACAGGTCTTGAGATGGTGAGTAAATTGAGCCAGCATGAAGAAAACGAGTATGTTATCTCCGAGAGACTCGACACGAGTATCTACGAGGAGATTGCTAAATACCTGACCATATCAGACATACAGCTCATTGTATACAGCCTCGAGGCCCTGTACCAGCTCTCCGAGATAGGGGAAGAAACTAATGCCAAGATCGCTGAAGTCTCAAATACTGTTGGTAAGAAATCTCACTTGTCACAGTCGTGTATGCATCTTTTTGTCACATTAAGTATGTTTTCTTGTTCTTGCTCAATTTAAAGCAATACGGTCCGTTTTTTCAGTCTTTGAATAACATGAAATTAGCACATTACAATTAAAAGTGATATTCCTGCTCAAAATCACCTTCACACAGGTTTTTAACATGTAGTTGTAGTATTATTACCCAAGTGTATCATTTAAAATGTACTCAAAACAAAATTTGGCCGGCTTTGTCCGCAGCCACTCGCATTCTAGTCACGTGATTGTAATATAATTATCAAAAGTAGCGCTCTGTATGATAATTAGCATCAGTGGTTGTGTCCGAGCTTCCCCCAATTAGTTTGTCAATGATGGAGGATACTTCCGGACACTGGCATAGCTACAGTGCAACTTCCGGACACTGACATAGCTACAGTGCAACTTCCGGACACTGACATAGCTACAGTGCAACTTCTGGACACTGGCATAGCTACAGTGCAACTTCTGGACACTGGCATAGCTACAGTGCAACTTCTGGACACTGGCATAGCTACAGTGCAACTTCTGGACACTGACATAGCTACAGTGCAACTTCCGGACACTGACATAGCTACAGTGCAACTTCTGGACACTGGCATAGCTACAGTGCAACTTCTGGACACTGGCATAGCTACAGTGCAACTTCTGGACACTGGCATAGCTACAGTGCAACTTCTGGACACTGACATAGCTACAGTGCAACTTCCGGACACTGACATAGCTACAGTGCAACTTCTGGACACTGGCATAGCTACAGTGCAACTTCTGGACACTGGCATAGCTACAGTGCAACTTCTGGACACTGAATCACTACAGTGCAACTTGTTTCTGTACCTTGGTTCAGTATAATAAAATAAATATGCATTACGCCTCGGTTAATATTCATGTTCTCTGTGTGATATTTTTCATATTGCCCACCCACCACTCTGCAATGCAATATTTCTATACTATTTGATAAAAGCAATACTGTATTATAAATACTCAATTGTATTTGTTTATTATCTAGATACATTGGTGTCATTGATAACGGTAGAAGCACAGTCGTACGGTCCCAACTCTCTTATTGGAATCAAAGTGGTGGAATATTGCCCTCCGCCTCACATCACAGGTGGGGTTAAAGATGGGGTGCTTGGGGCAGTGGGTCCGCCTCCGGGATCAGGCACCCCTCATCCATCACCGAGTCAGCCACCCGGGCAGCAAGGATCCATGGTTCCAGCTAGTTCACTAAAGAGTGAGTTCATTAACCTGTATATATAGACAGTCTAACTTGTGCTAGCGACCACTTGCTATAAGTGACATACCCCCTCTTTATGCGACTATTTTGAATTTCTCCTGATGAATTATATATAATAACAGACATGCAATAAGCGACTACCTCCTTTCTGTGACCAGTGACTGTTTAGTCATAAATTATGGAAATGTGTGAGTAATTAAACTTTATTTATTTTACAACGATTGCAAAACAAGCTGTAACAATTTATATTAATCACTTTCGTTGGCGTGGATGAAAGCGTATATGTGGTCATTCGTGTGGGAGCTACCCGGAGAAAACCCACCTGTCCGATCTTGCGACCACCGTACCATCTCACATACTTCCCGGTCCGAACCTGGGTTGCATTGGTGAGAAGCTAGCGCGCTAACCACTGCACTAATCAATAACCACTGCACTAATCAGATAGGAGTGCGAGTAATTACAAGTAAGGTTAGATAGCGAACTATTCTACTAATTCAATTAAATGAATGAATACTGGTACAGTGCATGTTTCCAATTGACAGACACTAATATTTTCAAACAGGCGGGTTAAAACTAACTGATTGTTTACTGGAGCTTTAATTCTGTGTGGACTTCTAGATTCGGGGGGGGGGGGGGGGCAACATTTGTGCGCATGCATTAACTGTTTATCTTTAGGAGGCCCAATAAGTGGTGGAGTTAATTTTCTGTCTGATGCTGTCAACTAACGTACAATTAGTAACATCGAGTTTTCTAGTTTTATGCATTACAAATACACAAATATAGACCGTGAAATATTATGGAAAATATCATATCTAGGGTACTGTACATGTCCCGAAATTTATATGTATGCTTTACATTTTACTATTTGTCTCATATTTGATCCACAGGGATTCGGCACGTTTGGGGGTACTAGTATATATATTTAAGTACAGGGATTCTACTCTGTGGGATGTGAGATTTCGCATCGATCAGTAAAATGGCCCTATCTGAAACAATTTTGTACAAATATGTCCAAATATAACGCCTATCCCGAGTCTTTATATTGTTCTTCAAATAAAACACAACTTTACGCTGCATGCATGCATGTATACTTTGCAAACAATTGCCACAGACATTGGCCATAGCAGGTCACATTTCCATACTAGGACACAGGTTCTGTCAGCAACAACAAAAAATCTTCGACGGGAGAGTTTTAACTGTGAATAACATTATCAATAAAATGTGTTTCCACTAATGTGTAGGTTTATTCGGCAAAAATGTACGTCAAAAAGAGATTTCGTAGAATTTTCAATTTGTTTTGAAAATTTCTAAAGTGGCGCAATTCGCGTTGAAACGAGCGTTCTGATTGGATTATGATTATTCTTCATATAGAAAAACACATCTTGTTACATTCTAATAATCCAATCAGAACGCTCGTTTCAACGCGAAATAAACCTACACGTTAGTGGAAACACATTTTATTGATAATGTTATTCACAGTTAAAACTCTCCCGTCGAAGATTTTTTTTTGTTGCTGACAGAACCCGTGTCCTAGTATGGAAATGTGACCTGCTATGGCCATGTCTGTGGCAATTGTTTGCAAAGTATACATGCATGCAGCGTAAAGTTGTGTTTTATTTGAAGAACAATATAAAGACTCGGGATAGGCGTTATATTTGGACATATTTGTACAAAATTGTTTCAGATAGGGCCATTTTACTGATCGATGCGAAATCTGACATCCCACAGAGTAGAATGCCTGTACTTAAATATATATACTAGTACCCCCAAACGTGCCGAATCCCTGTGGTTTGATCAATACGAAGTTACACATTATTGTAGTATTGCTGATCCTGTTAGATATAAACAAACTATGACGGAAAATAGAAATGTCCGGATAATAGTCTTCACTTATTTTAATTGGCATTTTAATTACCCCCATCTTGACACTCGCTATCGGCGTTTACCTCCCCTGATGTTAGCTGTTTTGTGTTATTCGATATATATGACGAGCTGACCTATTTATTGATGTGCACGAACTGACCGATGCAGTATAAACTTTTAAAAGTTATAATTGAAAAACAAAAATAGAACATTTCCTTCGCATTAGCCACTCGCCTCACTTTCCACTGTGAAGAGATCACATCGCTGCAGCAGCGACTTTTATAATTTCACTTGAGCTGTATTTAGGACAAGTTTGCGTATACTTGTAATATATCGTGTGGAGGTAGATTTCCAGCTAATGATGCATATTAACCCATTATCAGCCTCTACACCATCGTGTTTGCCATGCTCTCGTTACACCATCGTGTCAGTTTTCGTTCATTGAGACATGTTTCTGTTACAGAAAGCTCAAACCAGTCTGGTGACAAGTCGACACCGGAAGCACCAGTTGCACCGTCACCAATGGAAACAACAACTTGTAATTGGTAAGTGATATAATGTTATATATATGTCTTAGGTGAATCTCCTGCAATCTAATGTGTAATGTGTCCGCCTCGTAGCAGAAGGTTTGTTAATTTGATCCCTGCCAGAACCAAAGGCGTAAGTGGTTAATTCCGCCACTCAGAACGACAAACCATGTTTTAGTTGACTATAAATGATGCAAATACAAATAGTATTTCAATTCTAGCGTGACCAAAATATCTAAAAAGAGCAAAAATAATTGGTGATATCTTTTAGAAAGCGTAAATGATGTCATAAAACTGCAAAAATGCTAGACCATAGACCACGCTAAACGTCGCTAAACCATAGAGTATTGCAGATTTAAACTTGGTAAATACTTACTTTGCGTATACAGACAAAATGTCCAGTCATGTTAGAACTATGTATGAACATATGAACAGTCTGCTTTGTTTCCTTCAAGTACTGTGATCAAATTGTATTGATTGCTGCTGGGACATCAGAATAAAATGAAGATTTGACGTTATTTACTCTACTTTTAGGATGAAAGCGAACTATGAGATGAGTGACATGTCAGTGACTTCCCACATATACATGTACAGAGACTATCTTTGTTTCTGCAAGAGGTTTCAGCTCAATCAGCCACTGTCTTCACAAGACTTCCTCAAATGTCTCAAGTTAGTATCCGGCTGTGTACAGTTATTCATGGTTCCCAGCTTGTTTCCGTCTTTGTTGTGGGATTCATAACAAGTCCGAAAATGTGTTGTACATTATATTATATAATACTGTTTGTATCGCCCACTTTAGTGGCTTTCCTGACGACGGTGGTGTCGATAGTTCCATCAACAATTATATATGACTAAAAAGCTGTGAAATATATTTTAACTTTGATAACTTGCGAACTCTTTCTAGGCGTTGATCCCTGCCCTAACAGCCACCCACATACACAGTATTAATTTTCCTCAAGCATCATTTCAAATGTCAAAAGTTTTTTTTTTAAAATCTTGTTGCATACACATCCGAGAACTAATTCTCTACGCCCACAATAGGTTCCCACCCTATCAATGACCTTGAACTTTGGCCAAATAATAAACTGATTTCAGAAATTATTTAGGTATCAAACAAAACTCGAAACGTTATCATTTCTCAAAACCCATCAACGTTATTGCTTTGAAAGTTCGCATACACATCCGACCACTAATTCTCTACACTAACAGTAGGTTCCCACCTGACCACTGGTTTTTATGTTTAATAAATTAATACATGTATAATGTTGTAAGATGTATAGTACACATGATCAACATAAAATAAAATGAACATAGTTATACACAAGTACAAAAAAGACATGTACATGTAGGTATGAACTGTCCGCCTCTGTGATCGAGTGGTTACGGTCGCTGACATGTATACCACTGTAATCTATCATCACTGATGGGGACGGGTTTGAGCCCCGCACAGACCATGGCAATTTCTTACGGAGGTTGGTGTACCAAGTACTGGTTAACCGCTGGAGCCTGCCCAGGAAAGGTGTTGTTAGGTAAACTGCCCGTCGCTCAAATTGGCAACCGGTTGCGAACGTTAAATCTAGTTTAGATGCACTTTAGAGCTAGCACAATGTTAAGCCCGGTACACTGAATACAGTTGCATTATCATACTGTAAATACACTGTAACGCTGGTTAGACTGAATACACAATGTTAATCCAACAGAATTATATTATACACCGTACAAAGTGCCATTTTCACTACTTGCGAGGACAATTGCCAAACAATGGAATGTTGTCACTTCTAACACAGTACACATGACTGGTTTCCTTTCATAATTGGCATGTCCGGTTTAGAGATCCGTTTTCCAGAATAGAGGGGTTCTGAATTAGAGTGTTTTTTATTACAATGAAAATAGAAGGGAAACATTCGGGACCAGAGAAAAAGTACGGTTTGGAGGGGATTCCGGATTAGAGGGGTTTTTACTGTATTTACCGGTACATTGCATTTTCTGAACATTACAAGTCTGTATATGACCATAAATGTTACCAAAGTTGTGTTAAACCTGTATTTACGTTGTTTTGTTTCAATGAATGGAACAGTGACATTGCTAAACACCGCAAGGCATTATTGACAACATCATAGAAACGCGCGATATTTGTGACGTCAAGCAACAACTTTAACCAATCAGCATCGTTTCGGGGGGAGGGGGACTCGTTTACGGAAATGTAAACGGACTGGAAGGTGCTCAACATGGCAAGAGTAATAACAATGTAAATATTGTCCAGTGTAAACCTCTTTACATGTAGTTCGACAATCAAGATAGAGATGTAGTGATTTTTGTGTCATGTCAATTCATGTTTTGTGTTCACATTTCATTTGAAGCCATAAATGAACTTTTATGCAAATGACATTAAAAACATTTTCATGTCATTCTAGGATTGTTTTCCCAAAGACTACAAGTTGTATGGCTGTGAAGGAGGGGGGTAGCAGAGAGATGTGTGTACTGGGTATCAGGAAACGGTCCCAGCAGCTCGCCTTCTCCATCTCGTGTCCTGGTATGTATGTCTTCTAAGTTGTTATAAATGCATTGTCCGTTTAGCACAACAAATACTCCAAACTCAGGAGCTAATAGCTTTCTACTCGATCCTAGGTATTCCGGTATTGAATTATTTGTACGTGCAAAAGGAGTTTAACAATTGTTGTTTTTTAAGTTACGTACACTGCTATTTATGTAATGGGTATTTGTTGCACAAAATGGACAAATTGTAATAATTGAAACCTGAACAATGGTTTTACAACTGTTTTTACAATCTCATCATTCATGTGCATGGATAAAGTCTCCAATTGTCTAGAATGAATGTTAATGTACGAGACCACCCAGCCGTCTATCGAATGTTAATGTACGAGACCACCCAGCCGTCCATCGAATGTTAATGTACGAGACCACCCAGCCGTCTATCGAATGTTAATGTACGAGACCACCCAGCCGTCTATCGAATGTTAATGTACGAGACCACCCAGCCGTCTATCAAATGTTAATGTACGAGACCACCCAGCCGTCTATCAAATGTTAATGTATGAGACCACCCAGCCGTCTATCGAATGTTAATGTATGAGACCACCCAGCCGTCTATCAAATGTTAGTATGAGACCACCCAGCCGTCTATCAAATGTTAATGTATGAGACCACCCAGCCGTCTATCAAATGTTAATGTATGAGACCACCCAGCCGTCTATCAAATGTTATGTATGAGACCACCCAGCCGTCTATCAAATGTTATGTATGAGACCACCCAGCCGTCTATCAAATGTTAATGTATGAGACAACCCAGCCGTCTATCATACTGGTGATCGAACCATAGTCTCACTTGATAGCTATCTGTGTGTGACCATTGCCCACACTAAGCAAGCATCGGTAGAGATCATGTTGATGTGCGAGGCCACTTGACCGTCCTCCTTTCCGGTGATCGAACCATAGGTGCACTTTATGGTTCTCCCATATTTCTTGATATATTTTCTGACATTGTATAGAAATTATTAAAAATGAAATTAAGTTTGTTTTAATCCATAGTTACAATTTTCACAGCTGATACGGTCTTTATCTAGCCCTATTTTAGTTCATGCATGATTTATGTTTTTCTTTTGAAACTGCATGCTAATATATTTGTGTTGTTTTTATACGTTTATTAATTAATTATTGTTTTATGATTGTGTTGTGGTACTGTCAGTTTAAAAATGCTGGAAAAAATGTCATGGAATTTGAATTTAATTAATATTGTGTAGATTACCGTAATTTGCTATGTATACCGCGCTATCATGTATAACGCGCACCCACTTTTTGGCACGAAAATCGGGGGGAAACCGTAGTTCTGGTGTATACCGCGCACCGTAAAATATCATTTTCACAAGCCAAAATTTCTCAAGATATGATATACTGAGTCAAAAAAGAAACGATACCTGGTGTTTATGTGTCTATAATTTCAACATTTATTAAGAAAATTCTTTGAAAATTCATAAGATGATAGTCCAACATGTTTGAAAGAGGAGCACATAAAGCATAATGAGCCTCCGAAACTGTCTGCTGCGTGATGACGTAATTCGTCGGACAGGGGTCTAATGGAGTTTTCACACAGACGTCAATACCGAGTATGGGCACCATTTGCGTCTCTCACTGCAATGCACCGCCGTCGCATCGAACGGAAGAGTGTCTGAATCTCTTGCTGGTCAATATTTGTCCACTCCTGACGCAAAACATCCCTCAGTTGGTTTAACGTTACCGGCTGACGTCGTCTGACGCGGCGGTCTAACGTATCCCACAAATGTTCTATGGGTGACAAGTCTGGTGACAAAGCAGGCCACGGCAGGGTTTCAATATTGTTCTGCTCCAATAATGTGGTGGAAATCCGAGCAGTATGACACCTGGCGTTGTCCTGTTGGAACAGTGTGACGTTTCTGTTGGCGTTAAAGAACGGCACAACAACTGGCGCAAGGATCTCATCACAGTACCGCTGGGCGTTTAGGTTCCCGTCCACCACTAACAGTTCAGTGCGACTGCCGAAGGTGATACCGCCCCACGCCATAACGCTTCCGCCCCCGAACAGATCGACCTGACGTACACATGCGTCGGCGTAACGTTCACCGCGTCTGCGATATACCCGCTCTCTGCCATCCGCTCGACGCAAACAGAACCGCGATTCATCGCTAAACATCACCGAATTCCACTGTAACCGAATCCAGCGAGCACGTTCCGTCGTCCATTCCCGCCGTACGTCACGGTGACGTCGTGTCAGGATGGGTCCAACGTATGGCCGATAGGCACGAATGCCACGTTCACTGAGCCGGTTCCTGACTGTTTGTGCACTGATGCGATTGTTGGTCATCCCAGGAGTAACGGCAGCTGTGTGCGTAGCACACGTGGTCGACCAGATCTTGGACGGTCGTCCACCGATCCATGTGTTCGATAACGTCGAAGTAGACGTGTTATCGTGATCCGCGTAACCCAGAGTCGATTTGCGACGTCACGCTGACGTAAACCGCCGTCAATCATGCCAATGGCACGCATTCTCTGATTGCGGTTTAGCCTAGGCATTTTGTTAGAGGTAACAATGGGTATGTAAGGTGTTTTTCCTCGATGATAATGCAATACCAGTACAATAAACCGGTTTTCCGATTTGTACATGTGTAGGAAGTTGTCTTTGTTGAGGAGCACGTGCAAATCGGAAATTCGGCGTTCCAGGATTATCGGGTGTTTATTTACCTGTGTTTATGGTTGGCTGACGTTGCAATAAGATACCCGGTACTGATACGTAATAATATATTAAACCTTTCTATGGTTTTATCCGTTTTACGTCATTTTTAGTTTGGTATTGTTTCTTTTTGGACTCGGTATATATTTCGATAAAAAAAAGATGAAATTGTGGGGCCTTACGTGCAGAAGTAAGTGCATGGTTCTGAAATATAATCATTCTCTATGATTTTTATATTCCCGTACAAAAAAAAAACTGTGCTTCCTACGTCCGGAAGTGCATGGTTTTGATAAATCCCCGACGCCGCCGTACTGTGTTCGTGCCTTCCGATTGCCTCTGCATTCTTGATAATTGAGAGCTTATCTCTAGCAGTGTAGGGGTTTCTGAATTTTAAGTACTGTGACAATAACTGAGATTTGACAATTCTGAGTTGTACTTTGAGTGATAGATATCAATCAACGGAGTGTACTGCTTGTCTAATGACAGCTTCTATGACATTGAATTAAATATGCATCAAGCAATAATTATTTTCTCAAAATTCTCTACACCTGCTTATATTTCTTAACACCTCAAATAATATGTCCATGCAAACTTCAAAACGTGTCAAACTAATTAACAGGGGCCCCATTGTATTGGGTTCATAATTCACAATTTGTTAAAAGCTAACACATTATTTGTATTTGTTTATAAGAATTACATTTTAATATTTCTAATATTCTTATATTCTAATAATTGTTTCTAAAGAAACAAATACATATATTTAAAACATATGATATATGATCTCAATATCTCAGATAAACTATAAATTCCAATGTTCTGTTATCTTACCTACCTAGACCTAGAGCTCAATAGAGAAGAATCGCTTTATACGATATAGTACGAAAATGTACGGGAAATAGACAATCAATAAAATCATTCAACATCCGCCATTGTTGTTTGGCATTTACGTTTTTGATGAAATTTCCCAAATTCAAAGCAAATAAATGCTATCTAAATTCATAGTTGGTCTAAATCAATGCCATTATATATATCATCGGTACATTGTTAGAACAGTTATTTTATAACGTTTGCCAAACGTACCTACTTATTGAAAAGTGGTGGGGGCGATGTGGGTCGAAATTTGGCCTGGAAAAAAAATGTTGTGAAAGCTGTACCCGTGTATAATGCGCACTAGACAAATTCCTCAAGGATTTCGGTAATAAAAGTGCGCGTTATACATAGCAAATTACGGTAGTCATTTTAGATTTTTGGAGGTTAGTGCAATGATACAGATAGAGACCCATTTCAGAGTCTCCTCTGGTTCTTTTACGTGCACAGTGTATAGCACCGACACGATACCTCGGTTTAACGTCTCATCTGAAAGACTGTTAATTTTATTATGGTCAGATGTGGGATCGAACCTACGATCCCTGGATTCCCAGTCCAATGTATTATCCACTGGACTACGTATTCATCTGTTTTAATTAATAGTAAAAATGGGTTGTATATATATCTGTGCCCTAGGCCTTTGTAGATCTGCTTGGCTTGTTTGTGCTTTAGAACATACTACCATTAATTTCAAACCCTTGAAACCACACAATTAAACATACATACAACTTTAGATATACCGTTAAATAATGTTATCCTTCAATGAAATGACACATTAATTAAGTCATGGACATTGACAGCAAATTTTGAATTATACCGCACATTTTCTGTTGCACTTATACTACAGTAGTGCCTTGGAATACCAGGGAAGAGGTCAATTTTTTCTTCTGGTATAAAATTCTACCCATCAATGTGTCAATACAGGGCCAGTGTCTTTGCATGACACATTCCCGGTATTTGGTGTTGAGGTCAAGTTCCGCATATTATTGAGATGTTCTAAATGACTGATGTTTGGCCGAGTTACGGGCTTTGGTAATCCTTTATATGCACAAGAAAGTCGATCAAAAATCACAAAAATATGACTACTTCAGTGGGAAATATAAATTTGCTTGTGTAGTTTTATGTTGTTCATTGTACAGAGACAGAGTGGTGATACTGCAGTGTTTAGCAAGCTATTCAACTGGCTAGTAACTGGCATGTTCAAAACAGAATTACCAATTTCTTCGGCATGTATATAAATGAAAAATTCTTGCATGTATATAAATGAAAACATTCTGCATTTCTACCATTTCAATGTTTTGGCATAGAGAATTATACATGTAGTATCATCACTTTGTCTCACTACATGTTACTGTCGTTGTTTAGAATTTTTATTTAGCTTGAATGTTGTGTTAGTAGAGTGTGTTTACTTGCTTTGTTTTCAGTTACAAAACCTGCCTGTAGTGTCACCATACCTCCCAGCATCCCTTCCATTAGACCTCTCAGTGGTGCTATACGCTCGCCCAACCTGGCTCAGAGATTGGCTTCGCCACCAACCAGGCCGATCATGTCTGCGTCTGTAAGGCCTCCTGTCCTACCACGTCCTCCACTCTTTAACCCAGGTGCTGTCCAGCAAGTTGTTCCGAGACCGATCATCCCAGTTCAGACTCATCCGAGTGGTACCATCACCATGCCAACATACCCTGTGAGTGGAGCAGTTCTAGCGCAGGGATATGTTACCGGTCAAGAAAACGTACCAGCTAACACGATTGTCAATACACCAGCTGTAGTTAAATCAAAAGTCGTTAAACGCAAGAACAAGAAAAATGCCCCTATACTGCCACGTCCGGATCACAACAACCCTGGCAATCTGCCAAGTATTGTTCCCAGGTTGTCTCAGGGTAACATGGGTCAACAACCAGTGCTTCAGAATGTTCAATTCACCACACAAGATGTTGTTTATCAAACAGTAGATGGACAGAATTCGGAAGCTAAAGTAATGGTAAAAACATTGCTAGCACAGAAAATCCGCCAAGGTAATGTGATCATACAGCAGCCTATGCAGGGGATTGTCAATATGGACCTTGGTGCTGGAGTTGATGGACAGACAATACAGTACCAGACCAGTTACCCTCAAGCCCAGACTGCCTATATCCAGTACGCTGCTCCAACCAGTACTGTTCCAACTACTGGTCAAACATTCATACAATCTCAACCAACTTCGCAAGTACAAACATTTGTGGTTCAGGCAAGTGATGTTTACGTTCAAGGCCAGGTCCCTGCTTCTAGTCTAAGCACACAGATGGTCGCTCAGGCACAGCCAGTAATGGTTGCCCCACAACAACATATCATGGCCCAGCCACAGGTCATGGTGCCCCAGCAACCGATGGTCGTCTCTCAGCAACAGATGCTTGTCCCCCAACAACAGTTTGTTACACAACAGCCAGTCATCCAATCACAAACCATGCCTCATTCACAGTTCGTCCCACAACATCAAGTCGTAGTACAGTCACAACCATCAACTGATCAACAAACATCGCAAATTCCATTACAAATGTCATTATCATCATCCGCGTCACCTGCAGTTCTCACATCATCAGCAGGATCATCATACTCTCTTGCTAGTCAGTCATCAGCGCATTCCATAGAAACTAACCCTACTCACTCAAATAGTCGGCAATCTCAAAATCCGTCAGACATTGGTGTATGCGAGACAGTGCAAATTGGTAAAATCAATAATAGTAATCCTAATGGAAGTGAAAAAATGAAACCGTCCAGTGTTGAATTTAATGTGACCAATTCAGCAAGTGATGCTGACACCGAATCAAAGTTAACTCTCTCGAGTAGTGATGCTGTGGCAGAAATAGAATCTGCAGTGGGATCTATCATGGAAGAATCAATTGTTGGTGCAGACACTCAAGAAGAACCTGTAATGATTGAAAATGATGGGAATGAGCTAATGTTTGAACAAAAATATCGGGATGCTAATGAAAGTTTAAGTGAACAAAGTCAGTATGAAAATGTGACTAATACAACTGAAGTTTATGAATCTGATGAAGCTGCCATGGCTGTTGAACAGCTGACACAAATGGAACATTCTGGAGAATTGATTGAAAATGTGGAAAATGAATCAACTGTGTGCTTAGAAATACCAATGGATATTAATAATGATGATGAGGATGACGTTATTGAAAATGATCAAATGTTGAATAATCAGACTACGGAAAATGGAGATGATCTGAATAGTGACAATTACAAAGAAGGCATTGATGAAAAAGAGGCACTTATTACAGATGCCACATTGATTGCCAAATTCCGATCAGAGACCCCAATAAATGTGCCGATAGTGTCTGAAAATGGCTTGTTAGAACAGGACTTTGAAGCCAGGATGGCAGTAGAGAACTTGTTGAAGGATGTGGAGTTTAAAGTAAGTGCTATTGATGAGGATAGTTTAGAAGGGAATATGAATGTTCTGTTGTGTCAGAGCGAAAACCCAGGCTCAGTGAAAACTGCTAGTTCAGGTGGTGAGAATAATCTCCCGGCTTGTGAGGACAGCCAGGACAGTGTCACATCTGAATCTCAAACCAACACAAACACTACAGTAGTGAATCATAATGGCCTAGCCATCACACCTAAATCATCTGAAAATCATCGTCGTCTTCTACTAAATGGCATAGATAATAATGTTGATAAACCGTTACTGAATGGTGACTTAAGCTCGCCGGAGTGTCCATCAGTGCCTTCCCCCGGGATAGTGAATGGGGGAGAACCTACAAAACTAGTCAATGGAATTAATGAAGAGAATGTAGACAGCAAAACTCTAGACAAAATCATCAGAATGAATGGAATTGTGAATCATAAGGTGACTTCAAAACTGGAGGAATCCAAAAGTGAAATTGATATGAGTGAAGAGAAAACTGACAGTACTTGTGAACAGCCTGTAGTTAGTAAAGCGGAAGATATTTTAGCTCAGATAATGATAGATAGTAATATTGACAAGAATGGTGATGATAGTAATGATCAGAGTATAAAGGCTGATAAAGATAAAATTGTGACTGATGGGGATATCCTGGCTCGTAGCATTCTCGAGAATAACATTCAACCGAGTGACTGCGAGATGCCAGACCCCGAACCAACCAGTGTAACTGCCGTAGTGAAACAAATCATACCAAATACCATGTATGGCAATATAATGACTGTTCAAATCAACAACAATACCATACCAATCACGTTTACGAACAATGCCATTATCTCATCCAAAAACTCCATAGGTAATCAAATCAATGTCTGTAGTTCTCGGCATATCCCGACCCCGGAGTCGGCTCGGGATGGTGAGTTGAGTTGTGATAGCACCACTTCATCAACTGCAAATTCAGAATTGAGTGTCAGTGTTAGTGATAAACATTCCATTGCTGTCTCACAGTCAAAGAGCAGTTATAAAGACTCTAAGAAATCGCTAACGAGTCCTAAATCTAGTGATACTAAAAAGACGAAAGCTAAGAAGCGTAGTCGGAATAAATCTGGAGGCAGCGGATCATCAGAGTTTCGACCAGCTTCAGCAACATCACCAGCTGCTGCCACGCCTTCACTGCCTGAATACATGTGCGAATGGACGCAGTGTAAACAGTAAGTTATAATTTATTTTTTGTTAACAGTGGCTTGTGTGCATTTATAGTTGGATGTGTTATAAGTGACCAGCCAGGGGGAACAATCAAAATGACTGTTTAATGAAGATGTCCGTTTAACACATGCAGGCTATCGTGGTGTTTCTATGAATGGTAGTTGATTGTATGCATTGAGCTCCGTGATTAGAAAAACGCCATGAACTCCACGAGAATCTGCGTGTTTTACATTTATTTATCGTCGCTACCGGTTGCCCATATGAGCGATGCCTCCTGAAGAGATTAGTCATTTTAGATTTTTGGAGGATAGTGCATGATACAGACAGAGACCCATTCCAGAGTCTCCTCTGGTTCTTTTACGTGCACAGTGTAAAGCACCGACACGAGACCTCGGTTTAACGTCCCATCTGAAAGACTGTTAATTTTATTATGGTCAGGCGGTGGATCGAACCTGCGATCCCTGGATTACCAGTCCAGCGTGTTACCACTGGACTACGAGAATCCATTATGGGAGTTGTATGTAACATGTTTACTTCCAAGATACTGATGACTGGTGATATACGATACATTCATGAATTTAACTACTTAGGTCAATAAAATTGGGACCTATCGTACAACTAACGAAAAATATTTAAAAAAATTAGCACAAAAAACATCAAAATTTTCACCCATATCTAACTTAGACCGGAATTGAATGTAGCCGAGATATGAAGTAAACTAATATTGTGCGAGCCTTGTTGAAAATTTCTGTAGCTCAATCAATTGTAATAAATATTGGAAAGTATATTTTGAGTAAAGCCATGTATTTCTATACTGTTTTAGTGAGAGATGGCAGATTCTTTTACACAGGTTTTTGTGCAATTTTAAGTTCCAAGAAATGGATTGATTTGCTAAAATAGCAGTTTTTGTTGGCTGCTCTTTCTACACAAACATTGATTGCTTCCGAGTTTGTTGGGAAATCCATAAACATTACTCTGTAACATGTTGTCACACTAAATTTATGAAAACCGTAAACATGTAATATGAAAATTGCAAAAATAAATGTGGAAGCAATAAAGTTTGTCGGGCAGTATTTGAAAACTTGTTTTGTTGTAGGTGTTTTAACAATGCACGGAGCGTGTTTCATCATGTGTGTAGTGTACATCTGAAGACGGAGTATGATGGGTTGTGTAAATGGGAAGGTTGTGAAACATTGATTCGGAAACGCTGGTCTCTCTTCACTCATGTACAGGTATATCTCACACTAAGTTATTGGTTGTGTATACGTTTCAATGTGCAAAATAGTTGTAGGGGAGCGAAGCATGTATTGTGTGTATAATCTTTTATAAATGTGAATCTTTTATGATGCACAACTTAAAATAGGGCCCTTACGGGTGAAATATTTCATATCTACTGGGCTAAGAATGATAGGTATCAGATTGGAATAGATAATGAAATACCATGAACGTTGACATTTCAACATTTTCAGATACAGTTAACCCATTCAACACCAAGTAACTCACATGGACTGGTCCATGATATTCATAAACCAATAAATGAATCAGAAAATCACATTTGGACAAGTTCATTTATCAAAATGGGTAATTATGTCTAAAAATAGTCATATCACTGGCAAAAAGTGCAGATCCTGATGAGACGGCTCGTCATGAGCCGGCTCATCTGGATCTACACTTTTTTGTAAGCCTATTGAGAGGTCTGTGGTGTTGAAAGGGTTAATTGGCATAAACTGCCTATGCCAACATTCAAAAATGTGTGAATCCTAATTGATAACCTTGACATTTCCTGTAGTTCTTCCAACACTCATTCTGAGCTGTACAAAAATGTCTGCACATTCAAAATTGGATGATTTATTTATTAACTTGTAATTAGCTCATATTAAAGCAGCATTACATCTTATGAAATAAAAGATATTTGAAATGCAATGCTGCTACACATTCTAACCTTATACTTTGTATGCTTATGTTCATTTGGTAAACAGTGTTTTTTTGCGATAAAACAAACTCGACACCGAAAGTAGGACTTTCCGAGTCGCTCGGTCACGCACTTGTTTACATTCGGAATGCATCGTCCCCATTTGTCCCACGTTGTCTTTTTAATTAAATTACTTGATGTGTTGATTCATTTAGCTACGCAAGTCTTTTAGGGACATTTCTACATCCCAGCGAGGGGTTCGACATTAGAGGAAGATAGATAGATAGTATTTCATGTTCAAAATATATACGTTGTTTTCTACATCCTCTGTTGTTTCACGCATGCGCAATGTGCGTGTTTACATTTCGTGTGTTGATAAACAAATTTGCATATACGACGGTTTAAATTTATTTGAATTTTATCGTTTCTGAGCGACTATTTTGATTTTTGTAAACATTAGTATTTATATTTTACCCAAAACATCCTTTATGTAATGCTGCTTAAAAAGACATGACAGTTTTGCAATGATTAAAGCATCCACTGTTATCTGAAAATAATTGAAACTAGGTTCTAATGAACATTTACCTCTTTAACAATTTTGCTACAGTAGTACAGTGTGGCGTCCGTGGTCCAATGGTAGAGCGTCGGATTTGGAATTGAACGGTCCGGGTTCGATACTCGGTCAGGCCACGTATGTAGTGTCATTGAGCAAGGCACCGCACACACATTGCTTAGTACTGGTTAACCGCTATGGTCGGCTAAGCATGCCCAGGAAACATGTCTAGGTCCCCGCAAGGGGTTTGACATTAATGGAACATACAGTATGGGAATATTTTACAATTTTTAAACAATTATTTTGACTTGTCGTTGAACAATTTTGCTGCAGTATGGACATTTTTTTACAATTTTTAAACAATTATTTTGACTTGACTTTGAACAATTTTGCTGCAGTATGGACATTTTTTTACAATTTTTAAACAATTATTTTGACTTGACTTTGAACAATTTTGCTGCAGTATGGACATTTTTTGTATATGTTGGAACGTAATGATGTAATTGAGTGTTTAGGGTGGAATGATGACTTCAAATCACTTTCCCCTCACTGCTGCAGGTTTAAATCCCACTGGTTGTGTCAAATTCTTTTGTGTGAGGAAGCTATCCAGCTGGATTGTGGAAGGTGTGTGGTTCTACCTGGGTGCCCGTCCGTGCCTGAAATACCTCTCGGATGGGCACCCAGGTCGCCATACAGTCTACCTGTTGGTGTGATTTAAACAAAATGATTTAACAACATAATATTCCATTATTTGCAAGATGCAACTGCTTGCTGATAGACAATTTGCCGACAGACAGCTTGCCGACAGATAACTTGCTGACAGACAGATGTTGCAGAAATCTTTTAAGTCTGTCTATCTGGCTATTTAAGTTTATCTATCTGGCTATTTAAGTCTGTCTATCTGGCTATTTAAGTTTATCTATCTGGCTATTTAAGCCTGTCTATCTGGCTATTTAAGCCTGTCTATCTGGCTATTTAAGTCTGTCTATCTGGCTATTTAAGTCTCTCTATCTGGCCATTTTTAGTTACAAACATTTGTCCATTCAGTTGTAAATGTCTTAAGACTTCTTTGTAAATGTACTATGATTATGCAAGCTCAGTGATGTTTTATAATCCAGCGAATCAATAGGTCTTATAATAGGTACATCACATCATTTTAGGACCACCATTGTTCAGAGAGATGTTATAATATAGTTATATTGTGTATTTAGGACCACCATTGTTCAGACAGCTGTTATAATATTACCACCATTGTTCAGACAGCTGTTATAATATAGTTATATTGTGTATTTAGGACCACCATTGTTCAGACAGCTGTTATAATATTACCACCATTGTTCAGACAGATGTTATAATATAGTTATATTGTGTATTTAGGACCACCATTGTTCAGAGAGCTGTTATAATATAGTTATATTGTGTATTTAGGACCACCATTGTTCAGACAGATGTTATAATATAGTTATATTGTGTATTTAGGACCACCATTGTTCAGACAGATGTTATAATATAGTTATATTGTGTATTTAGGACCACCATTGTTCAGACAGATGTTATAATATAGTTATATTGTGTATTTAGGACCACCATTGTTCAGACAGCTGTTATAATATAGTTATATTGTGTATTTAGGACCACCATTGTTCAGAGAGATGTTATAATATAGTTATATTGTGTATTTAGGACCACCATTGTTCAGAGAGATGTTATAATATAGTTATATTGTGTATTTAGGACCACCATTGTTCAGACAGATGTTATAATATAGTTATATTGTGTATTTAGGACCACCATTGTTCAGACAGATGTTATAATATAGTTATATTGTGTATTTAGGACCACCATTGTTCAGACAGATGTTATAATATAGTTATATTGTGTATTTAGGACCACCATTGTTCAGACAGATGTTATAATATTACCACCATTGTTCAGACAGATGTTATAATATAGTTATATTGTGTATTTAGGACCACCATTGTTCAGACAGCTGTTATAATATTACCACCATTGTTCAGACAGATGTTATAATATAGTTATATTGTGTATTTAGGACCACCATTGTTCAGACAGATGTTATAATATAGTTATATTGTGTATTTAGGACCACCATTGTTCAGAGAGATGTTATAATATAGTTGTATTGTGTATTTAGGACCACCATTGTTCAGACAGATGTTATAATATAGTTATATTGTGTATTTAGGACCACCATTGTTCAGAGAGATGTTATAATATAGTTATATTGTGTATTTAGGACCACCATTGTTCAGACAGATGTTATAATATAGTTATATTGTGTATTTAGGACCACCATTGTTCAGAGAGATGTTATAATATAGTTGTATTGTGTATTTAGGACCACCATTGTTCAGAGAGATGTTATAATATAGTTGTATTGTGTATTTAGGACCACCATTGTTCAGACAGCTGTTATAATATTACCACCATTGTTCAGACAGCTGTTATAATATAGTTATATTGTGTATTTAGGACCACCATTGTTCAGACAGCTGTTATAATATAGTTATATTGTGTATTTAGGACCACCATTGTTCAGACAGCTGTTATAATATTACCACCATTGTTCAGACAGCTGTTATAATATAGTTATATTGTGTATTTAGGACCACCATTGTTCAGACAGCTGTTATAATATAGTTATATTGTGTATTTAGGACCACCATTGTTCAGACAGCTGTTATAATATTACCACCATTGTTCAGACAGCTGTTATAATATAGTTATATTGTGTATTTAGGACCACCATTGTTCAGACAGCTGTTATAATATAGTTATATTGTGTATTTAGGACCACCATTGTTCAGACAGATGTTATAATATAGTTATATTGTGTATTTAGGACCACCATTGTTCAGAGAGCTGTTATAATATAGTTATATTGTGTATTTAGGACCACCATTGTTCAGAGAGCTGTTATAATATAGTTATATTGTGTATTTAGGACCACCATTGTTCAGAGAGCTGTTATAATATAGTTATATTGTGTATTTAGGACCACCATTGTTCAGAATATATTATAATATAGTTATATTGTGTATTTAGGACCACCATTGTTCAGACATATGTTATAATATAGTTATATTGTGTATTTAGGACCACCATTGTTCAGAGAGTTCTCTACGTGTGGCAGTGCAGCGCAGGTTACAATCGTCTCAGACAGGTCAGAAGATAGCTGCACCCACCATACCTGCAATGGTTTACCCAGAGGACGCAGCCAATCAGGCCATCAAGAGATTTCTTCCCAAACCACCATATCCCGAGTTCATGGTCAGTAGTAACACTAGCCATTGACAGTTGTTCTGTAAAGCGCCACTTTGTTTCCAGTGATTTGCGGTACCTGCATGTTAATACATTACACACACACAATTTTAGCTACATATCAATTCATATATCTGTTACAATTTCAACTATTTGTTAATGCATTACAGTTTTAGCTGTGCATTACAGTTTTAGCTGCTGTGCATTACAGTTTTAACTACGTGTTAAATGCATTACAATAATAGCTATGTGTAAATGCATTACAATTTCTTTCGTACAGGAAGGCCGAGAGGGTCCAGTCACCAAACACATACGTCTCACATCTGCTCTCATCCTGCGAAACCTCGCCAAATACTCAGCTGCTGGCAGAAGGTAATACAAACTAGTTTATTTAACAAGAACGTGCAAACACATGTGCACACACAGGAACAATGGGACGGCTCTCTGTAGTAATACTGTTCAATGGCAGTAAGCAGCCAAGACAAGAAACAAGCAGTTGACATGTAGACAGTGGTTTTACATTATAAAGATTATTTCATTGTCAGCGGATTCTCGTGTTGTTTATTTTTTGATGAAATTATAATAAAACCTCTTCACAAATGAGTGAGGCGGAGATATAGTGAATTTCACGGAGATATAGTGAACTTCACGTTGTGACATTTGGCATAAAGCCAATTTTCTCTGCCAATGAGAGAAATTAATCGTGTTGTGTATAATTTGGCCTGTTTGACAATGTCTATACAATCTTGCTTTTCCGGGAAATGCACTTTTTCATGACTTGTAAGTCGCTAAGCACGTGTTAGACTCCTTATGGCTTAAAAATCATTTAAAGTGAAACGTCATTTTCAATCAGAGAATATGACTTCCGTGGAAGAATATAAGGAAAATATACTTAGTTGACTAAATTAAAGAATTGAATTTAAAAAAAAAACAATGAGAGTTAACATGAGCATTTTATCTATTACAGCTTACTGAAGAAACATGAACGAATGATCAGCTATACTTGTATGAGTGCAGTTGAGTCCTCGACTGCTCTTGCAAAATGTCTGCACGAAGTCCTACAAGATCAGTGACCAGTGCAACATGTGCGCGAGACCAATGTGTACATCAGAGTATGGCCTATGTCAGTACACGCACAAGATCTGCAACAGCGGTGTCACCATGAACTATGTCAGTACAGGCACGAGACCTGCGACCGAGGTGTCACCAGGACATAGGTCAGTACACGCACGAGATCTGCAACAGCGGTGTCACCATGAACTATGTCAGTACAGGCACGAGACCTGCGACCGAGGTGTCACCAGGACATAGGTCAGTACACGCACGAGATCTGCGACCGAGGTGTCACCATGACATGTCAGTACACGCACGAGATCTGCGACCGAGGCGTCACCAGGACATGTCAGTACATGCACGAGATCTGCGACCGAGGTGTCACCATGAACTATGTTCGTACACGCACGAGATCTGCGACCCGAGGTGTCACCAGGACACATGTTAGTACACGCACGAGAATTGCGGGCGAGGTGTCACTATGAACTATGCCAGTACAGGCACTAGACCTGCGACCGAGGTGTCACCATGAACTATGCCAGTACAGGCACTAGACCTGCGACCCGAGTTGTCACCATGAACTATGCCACATGTCAGTACATGCACTAGATCTGTGACCGAGGTGTCACCATGAACTATGCCAGTACAGGCACTAGACCTGCGACCGAGGTGTCACCATGAACTATGCCAGTACAGGGACTAGACCTGTGACCGAGGTGTCACCATGAACTATGCCAGTACAGGCACTAGATCTGCGACCGATGTGTCGCCATGAACTATGCCAGTACAGGCACTAGACCTGCGACCGAGGTGTCACCATGAACTATGCCAGTACAGGGACTAGACCTGTGACCGAGGTATCACCATGAACTATGCCAGTACAGGCACTAGATCTGCGACCGATGTGTCACCATGAACTATGCCAGTACAGGCACTAGACCTGCGACCGAGGTGTCACCATGAACTATGCCAGTACAGGCACTAGATCTGCGACCCGAGGTGTCACCAGGGCATACGTCAGTACAAGCACGAGACCTGTAATCGGTGCCACTATGGACTGTGCCAGTACAGGCACGAGATCTGCGTCCCGAGGTGTCACCAGGACATACATCAGTACAGGCACGAGACCTGTAATCGGTGCCACTATGGACTGTGCCAGTACAGGTACGAGATCTGCGACCCGAGGTGTCACCAGGACATACATCAGTACAGGCACGAGACCTGTAATCGGTGCCACTATGGACTGTGCCAGTACACGCATGAAAGCTACAACAGATGCCACCATGACCTATGCCAACGACCAGCGTCAGCAAGGCCTATACCAGTGCACTCACAAAACCTGCGGCCAGCGTCGCTATGACCCACTCCAATACCGTATATGGTAGTAGCATTTACCGCTATTCCTAGATTAACATGTGCATATTGATTTGTCTTTGTTTAACATGTTTTACACACTCCATCTGCTTCTGTTGAGACATTCAAGTTTTGCGTTGTTGCTAAATACGGCAATTGTTGCAAGAAATCATTCACTATGTTCCCGCAACATTTTGGTGGGCGTATGATTGCAGCTTTGTTCGTCTGTCCGTCCATATCGTGTTACATTAATAACTCTTTTTGGTTTTCTCACAAATGTTAATTTTTCAATACTAGAATGTCACATTACATCAGGTCATTCAATGTTTATTGATCTTATTGGCGAGCGTATCGGGTAACTCTTCGCTGTGTGATGGCCCTTAAAACCCAATTTACAGATGTTTAGGGAACCGACTGCTGGATTATGCTTAGGCTATGTAAGAGTGTGTGGGTGGATTTCATGCGAGTGGTGTGAGTGTGTTTATTAACCAGTTTGTGACAGTACTACTCGTGGGTAAAGACAGAGTTATTGCCCTTCAATTGACTATAAAGCCACAAATGTGTCCATTCAGAGCCAGTTTGACGGGGATATCAATTCCGGGAATTTCCTTGTTTTAAGTTTTATATACACAGGGAAATAATGGTTAGCAGCCTATGCATGAGGAATATAGACCAGGTGTGCAGAGGATTGTCATGTCATGTTTGTGTGCATACTGAAATTTAAAGCATTAGGTCCATTCCATCACTAGGGTGGGGATAATGTTTAGCTACAGTTTCTCTAAACATCGGATGAGTTTTGAGGCATCTCCAATTTCTATCTGTATTCAAATGCAGTTTGTTCTTTGTCAGGGAAGATAATCGCAACACTGCTATTTACAAATATGTGCTGTTATCACCGGTGGTGCTTTGTCAATGTGACAAAGGTTAACCTGCTAATCACAACTAAAGTTGCTTTTGCAAACAGCATAGAGCCAGATCAGGTTCTATGCTATATGATATACGGAGAGTGGAGCTAAAGCACTTGACTGAATAGCAAACAACATAGATCCTGATCAGATGGCGTAAAAGAGGCTCTATGCTATATGATATATGGAGAGTGGTGCTAAACACTAGACTGAATAGCAAACAACATAGATCTTGATCAGATGAGGCATTATAAGGGTTCAAAAAGAAATTGGTACGATATTGGTCTCAAAATATACAGAATGTTGCAAAACCATAGTTTTATTTATAGTGCTGTTCAAATGGCATTTGTTTAGTTATAAAACCATTGCCTACATGTTATTTATTATTGTTGATGATATTTAGAGGTTATTACGTGGATACTTTCGTATCGGCATTGGTATCGACCCAACGTATCTTGATATCAGCCTGTGATATGAATTTGAACATTTAATAATCGAAATCATGCTCTCCGATATCCATTTATTAGGAATAAAAACACAATTACTGAATTAGATACACGAAAACGATTGTAATATTAGCATGAATCTACAAGCATCTGTTATATGTAACATTTATCACGCTGAGACGCTACGGGTAGTAAACAAACTAGCACCGAGTGCGCATGCGTTATTTTCTCAGGAACTAGTTGCGATACCATTTATTCTGGTTTAATACAGGCTCGTGACCGTATCAAACCAGCACAACGAGGCTGTATCAAACCAGCAAACGTAATATCAGACTGGAAAACACAGCATATCGACCTGGGTGGTAGACAGGCTTGTAACCGTATCAAACCAGCAAACGTAATATCAGACTGGAAAACACAGCATATCGACCTGGGTGGTAGACAGGCTTGTAACCGTATCAAACCAGCAAACGTAATATCAGACTGGAAAACACAGCATATCGACCTGGGTGGTAGACAGGATTGTAACCGTATCAAACTAGCAAACGTAATATCAGACTGGAAAACACAGCATATCGACCTGGGTGGTAGACAGTATTGTGGTAGGCAAATAACGGCAAACAAAATAGGCAAAAATTCATATCTAAGTAATAAGATTCTATTAATAAGGAACTGCTGTAAGTTTCTTGCAAGCAGTAAATAGCCCAATAAATCCCTTGCAAGCAGAAAATGATCTGATAAATTGCTTTCACAGTAAATCCTCTGCCAGGAGTAGATAACTTTGTAAATCCCTTGCAAGCAGTAAATGATCCGTAAATTGCTTTCAAGCAGTAAATCCTCTGCCAGGAGTAGATAACTTTGTAAATCCCTTGCAAGCAGTAAATGATCTGATAAATTGCTTTCAAGCAGTAAATCCTCTGCCAGGAGTAGATAACTTTGTAAATCCCTTGCAAGCAGTAAATGATCTGCCAGGAGTAGATAACTTTGTAAATCCCTTGCAAGCAGTAAATGATCTGCCAGGAGTAGATAACTTTGTAAATCCCTTGCAAGCAGTAAATGATCTGCCAGGAGTAGATAACTTTGTAAATCCCTTGCAAGCAGTAAATGATCTGCCAGGAGTAGATAACTTTGTAAATCCCTTGCAAGCAGTAAATGATCTGATAAATTGCTTTCAAGCAGTAAATAGTCTGCCAGGAGTAGATAACTTTGTAAATCCTTGCAAGCAGTAGATAACCCTTAGATCCTTTATAGCGAATCATAGCATTTTCTGTCACTGAGAAAACTTGATCATTCATTGAAGAATATGAAGAACTCCGAGTGTAAGCTATTGAATGACAACATATTTGGTACAAAATGCTAGTAAAATTATATTGCTGTAAAAGCAATTATTCTTGGAAGTGTCCATATTTATACAACTACGTTATATGGAGAGAACCTGTGTGTAATGGCTTTACTCTGTGTTGCCCAAAGTGTTCATATTTTTGTCTGATATATTGTAAGTAAATTTTATACATAGAGCTTGTTGTAATAGTGTTGACAGTGTATATTTTGTCTTTATTTATTTATTACTGTTTCTCCAGAATTACTGTTTCTTTTGTAAGAAACGGCTTTTATACAGATGGTGAAATCAAGTGTGTGTGTGTGTGCGTGCGTGTGTGTGCGTGTGTGCGTGCGTGCGTGCGTGCGTTTTTTTATTTTCGGTGGGTTATCGGTCGGTCAAATCATTCTGTTGGCTTGGATACACGCCGACTAGGCCTCGGTTGTTTTGTTGTAAGCAGCTTGGACATGTTTTTCGGGATGGTCGCTGATCTACATATTACAATAAATTTAACATTTATCCCAAATAAAATGAGTGATTCCTCCCATATGCTCTCTAGCATATCTACATACCAGTTAACAATGAAATGATTGATTCCTCCCATATGCTCTCTAGCATATCTACATACCAGTTACTGCTAACTATGAAATGATTGATTCCTCCCATATGCTCTCTAGCATATCTACATACCAGTTACTGCTAACTATTTAGCACTTGTGATCAGTGGAAGGACAACTTGCCAACCCCACCTCTAGGGGGTTAATGGGAATTATATGGGCCTCCGTGGCAGGGTAGTTGAGATTGTTGATTTCAAAGCACTGGTGTGTCGAGTTCTTTCATGTTAGGAAGCTATCCAGCTGGCTTGCGGAAGGTCGGTGATTCTACCTGGGTGTCTGTCAGTGCCTGCAATACTGCTCGGAGGGACATTCGGGGTCTTCCTCCACCAATAATAGCTGGAGAGTCACCGTATGACCTACGCTGTCGGTGAGACTAAACCCCAAAACACAAATGAAGAAACTGGGAATTATTATGGGTCGTGTTTTTGACATTTATTAAGAACTTTCTGTTAGTTTTACTTGTAATGTACCAATGTATATGAAATCCATCTTGGCTTTGAGAGAGGCAGCTGTCATGAGGAAAGGGTTAATGTTGTGAAGCAGTTATAATGAGGAAAGGGTTAACGTTCAGAGGAAAGGGTTAATGTTCAGAGTATTGGGTTAACCCTTTCAACCCCACAGGCCTCTAAATAGGCTTATGAAAAGTGTAGATCCAGATGAGCCGGCTCGTGACGAGCCGTCTCATCAGGATCTGCACTTTTTTGCCAGTACTAATTATTACTATTTTTAGATAAAATTACCCATTTTGATAAATGAACTGGTCTAAAGGTAATTTTCTTATTAATTTATTGGTCTGAAAATATCACGCACCAGTCCATGTCAGTTACTTGGGGTTGAATGGGTTAAAGGACAGCTGAGTGAGTGCATCCTATGTAACTACACACAACCAATTGTCTACCGAGACCATTCGATGCAAACTAACATGAAAATCAAATTAACTAAAGTTGAGATGTTTTTAATAGGTTTTCGTGACTTGGTGTATCAACTTTTCAAAGTAAAGGCACTTTTATCCGGTTGCATAATGGTGTGGTCATGGTTACCAAGGCAATTTTATCCGGTTGCATAATGGTGTGGTCATATGGTTACCAAGGCAATTTTATCCGGTTGCATAATGGTGTGGTCATATGGTTACCAAGGCAATTTTATCCGGTTGCATAATGGTGTGGTCATATGGTTACCAAGGCAATTTTATCTGGACCGGTATTTCTGCGACTGTAAAACATTGCACCAGACTTAGCTTTAATATATTATATTTTAATTAAATGTGAAAAATATTTTTAAATTAAGGAAGACAGTGCAATATACATGGAAATATACATGGAAATATACATGGAATATACATGGAATATACATGCAGCTGTAAATAAGTTGCAGTATGGAAATATAGTGCTTATAAATTGTAAGAGTTTTCTCTGGAAGAATTTGAATGATATCTATGATGTTTAGTTAAATAAAACGTGTTTTGCTTTGCAGTTTGCTTCGGAAGATTGTGCAATGTTAAAACCATAAGATTTGAAACTGGTGCCTTGTTGCACTTGTATAACTTTCGATTGCCTATTGCAGTGCTTGTGAATTGGTTAAATGAACATAAGACACTTGGACAGGTATAACTGGGAGTTATTTTTGTGTGCAGATCAAGTGTCTTGTGTAATACTGTATGTTTCCTATCATTTATCAGATTGTCATATATTTCATTGTTTTACTTATTGTAGAATAGATACTACGATGAAAATGTTTCGAAATTTAGAAAAATAAACCAATAATTGCATTTACATGAAATTCAGTGTTTGTTCATATGCCTAGCATTCAATACCTGGGAACAAGTAAGCATTTCTATTAAACTTAACCCTTTCCCCTCGTAGAAGCACCCCTTGACACCATTAACAATACGACATACATTGACAATGTAGTAGCCAAACTAATGTTCATAAACCCTTTCCCCTCGTAGAAGCACCCCTTGACACCATTAACAATACGACATACATTGACAATGTAGTAGCCAAACTAATGTTCATTAACCCTTTCCCCTCGTAGAAGCACCCCTTGACACCATTAACAATACGACATACATTGACAATGTAGTAGCCAAACTAATGTTCATAATAAAGGCCAGAATCTTGTGTAGTCCCAGTAATATATCTATGGAGGTGGGATAGATATGGTGACTACTTATCCACTGCATTATAGCTAAATGGCTGTTGTTTGTATGGAGATAATAATAGTATATTAACCTAAATCTCTATGAAGGAAAGGGTTTAGGTCAAAAATAATGTTTCAAATCGACCGTGTTGATTGTGTATGAAGTAACGGTTTCCATCGTTCCTCCTTTACTCAATGCATTACCAAATAATTTTTTGCGCATACCTTCGTCTCTCCAGTGTCAGATGTTCCCCCGATCTCTATTTCTTAAAATCCATGTCATGTCTATCATTCTTGCCAGGATTCACTTTAAGGAACACGTAATTCATTTGTCTGCCGCCCACGCAATCCGAAATAAATAAAGTTGTTAGATGGCTGTTGACTCTAACAAATTAATTTAGACACAACCAAGGGGAAAATTAACATCTGACATCCTCCTCAAACATGGGTTATTCCCCCACCTAATCGATGGGTATATAACAGATGCTTGAAACAGGTATCGGCAAGACGGGGCAGTTGTTAACTTGGACTGTGAATCCAGGGGTCGCAATTATTAGTTTATACAAATTTAGTTTAGCTTGATTGCGAAACAAGTTCATGCAACTTATATTAATCACTCTCTAGACCTCATTCCTGATGGAATCCATCACTACGAGGGAGAGAAGAGGCAATGGTATTTGAATGCCTTGCATACGGGCACAATCATATCAACTACAGCTTGGCGCAAACTCTGAAGCGATCACGACTTCCGCAAGCAATTAGCAAGTTTGATCCCCCATCTGACTAATAATATTCATGTAAAACAACCGGGGAGGGGGGTGGTGATATTTATGTATACTGCACTACCCTCCAAAATTAAACGTGACTAACATACTTCTGGAGGCGTTGCCCCAATTAACGTGGGGGCGACAAAACCATACATAAGCAAAATTTTGCAGCCCGACACAATCGAGAGAAATGGAATTGGATAGACGAAACATCGGGCGGTTTCAAATATGTATGCATCATGGCTGTAGGACTATATAAACTAGCTGCAGCGACTTCTGACGAGTATAAAAGTGCAGTTTTCGGCCATTTGGGATTTACGCCGAGCATAGGTTCCACCACTCTATTTATATAAGGATATTCCACAAGTTTTAATTATATTTCAGCCTTACTGTGCACAATTCAACATTCTCTCGGCGACATAATTTGCATGCATTCCTTCATTTGAGAAGCTAGCCATATTATCTGCAAACATCGTCAACAATTGCAAAGTATGTCAGCTATGATTAATGTTGCAAAAACCAAACGAGAAAATGCAACGCAAAGCTTAGAGAGAATCTGACAACATAAAAATGAAACTACATTTAGTGGAAAAGGCTAGCCCATCAAAAGCTAATGGTAAAAAGAAGGTTAGAGTTTCTGATGAGAGTAATATTCCAAAGAAGAAAGCCAAATAACTCCCAGATTGTGACAATCAATTCGTGTTTGAGGCATGTTGCATCCAAGCAGTGTCAGTTTACGGGAATACATCATGGTTACTCTTGAATATATATAGATATAGTCCTCTCTAAAGGTCGGCTTGTCACGTTTTCAGGTTGTCAATCTTAAAGACAATGCATTAGCCGGATGATTTTTGTTTCCCGACATTTTTTTTAAGCCGAAAATTCGGAAATTGTGTTTTACGTTATTTATCGTCGCTACCGGTTGCCCATATGAGCGACGCCTCCAGAAGAGATTAGTCATTTTAGATTTTTGGAGGATAGTGCAATGATACAGACAGAGACCCATTCCAGAGTCTCATCTGGTTCTTTTACGTACACGGTGTACAGCACCGACACGAGACCTCGGTTGGAAGTCCCATCTGCAATGCAAGACTTAAATTTATTAGGGTCAGACGGGGGATCGACCCTGCGATCCCTGGATTACCAGTCCAGCGTGTTGCCACTGGACTACATATCCGCCTGGAAATAGAAAGGACTATTTATATATTACTAGTTCCTTGCTAGGAACAACCGACTCTTGAATAGTCAACATATCTTACTAGCACGCATGTGTTGACAGTATAATTCTGTACCTGTTTATACATAACCCATAGGATGCCATTGACAATTAAAGTCGCTTTTGCAAACAGTATAGAGCCAGATGAAACGGGACAGAACGTGCCTTATGACCAGGCTCTATGATGTTAGCTATTCGAATAGTGGAGCTTAAACACCTTTATATCTGAATATCAAACAACATAGATCCTGATCAGACACGGCTTTACACAGCGGATTATCTGGATCTATGTTTGCATATTCCGTCAATTTTTTTTCGGAAGGTTAAGGGTTAATAGTTCATACATGCTCGTTCATGATAGTATAGGTTTCAATATAGTGTCAGTATTCGTCGATGATAATGTGCTGGAAATGATACTGTTGTCGTTTCATAGTTTTACTAGTTAGTAGTTTATTACATTGCGGATAGAACTCTGAGAGCTGGTATTCAAGTTGACACAAAAACCAACACTAGAGTTCACATGACTTTCAGTGATCAACATCAATGTAGCGGTGTATGGCTTATTTGAAGAGGTCATAGGAACTATGTCTATAATGTGTCGTTTTCGAGGTTGAAGTGTTAATGAGAGTGGGCACTTTGCTGACAGCCCGAACCACACAATCCACACGCCTTGACCGATTTATCCAAAGATTTAATCACTAAATTCCTCCTAAACCAACTCAAACAATAACTGCTTTAGTTATCATGTCGACAGACAGACAGACAGACAGACAGACAGACAGACAGACAGACAGACAGACAGACAGACAGACAGACAGACAGACAGACAGACAGACAGACAGACAGACAGACAGACAGACAGACAGACAGACGACAGACAGACAGACAGACAGACAGACAGACAGACAGACAGACAGACAGACAGACAGACAGACAGACAGACAGACAGACAGACAGACAGACAGACAGACAGACAGACAGACAGACAGACAGACAGACAGACAGACTCACCCAACAACAATAACCACAGTTACTTGAGTGAAATCGGTCAAGACCTGTGGTAATAGCGGTCAGTGATGTGTGTACTCCTTTCGCCCTTAGTAAATAAAAACAAGAACAAGTATTACATATAAATAGTTTATACACATTTATTTTAGCTCCATTGCGAAACAAGTTCTTTCAACCTATATAAATCACTCTCGAGACCCATTCCTGATGGAATCCATCGCCACGAAGGAGAGAGAAGAGGCATGTGGAATTTAAATGCCTTGCATAAGGGCACAATCGTAACGGCTCCAGTATGTAATAGAAGGAATATTGAAAACTCACTCAGTCTCTGCATAATACACACTCGGATAGTGTATTGAGTGAATGTATATAAATTATAGAGCGCATAAATTAGTAATTAAAGGCAAACATGTTCAACATAATAGTATATATCACATCCCTGCTGGAACATCCTTGGGAACCAAATATTGTTGAGGAATTCCAACTACGTAAATATATTGACCTGACTATTTCTGGATTCCAGCTCAAACCTGTATTTCTATGCGCACACCAGTGAAAGCTTGGAACTAGTTCCCTGAAAACAATTGGGCAATTTTAATACCTATAATACGAATACGTAGCAGTAATTCTTATCACATAACTTCCCATTTGTCCAGAAAAATGCATACATGTCGATGAAGTAGTGTTGCAGTGCCGTCGCCGGCATTTTGAAAGTGGTCCGGCCAAATATAGGAGCACTGAAAGTGCGACTTTTTTTAGGGGGGTTCGGGGGCATGGTCCCCAGAGATTTTTTTGGATTCTGTACTAGATTTCCTTGCATCTGGAGGCATTTCAGTGTGTATGTTAGCCTTTTATTAATGCCAACTTTTCTTAAAATTAACAATGTTTTTTCTTCAACGTAAGTGTTTAAAGGACCACACCTCTCGCAAAATCATCACAGCCAACGAGCTTGATTAATTTGTTTCAAAATCGTTGTAAAATAAATAAGTTTAAAATAAGTGTTTCAGGCTTCCTGATGGTCCACACTTGACACTTCGTCTGTGTGGCAACTGTGGTTTGTGCTAATCGCCTATGAATCCCACCAAATGTATTTATAAATATACTTAGTCTTTCTGTGGCAAAAGACTTTACTCCCATTGCTGGTGTTCTTGATTGGTGACCCATAGCAGGTACAGTAGAGAAACAACGCTGACATGCCATTACTTTAAATTAATATACATGTACTGTTCTTAACTGACTGAATGTCACAGAGTCTGAAGAGAATTCGAGAATCATTCAATAAGTCTCTTTTCGGCGAGTACTTCAAGAGTTTGGAGATCTCGTGCGTTATGTCCAGTGCGTCTCGCATGACCTTGGATTGTTTCACTGTATCGCATATTGCTAAGTTTAGGGCGTGCCCATAACAATGTGTGTACATTGCACGTTGCTCTTGGTCCCGAATCTGCGTTGCTACGCCCTTCTTAGCACCGGTCATGTTACTGGCGCCGTCGTAACATTGACCGCGGCAGTTATTCAACGATAAGTTCATTCTGAGCAAGCAGTCAGTTATCGTCGCGGTAATGGTATCTGAGTCAATACCATACCAATATTGAAAATACCATACTCGGCCAGAAAAGTGGCCCATAACAATGTGTGTACATTGCACGTTGCTCTTGGTCCCGAATCTGCGTTGCTACGCCCTTCTTAGGACCGGCGACGACGGCCTTGTGTTGGTGTATTGTATAGTTGATGTAGACAATAATTTAATGGCATTTACTTCCTTCATGGCGATAGTACCGATGATGTCCCTACGTCCGTACACAGCTCTTATAATAATAATAATAATAATAATAATAATAATAAAAACTTTATTTAACGAGAGAACTCATTTGAACAATTAAGTCAATCTACCACGAGGCCCTCCACAAATTAAAACATCAAATAGCACAATGAAACATGTACACAATGACCAGTAAAACTTTCATAGGCATAAGCTACAATAACTAATCTTAGGACCACACTCGTCACTGTTAGTCATCCTGCACCCCGTAACCGTCGTAGTGGGCCATAGTGGTTGGAGGGGAGTGTGTCGTGGTCGGCTATTTAGTGTTTTACGTTTATTTATCGTCGCTACCAGTTACCCATATGAGCGACGCCTCCTGAAGAGATTAGTCATTTTAGATTTTGGAGGATAGTGCAATGATACAGACAGAGACCCATTCCAGAGTCTCCTCTGGTTCTTTTACGTGCATGGTGTACAGCACCGATACGAGACCTCGGTTTAACGTCCCATCTGAAAGACTGTTAATTTTATTAGGGTCAGACGGGGGATCGAACCTGCGATCCATGGATTACCAGACCAGCGTGTTAACCACTGGACTACAGATCCGCCTGTAGATCACTTCTCACTAACATGTTTTAATATATGTGGCTTTTCTTACTCCGTCTTTGATCACTTCACTCATGCAGTGGTCGACTACTCGTCTTGCTGCCCTTTTATCCGCTTCCACTGCACTCATGAAGTGGTCGACTACTCGTCTTGCTGCCCTTTTATCCGCTTCCACTGCACTCATGAAGTGGTCGACTACTCGTCTTGCTGCCCTTTTATCCGCTTCCACTGCACTCATGCAGTGGTCGACTACTCGTCTTGTTGCCCTTTTATCCGCTGACTCGTATTGTTGCCCGTTTATCCGCTTCCCCTGCACTCATGAAGTGGTCGACTACTCGTCTTGTTGCCCGTTTATCCGCTTCCACTGCACTCATGAAGTGGTCGACTACTCGTCTTGTTGCCCTTTTATCCGCTTCCACAGCACTCATGAAGTGGTCGACTACTCGTCTTGTTGCCCTTTTATCCGCTTCCACAGCACTCATGAAGTGGTCGACTACTCGTCTTGTTGCCCGTTTATCCGCTTCCACCGCTTCCACTGCACTCATGCAATGGTCGACTACTCGTCTTGTTGCCCTTTTATCCGCTTCCACTGCACTCATGAAGTGGTCGACTACTCGTCTTGTTGCCCGTTTATCCGCTTCCACTGCACTCATGAAGTGGTCGACTACTCGTCTTGCTGCCCTTTTATCCGCTTCCACTGCACTCATGCAGTGGTCGACTACTCGTCTTGCTGTCCTTTTATCCGCGTCCACTGCACTCATGAAGTGGTCGACTACTCGTCTTGTTGCCCGTTTATCCGCTTCCACTGCACTCATGCAATGGTCGACTACTCGTCTTGTTGCCCGTTTATCCGCTTCCACTGCACTCATGCAATGGTCGACTACTCGTCGTGTTGCCCTTGTATCCGCTTCCACTGCACTCATACAATGGTCGACTACTCGTCTTGTTGCCCGTTTATCCGCTTCCACTGCACTCATGCAGTGGTCGACTACTCGTCTTGTTGCCCTTTTATCCGCTTCCACTGCACTCATGCAGTGGTCGACTACTCGTCTTGTTGCCCTTTTATCCGCTTCCACTGCACTCATGCAGTGGTCGACTACTCGTCTTGTTGCCCTTTTATCCGCTTCCACTGCACTCATGCAGTGGTCGACTACTCGTCTTGTTGCCCTTTTATCCGCTTCCACTGCACTCATGCAGTGGTCGACTACTCGTCTTGTTGCCCGTTTATCCGCTTCCACTGCACTCATGCAGTGGTCGACTACTCGTCTTGTTGCCCGTTTATCCGCTTCCACTGCACTCATGCAATGGTCGACTACTCGTCTTGTTGCCCTTTTATCCGCTTCCACACTATCCTTGATCCGCAAAGAGATGGGTGCATTGTGCTCACAACACATGGGTGAAAAACAAACAGCGACGCGGGCCGTATTCAATGACCAAGGACGAGGCTGCCGGTGTTCAGCGACTGATGTCGAGGGCAGAGCCGGATCGACGCAGGATTTCACACTTATAGTGCTCGTTCATCTCGTACGTTCGTCGGTCTCAATGAAGTCCCACATCGAGATTCGAACTCGCAAGTCGATCATAAGAACTCTCAGCTTGGTAAATCCGACACATTCTCTAACTGGTGACTGAAACATCACGCTATTCATTACATTGCACGTGCTCTGCATATCTACACCTCTCGAGCATATATAACTCAATGAAAACTGGAAGTATACACTTAACATTCGCGAACAGGAGCACTTGTTATTAATTGTTGCTGCTGCAAATAACACAAATGCGTGTATTGTGGAGTTAGAAACACATGTTGCTGCAACAGGTTTGAACATTTCAGACATGTATCATTTTATTTACGTAATTATAATAAATTAGATGTAAAGGTTGATTAGTATATTTGTAGTCGTTACACTGTATAGCCCGATCCTCCGCTTGTACTTCTGAACAGGTTATATGTATACAGTCAAACCTGTCTTAAGCAGCCAGCCAAGGAAATCACAGAAAGTGGCTGCTAAGCACCGATGCCTGCTTAATAGAGGTCAAATGTATAATAAGACAACATATTGGGAATCTGGAAACTGGCTGCTTAATACAGGTTGGCTGCTTAATGGAGGTGACCACTAACACAGGTTTGACTGTATATGGAGATATTTCATGATGTACACAATCTGATTATAATGAAGTAATAATAGTGTGATATCAGGCACGTAGCTACTATAAGGTACTGAAGGCCCGGTCTGCAGTTTGTCCAAGAAATTAAAAAAATCTAAAAACCCAAAAATGCAATAAAATATGTAGGGTGTGTGGAGAGGTCTGTGCATGGTGAGGTGGTTGTCAACTTGGAGGTCTCATACATTCTGCACAACATAAAAAGTCAAATTCAAATCTCTGAAAATATCGAAATTTCAACATTAAAAAAATCCTGAGGGGGGGGGGGGGAGATCCCTCTAGCAAATTCGCATCCTTTCGTGTTCAATTTATTAATTAGTCGGGTCTATATATTTACAATTGCTAGCTACGTCCCTGGATATGTAATTGTAGATTGTGTAATACTTTTGGTGAAAAAAAAATGCAATAAAAATAAATGTATATAAAGTAGGCTACACGTATAGATATATTAAATGGAAATCATTGGGAAATGTTCTATATTGGTTTAAACAGTATTTATTCCAATAAATTTACATGTATAACACACAAAAAATGTTACAAATTACATAAATTGTGAATGGTTTGGATTGGAAAACAAGTTTTCAGATACTTTTGGTGATGTTAATAAATAATAAATACTACTAATACTAATAATTTAACGATTTGATAATCATAAATGCTCCATAAAACCCTCAAACAATAAATGTTCCATAAGACCCTCAAACAATAAATGTTCCATAAGACCCTCAAACAATAATTGTTCCATAAGACCCTCAAACAATAAATGTTCCATAAGACCCTCAAACAATAAATGCTCCATAAAACCCTCAAACAATAAATGTTCCATAAAACCCTCAAACAATAAATGTTCCATAAGACCCTCAAACAATAAATGTTCCATAAAACCCTCAAACAATAAATGTTCCATAAAACCCTCAAACAATAAATGCTCCATAAGACCCTCAAACAATAAATGTTCCATAAGACCCTCAAACAATAAATGCTCCATAAGACCCTCAAACAATAAATGCTCCATAAGACCCTCAAACAATAAATGTTCCATAAGACCCTCAAACAATAAATGTTCCATAAGACCCTCAAACAATAAATGTTCCATAAAACCCTCAAACAATAAATGTTCCATAAAACCCTCAAACAATAAATGCTCCATAAAACCCTCAAACAATAAATGCTCCATAAAACCCTCAAACAATAAATGTATACTAGTGTGTAAACAATAAACACGCACATCAGCCTAGATCTTACTACCACAAGCCAGATGCTTATCAGCACATCATATTGTGCGTACCTTGAACGATGACTAATACACGTTGGCAGCTGGAATACACCGCACAATTATCTTAGTATAAAGTTGGCATTCCAACTGGTATTTAGATCACACACAAAAAAAGGTAAGTGAACGTTTTCTTGTTAACTTTCTACTTATTCTCTTACGTTTATTATAATGCGTTTTATTCTATATACATGCTAGATAGGCGGTTAATATGCTCGTAATATGTCGTACTATACAAGTTATAATGCACACCATGAAACTATTAACAGCAGTTTGGATACGCCATGTATCGGTGCTATACACAAGGAATTCATATTTTTTAAAAAGGACGGAGGTTCATAATTATTGCTTTATAGTTTAAACAATATTTATTTCTTTGACTATACAGTGTAGTATACATAATGCTTTAATCATAGGTACAACGCCATCCCGCAAAATAGCAGTACATGTATAATTAACCCATTCAACCCCAAGTAACTGACATGGACTGGTGCATTCATCACCAAGTAACTGACATGCACTGGTGCTTGATATTTTCAGACCAATAAATTAATAAGAAAATTACCTTTGGACCAGTTCATTTATCAAAATGGGTAATTTTATCTAAAAATAGTAATAATTATTACTGGCAAAAAAGTGCAGATCCTGATGAGACGGCTCGTCATGAGCCGGCTCATCTGGATCTACACTTTTCATAAGCCTATTTAGAGGCCTGTGGGGTTGAAAGGGTTAAAGTGAAAATATGTGATTATATTTTCTAAAGCACTATACACATGTATATTCGTGTGATATCGTCCAACGTTTTGCCCGATCGGTTGAAAGTAGGGCCATAATGTGTTGGCAGATCTGTGTGAAGTTAGTCAGGTTTAATAGGTCAGGCCACACACACACACAAACACATTTTTTGGCAGATCTGTGTGAAGGTAGTCATGTTTAATAGGTCAGGCCACACACACAAACATTTTTGACAGATCTGTGTGAAGGTAGTCATGTTTTCATAGGTCAGGCCACACACACACACACACATTTTTGGCAGATCTGTGTGAAGGTAGTCATGTTTAATAGGTCAGGCCACACACACACAAACACATTTTTTGGCAGATCTGTGTGAAGTTAGTCATGTTTTCATAGGTCAGGCCACACACACACAATCATTTTTGGCAGATCTGTGTGAAGGTAGTCATGTTTAATAGGTCAGGCCACACACACAAACATTTTTGGCAGATCTGTGTGAAGGTAGTCATGTTTTATAGGTCAGGCCACACACACACACATTTTTGGCAGATCTGTGTGATGGTAGTCATATTTAATAGGTCAGGCCACACACACACACAAACACATATTTTGGCAGATCTGTGTGAAGTTAGTCATGTTTCATAGGTCAGGCCACACACACACACACACACCTACAAACATTTTTGGCAGATCTGTGTGAAGGTAGTCATGTTTAATAGGTCAGGCCACACACACAAACATTTTTGGCAGATCTGTGTGAAGTTAGTCATGTTTAATAGGTCAGGCCACACACACAATCATTTTGGCAGATCTGTGTGAAGGTAGTCATGTTTAATAGGTCAGGCCACACACACAAACATTTTTGGCAGATCTGTGTGAAGTTAGTCATGTTTAATAGGTCAGGCCACACACACAAACATTTTTGGCAGATCTGTGTGAAGTTAGTCATGTTTAATAGTCAGGCCACACACACAAACATTTTTGGCAGATCTGTGTGAAGGTAGTCATGTTTAATAGGTCAAGCCACACACACAAACATTTTTGGCAGATCTGTGTGAAGGTAGTCATGTTTAATAGGTCAGGCCACACACACACAAACACATTTTTGGCAGATCTGTGTGAAGTTAGTCATGTTTTCATAGGTCAGGCCACACACACACAATCATTTTTGGCAGATCTGTGTGAAGGTAGTCATGTTTAATAGGTCAGGCCACACACACAAACATTTTTGACAGATCTGTGTGAAGGTAGTCATGTTTAATAGGTCAGGCCACACACACACACACACACACACATTTTTGGCAGATCTGTGTGAAGGTAGTCATGTTTAATAGGTCAGGCCACACACACACAAACACATTTTTTGGCAGATCTGTGTGAAGTTAGTCATGTTTTCATAGGTCAGGCCACACACACATAATCAATTTTGGCAGATCAGTGTGAAGTTAGTCATGTTTAATAGGTCAGGCCACACACACAAACATTTTTGACAGATCTGTGTGAAGGTAGTCATGTTTTCATAGGTCAGGCCACACACACACACACACACATTTTTGGCAGATCTGTGTGAAGGTAGTCATGTTTAATAGGTCAGGCCACACACACACAAACACATATTTTGGCAGATATGTGTGAAGTTAGTCATGTTTTCATAGGTCAGGCCACACACACACACATACAAACATTTTTCGCAGATCTGTGTGAAGGTAGTCATATTAAAATAGGTCAGGCCACACACACAAACATTTTTGACAGATCTGTGTGAAGTTAGTCATGTTTTCATAGGTCAGGCCACACACACACACAATCATTTTGACAGATCTGTGTGAAGGTAGTCATGTTTAATAGGTCAGGCAACACACACAAACATTTTTGACAGATTTGTGTGAAGGTAGTCATGTTTAATAGTCAGGCCACACACACAAACATTTTTGACAGATCTGTGTGAAGGTAGTCATGTTTAATAGGTCAGGCCACAAACACACAAACACATTTTTGGCAGATCTGTGTGAAGATAGTCATGTTTAGTAGGTCAGGCCACACACACACACACAAACATTTTTGGCAGATCTGTGTGAAGGTAGTCATGTTTAATAGGTTAGGCCACACACACAAACATTTTTGACAGATTTGTGTGAAAGTAGTCATGTTTAATAGGTCAGGCCACACACACAAACATTTTTGACAGATCTGTGTGAAGGTAGTCATGTTTAATAGGTCAGGCCACACACACAAACATTTTTGGAAGATCTGTGTGAAGGTAGTCATGTTTAATAGGTCAGGCCACACACACAATCATTTTTGGCAGATCTGTGTGAAGTTAGTCATGTTTTCATAGGTCAGGCCACACACACACAAACATTTTTGGCAGATCTGTGTGAAGGTAGTCATGTTTATTAGGTCAGGCCACACACACAAACATTTTTGGCAGATCTGTGTGAAGTTAGTCATGTTTTCATAGGTCAGGCCACACACATACAAACATTTTTGGCAGATCTGTGTGAAGTTAGTCATGTTTAATAGGTCAGACCACACACACAAACAATTTTTGGCAGATCTGTGTGAAGTTAGTCATGTTTAATAGGTCAGGCCACACACACAAACATTTTTGGCAGATCTGTGTGAAGGTAGTCATGTGTAATAGGTCAAGCCACACACACAATCATTTTGGCAGATCTGTGTGAAGGTAGTCATGTTTAATAGGTCAGGCCACACACACAAACATTTTTGACAGATCTGTGTGAAGGTAGTCATGTTTAATAGGTCAGGCCACACACACAAACATTTTTGACAGATTTGTGTGAAGGTAGTCATGTTTAATAGTCAGGCCACACACACAAACATTTTTGACAGATCTGTGTGAAGGTAGTCATGTTTAATAGGTCAGGCCACACACACACACACACACACATTTTTGGCAGATCTGTGTGAAGGTAGTCATGTTTAATAGGTCAGGCCACACACACACAAACACATTTTTTGGCAGATCTGTGTGAAGTTAGTCATGTTTTCATAGGTCAGGCCACACACACATAATCAATTTTGGCAGATCAGTGTGAAGTTAGTCATGTTTAATAGGTCAGGCCACACACACAAACATTTTTGACAGATCTGTGTGAAGGTAGTCATGTTTTCATAGGTCAGGCCACACACACACACACACACATTTTTGGCAGATCTGTGTGAAGGTAGTCATGTTTAATAGGTCAGGCCACACACACACAAACACATATTTTGGCAGATATGTGTGAAGTTAGTCATGTTTTCATAGGTCAGGCCACACACACACACATACAAACATTTTTCGCAGATCTGTGTGAAGGTAGTCATATTAAAATAGGTCAGGCCACACACACAAACATTTTTGACAGATCTGTGTGAAGTTAGTCATGTTTTCATAGGTCAGGCCACACACACACACAATCATTTTGACAGATCTGTGTGAAGGTAGTCATGTTTAATAGGTCAGGCCACACGCACAAACATTTTTGACAGATCTGTGTGAAGTTAGTCATGTTTTCATAGGTCAGGCCACACACACACAATCATTTTTGGCAGATCTATGTGAAGGTAGTCATGTTTAGTAGGTCAGGCCACACACACAAACAATTTTTGGCAGATCTGTGTGAAGGTAGTCATGTTTTCATAGGTCAGGCCACACACACAAACATTTTTGGCAGATCTGTGTGAAGTTAATCATGTTTAATTGGTCAGGCCACACACACAAACAATTTTTGGCAGATCTGTGTGAAGGTAGTCATATTAAAATAGGTCAGGCCACACACACAAACATTTTTGACAGATCTGTGTGAAGTTAGTCATGTTTTCATAGGTCAGGCCACACACACACAATCATTTTGGCAGATCTGTGTGAAGGTAGTCATGTTTAATAGGTCAGGCCACACACAAACATTTTTGACAGATCTGTGTGAAGGTAGTCATGTTTAATAGGTCAGGCAACACACACAAACATTTTTGACAGATTTGTGTGAAGGTAGTCATGTTTAATAGTCAGGCCACACACACAAACATTTTTGACAGATCTGTGTGAAGGTAGTCATGTTTAATAGGTCAGGCCACAAACAAACAAACACATTTTTGGCAGATCTGTGTGAAGATAGTCATGTTTAGTAGGTCAGGCCACACACACACACACAAACATTTTTGGCAGATCTGTGTGAAGGTAGTCATGTTTAATAGGTCAGGCCACACACACAAACATTTTTGACAGATTTGTGTGAAAGTAGTCATGTTTAATAGGTCAGGCCACACACACAAACATTTTTGACAGATCTGTGTGAAGGTAGTCATGTTTAATAGGTCAGGCCACACACACAAACATTTTTGGAAGATCTGTGTGAAGGTAGTCATGTTTAATAGGTCAGGCCACACACACAATCATTTTTGGCAGATCTGTGTGAAGTTAGTCATGTTTTCATAGGTCAGGCCACACACACACAAACATTTTTGGCAGATCTGTGTGAAGGTAGTCATGTTTATTAGGTCAGGCCACACACACAAACATTTTTGGCAGATCTGTGTGAAGTTAGTCATGTTTTCATAGGTCAGGCCACACACATACAAACATTTTTGGCAGATCTGTGTGAAGTTAGTCATGTTTAATAGGTCAGACCACACACACAAACAATTTTTGGCAGATCTGTGTGAAGTTAGTCATGTTTAATAGGTCAGGCCACACACACAAACATTTTTGGCAGATCTGTGTGAAGGTAGTCATGTGTAATAGGTCAAGCCACACACACAATCATTTTGGCAGATCTGTGTGAAGGTAGTCATGTTTAATAGGTCAGGCCACACACACAAACATTTTTGACAGATCTGTGTGAAGGTAGTCATGTTTAATAGGTCAGGCCACACACACAAACATTTTTGACAGATTTGTGTGAAGGTAGTCATGTTTAATAGTCAGGCCACACACACAAACATTTTTGACAGATCTGTGTGAAGGTAGTCATGTTTAATAGGTCAGGCCACACACACACACACACACACATTTTTGGCAGATCTGTGTGAAGGTAGTCATGTTTAATAGGTCAGGCCACACACACACAAACACATTTTTTGGCAGATCTGTGTGAAGTTAGTCATGTTTTCATAGGTCAGGCCACACACACATAATCAATTTTGGCAGATCAGTGTGAAGTTAGTCATGTTTAATAGGTCAGGCCACACACACAAACATTTTTGACAGATCTGTGTGAAGGTAGTCATGTTTTCATAGGTCAGGCCACACACACACACACACACATTTTTGGCAGATCTGTGTGAAGGTAGTCATGTTTAATAGGTCAGGCCACACACACACAAACACATATTTTGGCAGATATGTGTGAAGTTAGTCATGTTTTCATAGGTCAGGCCACACACACACACATACAAACATTTTTCGCAGATCTGTGTGAAGGTAGTCATGTTTAATAGGTCAGGCCACACACACACACACACATTTTTGACAGATATGTGTGAAGTTAGTCATGTTTAATAGGTCAGGCCACACACACAAACATTTTTGGCAGATCTGTGTGAAGGTAGTCATGTTTAATAGGTCAGGCCACACACACACAAACACATTTTTTGGCAGATCTGTGTGAAGTTAGTCATGTTTAATAGGTCAGGCCACACACACACAATCATTTTTGGCAGATCTGTGTGAAGGTAGTCATGGTTAGTAGGTCAGGCCACACACACACACAAACATTTTTGGCAGATCTGTGTGAAGGTTGTCATGTTTAATAGGTCAGGCCACACACACAAACATTTTTGACAGATCTGTGTGAAGTTAGTCATGTTTTCATAGGTCAGGCCACACACACACAATCATTTTTGGCAGATCTATGTGAAGGTAGTCATGTTTAGTAGGTCAGGCCACACACACAAACAATTTTTGGCAGATCTGTGTGAAGGTAGTCATGTTTTCATAGGTCAGGCCACACACACAAACATTTTTGGCAGATCTGTGTGAAGTTAGTCATGTTTAATTGGTCAGGCCACACACACAAACAATTTTTGGCAGATCTTTGTGAAGTTAGCATGTTTAATAGATCAGGCCACACACACAAACAATTTTTAGCAGATCTGTGTGAAGTTAGTCATGTTTAATAGGTCAGGCCACACACACACACACACACACACATTTTTGGCAGATCTGTGTGAAGGTAGTCATGTTTAATAGGTCAGGCCACACACACACAAACACATATTTTGGCAGATATGTGTGAAGTTAGTCATGTTTTCATAGGTCAGGCCACACACACACACATACAAACATTTTTCGCAGATCTGTGTGAAGGTAGTCATGTTTAATAGGTCAGGCCACACACACACACACACATTTTTGACAGATATGTGTGAAGTTAGTCATGTTTAATATGTCAGGCCACACACACAAACATTTTTGGCAGATCTGTGTGAAGGTAGTCATGTTTAATAGGTCAGGCCACACACACACAAACACATTTTTTGGCAGATCTGTGTGAAGTTAGTCATGTTTAATAGGTCAGGCCACACACACACAATCATTTTTGGCAGATCTGTGTGAAGGTAGTCATGGTTAGTAGGTCAGGCCACACACACACACAAACATTTTTGGCAGATCTGTGTGAAGGTTGTCATGTTTAATAGGTCAGGCCACACACACAAACATTTTTGACAGATCTGTGTGAAGTTAGTCATGTTTTCATAGGTCAGGCCACACACACACAATCATTTTTGGCAGATATATGTGAAGGTAGTCATGTTTAGTAGGTCAGGCCACACACACAAACATTTTTGGCAGATCTGTGTGAAGGTAGTCATGTTTAATAGGTCAGGCCACACACACACAAACACATTTTTTGGCAGATCTGTGTGAAGTTAGTCATGTTTAATAGGTCAGGCCACACACACACAATCATTTTTGGCAGATCTGTGTGAAGGTAGTCATGGTTAGTAGGTCAGGCCACACACACACACAAACATTTTTGGCAGATCTGTGTGAAGGTTGTCATGTTTAATAGGTCAGGCCACACACACAAACATTTTTGACAGATCTGTGTGAAGTTAGTCATGTTTTATAGGTCAGGCCACACACACACACACACAACATTTTTGGCAGATCTGTGTGAAGGTAGTCATGTTTAATAGGTCAGGCCACACACACAAACAATTTTTTGGCAGATCTGTGTGAAGTTAGTCATGTTTTCATAGGTCAGGCCACACACACAAACAATTTTGGCAGATCTGTGTGAAGTTAGTCATGTTTAATAGGTCAGGCCACACACACAAACATTTTGACAGATCTGTGTGAGGTAGTCATTTTAATAGGTCAGGCCACACACACACACACACACATTTTTGGCAGATCTGTGTGAAGGTAGTCATGTTTAATAGGTCAGGCCACACACACACAAACACATATTTTGGCAGATATGTGTGAAGTTAGTCATGTTTTCATAGGTCAGGCCACACACACACACATACAAACATTTTTCGCAGATCTGTGTGAAGGTAGTCATGTTTAATAGGTCAGGCCACACACACACACACACATTTTTGACAGATATGTGTGAAGTTAGTCATGTTTAATATGTCAGGCCACACACACAAACATTTTTGGCAGATCTGTGTGAAGGTAGTCATGTTTAATAGGTCAGGCCACACACACACAAACACATTTTTTGGCAGATCTGTGTGAAGTTAGTCATGTTTAATAGGTCAGGCCACACACACACAATCATTTTTGGCAGATCTGTGTGAAGGTAGTCATGGTTAGTAGGTCAGGCCACACACACACAAACATTTTTGGCAGATCTGTGTGAAGGTTGTCATGTTTAATAGGTCAGGCCACACACACAAACATTTTTGACAGATCTGTGTGAAGTTAGTCATGTTTTCATAGGTCAGGCCACACACACACAATCATTTTTGGCAGATATATGTGAAGGTAGTCATGTTTAGTAGGTCAGGCCACACACACAAACAATTTTTGGCAGATCTGTGTGAAGGTAGTCATGTTTTCATAGGTCAGGCCACAAACACAAACATTTTTGGCAGATCTGTGTGAAGTTAGTCATGTTTAATTGGTCAGGCCACACACACAAACAATTTTTGGCAGATCTTTGTGAAGTTAGCATGTTTAATAGATCAGGCCACACACACAAACAATTTTTGGCAGATCTGTGTGAAGTTAGTCATGTTTAATAGGTCAGGCCACACACACAAACATTTTTGGCAGATCTGTGTGAAGGTAGTCATGTTTAATAGGTCAGGCCACACACACACAAACACATTTTTGGCAGATCTGTGTGAAGTTAGTCATGTTTTCATAGGTCAGGCCACACACACACAAACATTTGTGGCAGATCTGTGTGAAGGTAGTCATGTTTATTAGGTCAGGCCACACACACAAACATTTTTGGCAGATCTGTGTGAAGTTAGTCATGTTTTCATAGGTCAGGCCACACACACAAACATTTTTGGCAGATCTGTGAGAAGTTAGTCATGTTTAATAGGTCAGACAACACACACAAACAATTTTTGGCAGATCTGTGTGAAGTTAGTCATGTTTAATTGGTCAGGTCACACACACAAACAATTTTTGGCAGATCTGTGTGAAGTTAGCATGTTTAATAGATCAGGCCACACACACAAACAATTTTTGGCAGATCTGTGTGAAGTTAGTCATGTTTAATAGGTCAAGCCACACACACAAACATTTTTGGCAGATCTGTGTGAAGGTAGTCATGTTTAATAGGTCAGGCCACACACATACAAACACATTTTTGGCAGATCTGTGTGAAGTTAGTCATGTTTTCATAGGTCAGGCCACACACACACAATCATTTTTGGCAGATCTGTGTGAAGGTAGTCATGTTTAGTAGGTCAGGCCACACACACACACAAACATTTTTGGCAGATCTGTGTGAAGGTAGTCATGTTTAATAGGTCAGGCCACACACACACAATCATTTTTGGCAGATCTGTGTGAAGGTAGTCATGTTTAGTAGGTCAGGCCACACACACACACAAACATTTTTGGCAGATCTGTGTGAAGGTTGTCATGTTTAATAGGTCAGGCCACACACACAAACATTTTTGACAGATCTGTGTGAAGTTAGTCATGTTTTCATAGGTCAGGCCACACACACACAATCAATTTTGGCACATCTGTGTGAAGGTTGTCATGTTTAGTAGGTCAGGCCACACACACAAACAATTTTTGGCAGATCTGTGTGAAGTTAGTCATGTTTAATTGGTCAGGCCACACACACAAACAATTTTTGGCAGATCTGTGTGAAGTTAGCATGTTTAATAGATCAGGCCACACACACAAACAATGTTGGCAGATCTGTGTGAAGTTAGTCATGTTTAATAGGTCAGGCCACACACACAAACATTTTTGGCAGATCTGTGTGAAGGTAGTCATGTTTAATAGGTCAGGCCACACACACAAACAGTTTTGGCAGATCTGTTTGAAGGTAGTCATGTTTAATAGGTCAGGCCACACACACACAAACACATTTTTGGCAGATCTGTGTGAAGTTAGTCATGTTTTCATAGGTCAGGCCACACACACACAATCTTTTTGGCAGATCTGTGTGAAGGTAGTCATGTTTAGTAGGTCAGGCCACACACACACACAAACATTTTTGGCAGATCTGTGTGAAGGTAGTCATGTTTAATAGGTCAGGCCACACACACACAAACACATTTTTGGCAGATCTGTGTGAAGTTAGTCATGTTTTCATAGGTCAGGCCACACACACACAATCATTTTTGGCAGATCTGTGTGAAGGTAGTCATGTTTAGTAGGTCAGGCCACACACACACACAAACATTTTTGGCAGATCTGTGTGAAGGTAGTCATGTTTAATAGGTCAGGCCACACACACACAAACACATTTTTGGCAGATCTGTGTGAAGTTAGTCATGTTTTCATAGGTCAGGCCACACACACACAATCATTTTTGGCAGATCTGTGTGAAGGTAGTCATGTTTAGTAGGTCAGGCCACACACAACAAACATTTTTGGCAGATCTGTGTGAAGGTAGTCATGTTTAATAGGTCAGGCCACACACACACAAACATTTTTGGCAGATCTGTGTGAAGGTAGTCATGATTAATAGGTCAGGCCACTCACACAAACATTTTTGACAGATCTGTGTGAAGTTAGTCATGTTTTCATAGGTCAGGCCACACACACACAATCATTTTTGGCAGATATATGTGAAGGTAGTCATGTTTAGTAGGTCAGGCCACACACACAAACAATTGTTGGCAGATCTGTGTGAAGGTAGTCATGTTTTCATAGGTCAGGCCACACACACAACCATTTTTGGCAGATCTTTGTGAAGTTAGTCATGTTTAATAGGTCAGGCCACACACACAAACAATTGTTGGCAGATCTGTGTGAAGTTAGTCATGTTTAATTGGTCAGGCCACACACACAAACAATTTTTGGCAGATCTGTGTGAAGTTAGCATGTTTAATAGATCAGGCTACACACACAAACAATTTTTGGCAGATCTGTGTGAAGTTAGTCATTTTTAATAGGTCAGGCCACACACACAAACATTTTTGGCAGATCTGTGTGAAGGTAGTCATGTTTAATAGGTCAAGCCACACACAAACAGTTTTGGCAGATCAGTGTGAAGGTAGTCATGTTTAATAGGTCAGGCCACACACACACAAACACATTTTTGGCAGATCTGTGTGAAGTTAGTCATGTTTTCATAGGTCAGGCCACACACACACAATCATTTTTGGCAGATCTGTGTGAAGGTAGTCATGTTTAGTAGGTCAGGCCACACACACACACAAACATTTGTGGCAGATCTGTGTGAAGGTAGTCATGTTTAATAGGTCAGGCCACACACACACAAACACATTTTTGGCAGATCTGTGTGAAGTTAGTCATGTTTTCATAGGTCAGGCCACACACACACAATCATTTTTGGCAGATCTGTGTGAAGGTAGTCATGTTTAGTAGGTCAGGCCACAACACACACAAACATTTTTGGCAGATCTGTGTGAAGGTTGTCATGTTTAATAGGTCAGGCCACACACACAAACTTTTTGACAGATCTGTGTGAAGTTAGTCATGTTTTCATAGGTCAGGCCACACACACACAATCATTTTTGGCAGATCTGTGTGAAGGTAGTCATGTTTAATAGGTCAGGCCACACACACAAACATTTTTGGCAGATCTGTGTGACGGTAGTCATGTTTAATAGGTCAGGCCACACACACAAACATTTTTGGCAAATCTGTGTGAAGTTAGTCATGTTTTCATAGGTCAGGCAACACACACACACAAACATTTTTGGCAGATCTGTGTGAAGTTAGTCATGTTTTCATAGGTCAGGCCACACACACACAATCATTTTTGGCAGATCTGTGTGAAGGTAGTCATTTTTAATAGGTCAGGCCACACACACAAACATTTTTGGCAGATCTGTGTGAAGCTAGTTATGTTTAATAGGTCAGGCCACTCACATAAACATTTTTGACAGATCTGTGTGAAGTTAGTCATGTTTTCATAGGTCAGGCCACACACACACAACCATTTTTGGCAGATATATGTGAAGGTAGTCATGTTTAGTAGGTCAGGCCACACACACAAACAATTGTTGGCAGATCTGTGTGAAGGTAGTCATGTTTTCATAGGTCAGGCCACACACACAAACATTTTTGGCAGATCGTTGTGAAGTTAGTCATGTTTAATAGGTCAGGCCACACACACAAACAATTGTTGGCAGATCTGTGTGAAGTTAGTCATGTTTAATTGGTCAGGCCACACACACAAACAATTTTTGGCAGATCTGTGTGAAGTTAGCATGTTTAATAGATCAGGCCACACACACAAACAATTTTTGGCAGATCTGTGTGAAGTTAGTCATTTTTAATAGGTCAGGCCACACACACAAACATTTTTGGCAGATCTGTGTGAAGGTAGTCATGTTTAATAGGTCAAGCCACACACAAACAGTTTTGGCAGATCAGTGTGAAGGTAGTCATGTTTAATAGGTCAGGCCACACACACACAAACACATTTTTGGCAGATCTGTGTGAAGTTAGTCATGTTTTCATAGGTCAGGCCACACACACACAATCATTTTTGGCAGATCTGTGTGAAGGTAGTCATGTTTAGTAGGTCAGGCCACACACACACACAAACATTTTTGGCAGATCTGTGTGAAGGTAGTCATGTTTAATAGGTCAGGCCACACACACACAAACACATTTTTGGCAGATCTGTGTGAAGTTAGTCATGTTTTCATAGGTCAGGCCACACACACACAATCATTTTTGGCAGATCTGTGTGAAGGTAGTCATGTTTAGTAGGTCAGGCCACATACACACACAAACATTTTTGGCA
>CM026387.1:31706109-31711109 GCA_014843695.1 Archivesica marissinica
ATTGACAAATTCAAAATATTGAGTATTGTATGCCATATATCTTCTAAGCCAAGTAACTTTTGAAGATAGCATAAACCTTTTTAAGTCTATCATTCTAAGTCCTCCTGATTCATAGGGTTGTGTCATAACTTTCCTTTTTATCTTGTCTGGTCCATCATTCCATATAAATTTAAAGAACATATTCTGTATATAATTAATTGTATCTGAACTTGGATTTGGTAAACCCATTATCAAATGATTAATCTTTGACAGCGCTAGAGTTTTAACAACAACATTTTTTCCAATTGGACTGATAATTCTTTTAGACCATTGTTTAAAAAGTATTTTTATTTCTTCGATTTTTGTGGCATAATTTATTTGAACTAGTTCTCTAAGATTTAGGGTAAAAATGATCCCCAACAGTTTAAATTTAACCGATTCCCAGTGCAAACCTAATTCAGGACAAAGTATAATGTTACTGTTTTTCATTGAACCAATCCATACTGCCTTTGTTTTTTCGATGTTTATAAATAGGCCCGAGATTTTAGCATAAAATTTTAAAACTTGCATTGTGTTTCTAAGTGATTTTTCTGTTCCATCTAAGAGTAATGTCGTGTCATCTGCATACTGAGATATTAAAAATTCCGTACCATTTATCTTAATCCCTCCTATATCTTTATTTTGTTTAATTAAAATGGCTAATAGTTCTGCGCAAATAATAAAAATATAAGGGGATAAGGGATCGCCCTGACGGCAACCGCGATTTATAGAAAACCAGTCTGATAGATGGCCATTGATTACAATACACGATTTAATATCGTTGTAAAAAAGCTTTATCCAGTTTATAAAATTGTTACCAAAGTTTAAAAATACTAAAACATTGTACATAAATTTCCATGACAGGGAATCGAAAGCGGTTGCAAAATCAATTAGCAACAACATTCCCAGCTTGTGATAGTTTTCTGTATGAAACATGATGTCGTAAATAACCCTAATATTGTCCCCTATAAACGCCCAGGAATAAAACCACTCTGATCTGCACTTATTAATTTGGCTAAAACAGTTTTTAAACGGTTTGCTATACTGGCAGAGGCAATCTTATATGAAACATTCAATAAAGAAATTGGACGCCAGTTTTTTAAAAATAATTTGTCTTTATCTCCTTTTGGTATACATGTTATAACACTTTGCTTGAGAGTCACAGATAATTCCCCTGTATCAAATGCATAATTAATAGATCTGTCCAAAAAATGACCCAAATCATTCCAGAAAAATTTGAAGAAGGATGCTGTAAATCCACTGCTTCCTGGAGAAGAAAAATTAGACATTTTTTTGAGACTATTTAACATTTCTTGATAACTTAATTTATTTTCTAAGGAATTTTTTTCTTCTTCATTAAGTTTGTGGATATCATTGTTTTGTACGATGTTCTTCAGGATAACGTCTTCAGTTTCCTGATGTGAATACAATCTTTTATAATGACTTACTGCTTCAGTTATGATATCTTCCTGACTAGTTAAAAGTGTGCCTGATCTAGAGTAAAGAGAATTCATTATTTTAGACACATAATTTCTATTTTCCAAGTTGCAAAAATATTTTGTAGGTTTCTCTCCGTCAGATATCCATTTTGCTCGTGATCTTATAAATACACCTTGCATTTTGTTCCTTCTGAACTCAGCTAATTCAGACCTTTTAATTTCCAATAAATTTGTATCTATAATATTTTGCTGTTCAAGAATTTGTATCTCATCTATAATTTGTACCTGTTTATTAATGTTTTTGGTTTTTTTGTATGATGCATAAGAAATAGTCTTACCTCGGATTTCCATTAATAAAACTTCAAAGAATAATTTGTCATTTATGTCTAACTTTATTTTATCGTTACTAATAGTCTCTAATGATTCATTTATGTCCTGAAGATCTGCTGCATACTGTAATTTTGTTTGTTTAATTGTCTGTTTTATTTGTTCCATATAGTCTATGTCCTTAAGTAAAGAATTGTTAAATTTCCAGTATGATTTTCCTTTTTTAAACTTACCAAACTCTATACTTAATGTTATTAATGAGTGGTCTGACCTATATCCTGGTTCAATTGTTGTCTTACCCAAGTCAGTGTACAAGGAACTTGATATAAGGAAGAAATCAAGTCGAGCTTTTTTAACAGGTGTTTTTTTAAACCATGTATATTTTCTTTCTTCAATATTTTGTTCCCTCCAGCAATCAATTAGGTCACATTCGATTATCATTTGTTTAACTGTTTCCCTTGCTTTAGGATTATTAACATTTACATAATTAAAATAGTCAATATTAGGGTTGACTACTAAGTTAAAGTCTCCGACTACTATACAGGTATTGTCAATCTTTGAGATTTTGTCCTTTATAATATTATAAAAATTTGGATCGTCCTTATTTGGCCCATATATGCAGATTAGAGTAATGTCAATATTAGAGATCATTGCATTTAATATAATCATATTTCCATTTTGATCTGTTTCACTACTTTTAAATTTAAATTCGAAATTGTTATTAATAAGAATTGCAACACCTCGCGACTGACTATTGAAGTTACTAAAATAGCAATCATAACCCCACTGGCTTCTAATAAACTTAGTTTCATCATCTGTGAAGTGTGTATCTTGTATACAGTATACACTGTATTTTTTTTCCTTCAGATAATTTAAAACATCTTTTCGCTTAATTTTATCCCCAAGTCCTTGAACATTCATAGATGCAAACACAATAGATTCGGGCATTAAACTACCTGAGTACTTGTTGACACAACATTATGCAGTTCCATTGATGATGAACCTGTGTGCACCGCACCATGTGGAGGCCGCCCAAACTCTCGATATCCCATATGTACAATAAGGTTCTATAAAATTTAAACAAATAGAAGAAAGACATGTTGTAATGCAAACAATATGGAGGGTATCTCATCATTTACCATAAATATATATCATATTTACTATTTTCATCTGCGGAGTACATGTATGTAACTATACAATATAGGTTACATGAATAAAGTTTTATATGTATCTGAAATAGAGACAGTTTATGTCTTTGCTACGTAATGTTAGAATGATAATAACAAAAACAAATTAAATCTGAGTGAAAAAAATAGATAGAATTTTGTTGCCGTATGTATAATCTACTATTTATATATACACGTCGGTGTCCAGAGAGTCATCATATATGTATATATACACGTCGGTGTCCAGAGAGTCATCATCATATATTTATATATACACGTCGGTGTCCAGAGAGTCATATATTTATAATAGTGTGACATGTTAATCACTAAAAAATCCAAAACTATAATTTCTATAAACAGTGCACAATAATGTATGTTTCTCTCTCTATAGATCTAAACAATACCTATATAATAAATCACATAATGATACAAATGTACTAATTTGATTTACATTATCTCACCAAAGGAGTTTCCTTTGGATCTGTGTGAAGTTAGTAATGTTTAATTGGTCAGGCCACACACACAAACAATTTTTGGCAGATCTGTGTGAAGTTAGTAATGTTTAATTGATCAGGCCACACACACAAACAATTTTTGGCAGATCTGTGTGAAGTTAGCATGTTTAATAGATCAGGCCACACACACAAACAATTTTTGGCAGATCTGTGTGAAGTTAGTCATGTTTTCATAGGTCAGGCCACACACACAAACAATTTTTGGCAGATCTGTGTGAAGTTAGTCATGTTTTCATAGGTCAGGCCACACACACACAAACAATTTTTGGCAGTGTCCTAATGGATATTTTAGCGTAAGCATATTTAGCGTCAATTAATTAGATAACATCACATTAATCATACCAGGATCAACAATATCAACAATGGATTTTAACAAAAAGATCACAGTTAAGGAGGTAATATAAATTACAGCAACTATGTGCTCTTAGAGGCTATGTTATGTTAGAATTTGGCAATATTTACTCACACCAAACCAACTATTCTATTTCCGACAGTGTATCGTTACTTGGACTTAAACATCACTGTCATTGTCACTCGCCCAGATGCCTTGTCGGTGGCGAGTATATATAGAAGTATACAACAACCGATGGATGCATGGATCACAGGTTCGATCCTCCGTCTGACCATAATAAAATTAACAGTCTTTCAGATGGGACGTTAAACCGAGTCTCGTGTCGGTGCTTTACACTGTGCACATAAAAGAACCAGAGGAGACTCTGGAATGGGTCATTGCACTATCCTCCAAATATCTATAATTACTAATCTCTTCAGGAGGCGTCGCTCATGTGGGCAACCGGTAGGGACGATAAATAAACGTAAAACACACACCGATGGATGCAATGATATTGCTTAGTATATATAGTATGTGCATGCCAAAACGTACATGTTCGCCCGTATATCAATAACTTCATCAAAATAACATATTTCATTGGTATGGCCAATTACTAGTGTTGTTTAGAACATGTGGCCCAGCCCATCTCGTGGAAAGGGCCAGCTACTAATGTTGTTCAAAACATGTTGCCCAGCCCATCTTTTGTGAAAGGCCACTTACTATGTTGTTTAGAACATGTGGCCCAGTCCATCTCGTGTGAAAGGCCACTTACTATGTTGTTTAGAACATGTGGCCCAGTCCATCTCGTGTGAAAGGCCACTTACTATGTTGTTCATTTTTAACTTGTGGCCCAGTCCATCTCGTGTGAAAGGCCACTTACTATGTTGTTCATTTTTAACTTGCGGCCCAGTCCATCTCGTGTGAAAGGCCACTTACTATGTTGTTTAGAACATGTGGCCCAGTCCATCTCGTATGAAAGGTCACTTACTATGTTGTTTAGAACATGTGGCCCAGTCCATCTCGTGTGAAAGGTCACTTACTACCGGTATATTGTTTAGAACATGTGGCCCAGCCCATCTCGTGTGAAAGGCCACTTACTAATGTTGTTCATAACTTGTGGCCCAACCTTTCTCATGTGAAGGGCAAATTACTAATATTGTTTAGAGCATATGGCCCAGCCCATATTCATGGATATATATACACA
>CM026387.1:31718609-31725271 GCA_014843695.1 Archivesica marissinica
GTTAGCTATCTATTCCAGCGGACACTATTGATGGTTAGCTATCTATTCCAGCGGACACTATTGATGGTTAGCTATCTATTCCAGCGGACACTATTGATGGTTAGCTATCTATTCCAGCGGACACTATTGATGGTTAGCTATCTATTCCAGCGGACACTATTGATGGTTAGCTATCTATTCCAGCGGACACTATTGATGGTTAGCTATCTATTCCAGCGGACACTATTGATGGTTAGCTATCTATTCCAGCGGACACTATTGATGGTTAGCTATCTATTCCAGCGGACACTATTGATGGTTAGCTATCTATTCCAGCGGACACTATTGATGGTTAGCTATCTATTCCAGCGGACACTATTGATGGTTAGCTATCTATTCCAGCGGACACTATTGATGGTTAGCTATCTATTCCAGCGGACACTATTGATGGTTAGCTATCTATTCCAGCGGACACTATTGATGACATTGTGAAGGCTATCTATAACGAAACCACAGTGCCATGCTATCATTCGGGTCCCCGGGCCACCAGACGTAAAGGATACATGGTGATGGTAGCCGTCATGCCACAAATGGAGAGGTTACATACGGTCAAGTAAGTCATTATTTCTGTCGTCTTCGTACTGTCATATATTTTATCATTGACATTTGAACAATAAATCATTGAAAATACAGTTTACGTTGTCACGCAGCGTTGTCACGCCCATCTTCGAATAGTGATGCAAGCTAGATGGATAGCTTCCTAAATTGTAGGATTTCAACACCCCATTAGGGTTCGAAACATACAGCTGTGGAGAGCGGGGGATTGTATGATTTCAACACCCCATTAGGGTTCGAAACATACAGGTGTGGAGAGTGGGGGATTGTAGGATTTCAACACCCCATTAGGGTTCGAAACATACAGCTGTGGAGAGCGGGGGATTGTAGGATTTCAACACCCCATTAGGGTTCGAAACATACAGCTGTGGAGAGCGGGGGATTGTATGATTTCAACACCCCATTAGGGTTCGAAACATACAGGTGTGGAGAGTGGGGGATTGTAGGATTTCAACACCCCATTAGGGTTCGAAACATACAGCTGTGGAGAGCGGGGGATTGTAGGATTTCAACACCCCATTAGGGTTCGAAACATACAGCTGTGGAGAGCGGGGGATTTGAAGTCGTGACCTAAACTACTCAGCTACGGAGGTCATAAATAGTGACGAAGATCTATATATAGCATATAGTTTACCATATCGATCCATTAAAATGGGGGGAGGGTGTATCTGTACCTTTCCCCGAGGATAAAAATACATTTGTTTCTCAAGCTAAGGAAGAGAGGACTACGTGACCGAGTGATCAAGGTCGTTCTCTTCAAATCACTTGCCGCGCATAGGTTTGAATCCCACTGGAATAAAACTTGCCGGTCAAAATGGCTGCCAAGATAAGATCTTATCAGTGTTTTTGACTATTTTCACAGGCCGTGGGAACAATGTATTCTGGTATCGCATGTTCCGAGCCCCCATCTGACCCTAATAATACCATCGATCTTTAAGATGGGACTATAAACCGAGGTCCCATGTGTTGGTGCTATACACTGGTCATGTAAAAGAACAAGGGATGCTTCTGAGTACACTATCCTCCGAAAATAAATTACTAATATTCTTCTTGATGCGTTGCCCCGATTAACCATGTATTTATGTATTGCAGTGTGAGTGGTTATAGTCTACGCACGAGATTCCACGAGGCTCGGCACTTTGCCTACCACCTCGGACAGCTCAGGAAATGGGGTAAACATTCCGCCAACTGTAGTGAAGTTGTCATCATTCTGTACTCCGCCGGCGACGGCGTGGTGAGTATTTCATCTTTTAAATCCTGATACAGCAAACCGCCTTTTACCAAGTCAAATCCAAGATAGTCGCCGCTGTAATTTTCTACTTGAGATAATTAACCTGTTTTCAACTTATTTATTTGCAGTTTTGCGATTTTCAAAATTCCTACATCGCATTATATGTTTTATTGAGCTTTATTTTGTCAGGAATGACATGAATTTGGTGGTCTTCCGTTAATCAAACTATCACTATCGCCATGCAAACATGTTGCAATAACTCGATAGTTCTAGGAATATGTCGCTGTCTAATGTTGTTCAAACTCGTGTCCAAACCATTTGCATTTTCATACTATGTATTTTATGTTTTTGTGCATTACATATTTATTTACCATTTATTTGCAATAAAATATGATTAAACTTAAAGTCCTGCGTATAATGTCTGTATACATTGTAATTCAATTTGATTATTTTCAGTTGTACACTTCAACGCAGAGGGAAGCTCGTCGTTTGCTGACTAACCAGAGGGTTATGGACACGACAATGCAGGCGCTAACCAGGCATTATCCATTTAACGTGAACAACGTTAGAGTTGCCAACGTTATCCATTATCTTGTCACTAATTATGGGTAAGCAATGCGGGTTAGATTGTTGTTAGATATGCTCAATTGTCGTCGCCCAATGCTTAATTGGGGCGATGCAACCAATCAGTAGTCATTAAATTTTTAATTGTTTGGAGGATAGTTTATACAAATTTATTTTGGCTCGATTGAGAAACAAGTTATTACAACTTATATTAATCATTCTCGAGACCTCATTCCTGATGGAATCCATCGCCACGAGGGATAGAAAAGAGGCAATGTGGAATTTAAATGCCTTGTCTAAGGGCACAATCGTAACGGCTCCAGCGGGGCTCGAACTCCGGACCTTTCGCACCTGAAGCGAATGCGTATCCACTGCGCTATCACGACTGTTTGGAGGATAGTACAAGATACAGAAGATGCGCCCTTTCCAGAAGCATCCCTGGTTGGTATACATGCTCGGTGTATGGCACTGATACATGCTACCTCGGTTTATAATTCCATCTGAAATACTGTTAATATCATTAGTCAGATTATACACAAATCAACATTTTGTCAGATTATACACAAATCCACATTTTGTCAGATTATACACAAATCCACATGTTGCCAGATTATACACAAATCCACATGTTGCCAGATTATACACAAATCCACATTTTGTCAGGTTATACACATATTCACATTTTGTCAGATTATACGCAAATCCACATGTTGTTTGATTTTAGTCCACACCGAGTTATAGTTTAAATCAGCGAAATGATATGCATGTAAATGTTGAATTACCCATGATTGCCCAAAGCAAACAAAATCATGTTTACCGAGGAAGCAGTGTGTTATAGTTGTAGCAATTGATTTTCGTGTTTTGTTCAACTTTTCACAGTAACAGTACTTCATTGTTTCTGGTTACAAAGTGTCAATATATTCCTTTAACCCTTTCCTTCATAGAGATTTAGGTTAATATACTATTATATCTTCATACAAACGACAGCCATTTAGCTATCGTGCAGTGCATAAGTAGTCACCATATCTATCCCACCTCCATATATATTACTGGGACTACATGAGATTTAGGTTAATATACTACTATATCTCCATACAAACGACAGCCATTTAGCTATTATGCAGTGCATAAGTAGTCGCCATATATATCCCACCTCCATAGATATTACTGGGACTACATATATATTTAGGTTAACATACTATTATATCTCCATACAAACGACAGCCATTTAGCTATCATGCAGTGGATAAGTAGTCGCCATATATATCCCACATCCATAGATATTACTGGGACTACATAGAGATCTAGGTTAATATACTAGTATATCTCCATACAAACGACAGCCATTTAGCTATCATGCAGTGCATAAGTAGTCGCCATATATATCCCACCTCCATAGATATTACTGGGACGTCATAGAGATTTAGGTTAATATACTATTATATCTCCATACAAACGACAGCCATTTAGCTATCATGCAGTGCATAAGTAGTCGCCATATATATCCAACCTCCATAGATATTACTGGGACTACATGAGATTTAGGTTAATATACTATTATATCTCCATACAAGCGACAGCCATTTAGCTATCATGCAGTGGATAAGTAGTGGCCATATCTATCCCACCTCCATAGATATTACTGGGACTACATGAGATTCTGGCCTTTATTATGAACATTGGTTTGGCTACTACTTTGTCAAATTATGTCGTATTGGTAATGGCGTCAAAGAGGTGCTTCTATGAGGGAAAGGGTTTATGAACATTGGTTTGGCTACTACTTTGTCAAATTATGTCATATTGGTAATGGCGTCAAGAGGTGCTTCTATGAGGGAAAGGGTTTATGAACATTGGTTTGGCTACTACATTGTTATGTATGTTGTATTGGTAATGGCGTCAAAGAGGTGCTTCTATGAGGGAAAGGGTTTATGAACATTGGTTTGGCTACTACTTTGTCAAATTATGTCGTATTGGTAATGGCGTCAAGAGGTGCTTCTATGAGGGAAAGGGTTTATGAACATTGGTTTGGCTACTACTTTGTCAAATTATGTCATATTGGTAATGGCGTCAAGAGGTGCTTCTATGAGGGAAAGGGTTTATGAATATTGGTTTGGCTACTACTTTGTCAAATTATGTCGTATTGGTAATGGCGTCAAGAGGTGCTTCTATGAGGGAAAGGGTTTATGAACATTGGTTTGGCTATTACTTTGTCAAATTATGTCGTATTGGTAATGGCGTCAAGAGGTGCTTCTATGAGGGAAAGGGTTTATGAACATTGGTTTGGCTACTACTTTGTCAAATTATGTCGTATTGGTAATGGCGTCAAGAGGTGCTTCTATTTGGGAATGGGTTAAGTGCCCCTCACAGCTCTATGTTCAAATCCCACCTGTGTTTTTGAATTCGTTCATGTGACGAAGATTCCAGCTGGCTTATGGAAGGCCGGTAGTGCTACCCGGGTGCCCGTGCGTGCCTATAATTCTGCTCGAAGGCGGTTCCAGGATCTACAAATAATGGCTGGAGAGTCGCCACATGACATAAGCTGTGAATGTGATTCTAACTGTGTGTTCATTAACTCTGTACAAGCTAGCGGTGAAAATAACAGTACAATATGTCATAGAAATTTCATTAGAATTGTGTCGAGACTTCAGCTAGAAATAAGAATAAAACACATTTTATTTTTGAATTGTCGTCTGCTACAATTATTTGATCTATTTATAGCCTTCATTTTACCCAGCATACAAAGAGTTAACTTGAAGCAGAATGTATGTGCATTTGTTGTATTGCAGGGTAGCCCTCCGTGAAGACATAGCTTCGGTGTAGAGAGCAACCATCGTTGTGCAACTGCCATACAAGAAACATGTGAAAACTCAACAACAGTGAAGCTATTTATCTTTCATGAAAACTCAACAACAGTGAAGCTATTTATCTTTCATGAAAACTCAACAACAGTGAAGCTATTTATCTTTCATGAAAACTCAACAACAGTGAAGTTATTTATCTTTCATGAAAACTCAACCACAGTGAAGCCATTTATCTTTCATGAAAACTCAACAACAGTGAAGTTATTTATCTTTCATGAAAACTCAACAACAGTAAAGTTATTTATCTTTCATGAAAACTCAACAACAGTGAAGTTATTTATCTTTCATGAAAACACACCAAGATGCATCAAAAATATCAACTGAAAACAGCGGAAGTTGACATGAAGATATACACATTTTTATGCAGGACTGTGAGTGGAAAACTGCAAACATACTGGAAAAAAATCACCCCACATAAAAAGTGAAACAATATCTTGTCTGAACACCCATAGACCAAATCTGGCAATATTTATTTTTCCATATTTTGACCCCCCCCCCCAAGAAGAAATTCTCAATAAAGAGGACAATTTACAGCACTGAAATGATAAATCTTGGAAACATCACCAACTCTCTTGACTGACAATTATAGCAACATTTCATTTCCAAATGTCTTCTGTTATAAATATGTAACACTTAATAACGTAACTAAGAAGTACCTCTGCATGTGTCTCTCCAGGGGGTGAGGTTGTCTCTCCTTGAGAAATTGGCCTGGCCTAGGATAACCAGACGCTCGTAGGTCCCTGTATGCATACATACACATCATTCAGTAAACTAATTAGTCAAAAAATGGAATACAAACTGAGAGGGGTGGGGGTACATGAGGATATATATAAAAATCAATATATTCTGCCTTTTAGGCTGGTTGCACTTTCAGTGCTCCCAAATTTGCGTATACATCATTTTTGTCATGTAACAGGCACGATCAGGAGCGAAATGTGGCGTGGCCATCAGACAAGTCTAGACTCCACCAGAGACTGTATCTGAGGGTGTACGGGTGAACGAATAGGAAATGTACAAGTAATATACTAGTAGTAAAATTCAAACGAGGCATAACTTGATATAACGCTACAGTATACGAGTTGAAAATCCCGACTGGATACGATTGTCCATATGAAGTTGATAATGTATAAATGTTTAATTGGAACTGGACGAGAACTGTAGGTGTTGAGGTGAGAAGACAGTGTGGCATATGTGTGGAAAGTGTGTGGTGTTGAGAGGAAAGTGTGGCATATGTGTGGAAAGTGTGGCATATGTGTGGAAAGTGTGGCATATGTGTGGAAAGTGTGTGGTGTTGAGGTGAGAAGACAGTGTGGCATATGTGTGGAAAGTGTGTGGTGTTGAGAGGAAAGTGTGGCATATGTGTGGAAAGTGTGGCATGTGTGTGGTGTTGAGAGGAAAGTGTGGCATATGTG
>CM026387.1:31726271-31765882 GCA_014843695.1 Archivesica marissinica
TATTATAAGGACAACCATTTTAATCACCCATCGAGCCACCCATCAATGCTTTAGGACAGCAGCATGTGTTCTTCAACAGGATGCCACTGTACACACTGTACCTACAGCAAGAATACAGTCAAACAGGTATATATTATAAGGACAACCATTTTAATCACCCATCGAGCCACCCATCAATGCTTTAGGACAGCAGCATGTGTTCTTCAACAGGATGCCACTGTACACACTGTACCTACAGCAAGAATACAGTCAAACAGGTATATATTATAAGGACAACCATTTTAATCACCCATCGAGCCACCCATCAATGCTTTAGGACAGCAGCATGTGTTCTTCAACAGGATGCCACTGTACACACTGTACCTACAGCAAGAATACAGTCAAACAGGTATATATTATAAGGACAACCATTTTAATCACCCATCGAGCCACCATCAATGCTTTAGGACAGCAGCATGTGTTCTTCAACAGGATGCCACTGTACACACTGTACCTACAGCAAGAATACAGTCAAACAGGTATATATTATAAGGACAACCATTTTAATCACCCATCGAGCCACCATCAATGCTTTAGGAACAGGGGTTATTGTTTTGTGTGTCTGTGTGCCCGTCCGTGTGACTGTCTGTGTACAGGATAACTCAAAAACAAGTTCCTGATGGATTTTGATGACACTTTGTAGATATATACAGGGTTAGCCAGGAAGCTAGAGATTCGATTTTGGGAGAAATTGGTCAAGGTGTTCAGTGAAATGTCCACTTTCATTGACTTCCATAGTAAACTATAGTAATATGAAAACGAAGCTGCATAGACATATAGTTCAAATGGAACATCTATAGGAAATCTCATATCACCTTTCAAATAGGCCATGCCCTGTGACCTTTCAAGATCAAATCAAGGTCATATGAAATCAAGCATTTGTTCTATGTCAAAATACCAGTGTAGGGGTTTGCATTCTCTCGTTTATCCTGTTACGAGACATAACCTGTCATTATTATTATTATTATATTTCGGGTTTTACGCCTGCATCAGCACCATTTTGGGCTATATCGCCGGCGGGCAGTTTACCTAACAACAACTTTCCTGGGCAGGCTCCAGCGGTTAACCAGTACTTGGGTGCACCAACCTCCGTAAGAAACTGCCAACTTTTTCATATAAATGAAACACGGTCTGAGCGGGCATAACCTGTCAATAATGACTACATTTTACAAGTCTCAACATAGTCTTTATAGGCAAGCTTCACTATACATATCATTTAAAGCATTCAGGAAGCAATCACACATTGAATCAATGATTATCATTAATTATATTAGATATTTTGTTGCTTTGGATACCGTGGAAGCTCCAGAGGTATCCCTGGTTCTTTACAACATGATCAGTGTAATTAGCACCAAAACACGTGACCTATTATCACGAGTGCTAGAGACTAATATTATTATGATGGTTGGATCGGGGATAGGGACAGTGCAATTGGAGATGGGGACGGTGGGATCGGGGACGGTGGGATAGGGACAGTGCAATTGGAGATGGTGGGATCGCGGATGGTGGGATAGGGACAGTGCAATTGGAGATGGGGACGGTGGGATCGGGGACGGTGGGATAGGGACAGTGCAATTGGAGATGGTGGGATCGCGGATGGTGGGATAGGGACAGTGCAATTGGAGATGGGGACGGTGGGATCGGAGACGGTGGGATAGGGACAGTGCAATTGGAGATGGTGGGATCGCGGATGGTGGGATAGGGACAGTGCAATTGGAGATGGTGGGATCGGGGACGGTGGGATAGGGACAGTGCAATTGGAGATGGTGGGATCGCGGATGGTGGGATAGGGACAGTGCAATTGGAGATTGGAACGGTGGGATCGGGGACGGTGGGATAGGGACAGTGCAATTGGAGATGGGGACGGTGGGATAGGGACAGTGCAATTGGAGATGGGGACGGTGGGATCGAGGATGGTGGGATAGGGACAGTGCAATTGGAGATGGGGACGGTGGGATCGGGGATGGTGGGATAGGGACAGTGCAATTGGAGATGGGGACGGTGGGATCGGGGACGGTGGGATAGGGACAGTGCAATTGGAGATGGGAATGGTGGGATCGGGACGGTGGGATAGGGACAGTGCAATTGGAGATGGGAAAATGGGATCGGAGATGGTAGGATCTACTCATGACCGCTTGGTTTGCAGTCCAATGGTTTAACCACTGAACCGCCAATGAAGCTACCCTGTTTGATTAAATGACATATATATATATTGTTTATTAGAACATATTGTTTATTATAAGCTCATCATCATAATAATACATATACAATTTGCATGCAATGAAAAAAAAAGTCATAAATATATGAAGAGTGTTAAACTGATGGTAGATATACGTGTTGATTGGGGTGGGGGAGGTTCCAGGGACACACAAGCACTCGTGTAGAACCAACGACATTCAGTAAATAAGCTGGGTAACTCACTTATAAATACTAGTATCGGTAATGTGTTAATATTATTATATATAGACGTGTCAATGGTCCAGTGGATTAACATGGACTGCCGAATCCAGGTATCGCCGGTTAAATCCCCTGTCTGACAATAATAATATTCAATGTCTTTCAGATGGGACTATGAACAGGGGTCCCATGTATCATCAGGTCTCATTATAGGTCATATATTTGTGGGAGAAGTGAGAATGCGCGCAATTGCATCCTTAAATTGTGTTATTTAATAATAGGGTTAAATTACACAATATGACCATCAACAACATCTGAGTGGAAGGAGTGCTTTTTAATTGGGCCAGTGTTTCTTACTGGACGAAATTTTGTATGAAAATTGCAAAAAAAAAATTGTTTGAGGAAGACTATTTCACCCTAGTCACCCTCTAGAATGAGCCTTGATCACGTTAAAGGATCTGGATGCTTCTGGAACGACAGCATCTTCTGTATCTTGACTATATTATATATACTAATGGAGGCGTTGCAACGATTAACAAGGGGGTGTCGATAAATAAACATGTACCCGGAACAGTAACAAATGTAGTTAAAGAAAAACGTGTGTTCTACCTTATCTTTATGTTGTTTTAACGACATTGCAATGCGTCCCTCTGTCAGGTCCCACACTCCAACTGTGTTATCCGCCGATGCACTTGCCAACACATGCCTGCAATATCCCACAGCATTAGTAATAGTAGAAATAGGTAGCGTTCAAATGATAACTAAATACACAACCAACCATTTTTATGGTAACCATTTATTTTAACTCTGCATCCTGGGTATGAAAAGGTTATGAATAGTTTAAATAATTGTAGCAGATGACAATTCATTAATGTGTTTTTGTTGCTGAAAACTCCGGAAATATGTCATAGGAACAATTCCAAGGACATTTCATGACATACATTGTATTTCACTGTTATTTTCATCGCTAGCATGCAAAGTGTAGTATCAAAACAATAAATAGTCAGCATTTACGGATCATGTGTCCTTGATGTAGCTAGTTTTATAATATATCATTGCATTACAGTCAAACCTGTATTAAGCATCCACCCTGTATTAAGCAGCCAACCTGCATTAAGCATCCACCCTGTATTAAGTATCCACCCTGTATTAAGCATCCACCCTGTATTAAGCAGCCAACCTGTATTAAGCTACCAACCTGTATTAAGCAGCCACCCTGTATTAAGCAGCCTACCTGTATTAAGCAGCCAAGTCCCTAACTAGCATTTCATTATATATTTCACAACTATGCAGCCACTTTTCTGATATTCCCTTGACTGGCTGCTTAACCCATTTCATTCTGGATACATTTAAAGGCTTTTGCAAACAACATAGATCCAGATCAGCAGCAGCGTGACGCTGCATGCTGATCAGGATCTATGTTGTTTGCTACATAGCCAAGTGTCTTAGCAAGATCATCTGAATAGCAAACAGCATAGAGCCTGATCAGACGGAACGTTCCGTGGCGGTTGATCTGGCTCTATGTTCTTTGCAAATACTGTTTGCACGGTATCCAGAATGAAATGGGTTGACAGGTTTGACTGTCTACACATATACAACTAAATACAGAGTGACATTGGGTCCAATGAACATTGGTACAAAGTCTTCTACAGTTGTTTATATTCGAACATTTCAACAATACTCTTGTAAACACTGTTCATCTGCTACAAATGGCGTTCTCATCATTTTCAGGTCAAGGTGCCAATACAAGCCTCACACAAGAAATGTGAAAAAAACCCAGGTGTTTATTAATATTGCAGAAATGTCTTCAGTAGGTGTGAACGATTCCTGTGTAAGGTGACCTCGAGTTTTTCAATGCTAAAATAGAGTAGAACTATTTACAGACATTATCAATAGTGCTGAGCTATCTAGTTAAACATATAATATGGGATACGGACATAATCCCCATCCATGGTTAGTAACACAGTAGGGGAGGACAAAGCTCCAGCTAGGGCATTATCTGGGATCTGAATGGGGTGCATTATGTCAATCTGGTGTAACAAAATGGGAGATTATGTCTGGAGAGGATTGTGTCTGGAGAGGATTGTGTCTGGAGAGGATTATGTCTGGAGAGGATTGTGTCTGGAGAGGATTATGTCTGGAGAGGATCATGTCTGGGGAGGATTATGTCTGGAGAGGATTATGTCTGTGGAGGATTATGTCTGTGGAGGATTATGTCTGTGGAGGATCATGTCTGGGGAGGATTATGTCTGGGGAGGATTATGTCTGGAGAGGATTGTGTCTGGGGAGGATTGTGTCTGGAGAGGATTGTGTCTGGAGAGGATTATGTCTGGAGAGGATTATGTCTGGAGAGGATTATGTCTGGGGAGGATTATATCTGGGGAGGATTATGTCCGGAGAGGATTATGTCTGGGGAGGATTATGTCCGGAGAGGATTATGTCTGGGGAGGATTATGTCTGGAGAGGATTATGTCTGGAGAGGATTGTGTCTGGAGAGGATTATGTCTGGAGAGGATTATGTCTGGAGAGGATTATGTCTGGAGAGGATTGTGTCTGGAGAGGATTATGTCTGTGGAGGATTATGTCTGTGGAGGATTATGTCTGTGGAGGATTATGTCTGGAGAGGATTGTGTCTGGAGAGGATTGTGTCTGGGGAGGATTGTGTCTGGAGAGGATTGTGTCTGGAGAGGAGTATGTCTGTGGAGGATTATGTCTGTGGAGGATTATGTCTGTGGAGGATTATGTCTGGGGAGGATTATGTCTGTGGAGGATTATGTCTGGAGAGGATTGTGTCTGGAGAGGAGTATGTCTGTGGAGGATTATGTCTGTGGAGGATTATGTCTGTGGAGGATTATGTATGTGGAGGAGTATGTCTGTGGAGGATTATGTACGTGGAGGATTATGTATGTGGAGGATTATGTATGTGGAGGATTATGTCTGGAGAGGATCATGTCCATGGAGGATTATGTCTGGGGAGGATTATGTCTGGAGAGGATTATGTATGTGGAGGATTATGTATGTGGAGGATTATGTCTGGCGAGGATTATGTCTGGGGAGGATTATGTCTGGAGAGGATTATGTCTGGGGAGGATTATGTCTGGCGAGGATTATGTCTGGGGAGGATTATGTCTGGAGAGGATTATGTCTGGAGAGGATCATGTCCATGGAGGATTATGTCTGGAGAGGAGTGTGTCTGGAGAGGAGTGTGTCTGGAGAGGATTGTGTCTGGAGAGGATTATGTCTGGGGAGGATAATGTCCAGAGAGGACTATGTCCATGGAGGATTATGTCCGGAGAGGATTAAGTCCATGTAGGATTATGACTGGAGAGGATTAAGTCCATGGAGGATTATGACCGGAGAGGATTAAGTCCATGGAGGACTATGACCGGAGAGGATTAAGTCCATGGAGGATTATGTTCGGAGAGGATTATGTCCATGGAGGATTATGTTCGGAGAGGACTATGTCCATGGAGGACTATGTCCATGGAGGATTATGTCCTACACTCAAATATATAGAATATGACGGGAAATGGCCTGGATGGGACCACTTCATTGAGTAAAGCACACAGTCCTCACGTTGTATGTGTAGAGTAGTTTCATGTGTTTTCCTGTCTGAATAACATCGGTACCCCTTCTATTGCAGCATGTTACACTTACCTTGCATTGGAATTCCACGACAAATCTAAAACTGCATCTGTGTGACCTATACGATCTCTTTTCTGTAAATATAGGGTGCTAAAGATTAACATAAATATATTAAAATTGTAAGGCTATATTGTTTGCTATTCAGCCAGGTGTTTTAGCTCCACTATCCGAATAGCAAATTGTATAGAGCCTGATCAGATGGCACGCTCTGTGCACATTCTGTGCCATTTGATCTGGCTCTATGCTGACATTAGTTGTAATTAACAGATTAAAGCGACACTACATCAGTGAAAACGCAAATTTATACAGAATGTAATTTCCTATTATATGGTATAATTGTTTTCCAAATATTTGCCTCAAAAACTGAGTATTTCAACTAATAAACAAGCGTAGTATACGCGGTTTGTTGACATAACAAAATAATGTAAATCGGGTCGACATTCATGCGTAATACAATGTGTGTATTCTGAATAACACGATTTATCGTACATATTTACCGTTATATCTCAAATTTGTGCCTATGCATATTTCTTTGTAGACTAATCTTAGTTAAATTATCTCTAAACGAAAGTATCGCGCGCTTAGTATTGACTCCATTGACAAACAAATGTCATTTCAGGAGCATGGATGACCGTTATATGAAATCCTACTTTCACTTTTGAAAGTTTGTAGACAACAAAAAAACTTGTTTATTGATTCAATGTTAGTGTTCGAATGTATTCAGAATGCATTTATACACGAAAACATGCATTTGATTTGCTTTTTGCGATGTAATGTCGCTTTAAGGACAAACGTAATGCACAGTTATAACAGATGGATATGTAGTCCAGTGGTAACATGCTGGACTGGTAATCCAGGGATCGCAGGTTCCATCCCCCGTCTGACCCTAATAAAATTAACAGTCTTTCAGATGAGACGTTAAACCGAGGTCTCGTGTCGGTGCTGTACACTGTGCACGTAAAAGAAAACAAAATTTTGTCTAGTAAGATACACTGGCCCATTATAAAGCACTCATATTCAAATGTTGTATTTAATGGTTGTACTGTGCATTTTAACCCTATTTTGCAGAAGTATATTAAAGAACACCATTTAAGGAAGCGATCACGCGCTTTCTCACTTCTCCCAAAAATTCTGACCTAGAATGAACCCTGTTTATAATCACAGGGATTCGGCACGTTTGGGGGTACTAGTATATATATTTAAGTACAGGGATTCTACTCTGTGGGATGTCAGATTTCGCATCGATCAGTAAAATGGCCCTATCTGAAACAATTTTGTACACATCTATCCGAATATAATGCCTATCCCGAGTCTTTCTATTGTTCTTCAAATAAAACACAACTTTAAGCTGCGTGCATGTATACTTTGCAAACAATTGCCACAAACATTGGCCATAGCAGCTCACATTTCCATACTAGGACACGGGTTCTGTCAGCAACAAAAAAATCTTCGACGGGAGAGTTTTAACAGTGAATAACATTATCAATAAAATGTGTTTCCACTAACGTGTAGGTTTATTTGGCAAAAATGTACGTCAAAAAGAGATTTCGGAGAATTTTTCATTTTTTGACATGTTTCCAGCCTAGATTATAATTTGATTTGTCGCCGGAACATCCTGGTGGGTGTTGAAATTTACTGCTTTTCAGTAATAAAGTTGTGTTTCTACCTTTTTCTTCTTTGAAGTTTTCTCTCCAAGTGTTGCCATTGGTTCTAAACTGTCGACGAGGTCCAGGTCCCATATATCAATAGTAGGCTCCATTGTAGCTATGGCAACAAAATTACCTGAAAGCAAAACACAATGTTCATGTGTGTTTATATATGTAATGTTCATGTGTGTTTATATATATATATATATATATATATATATGTGTAATGTTCATGTGTGTTTATATATATATATATATATATGTGTAATGTTCATGTGTGTTTATATATGTAATGTTCATGTGTGTTTATATATGTAATGTTCATGTGTGTTTATATATATATATATATGTGTAATGTTCATGTGTGTTTATATATATATATGTGTAATGTTCATGTGTGTTTATATATGTAATGTTCATGTGTGTTTATATATGTAATGTTCATGTGTGTTTATATATGTAATGTTCATGTGTGTTTATATATGTAATGTTCATGTGTGTTTATATATGTAATGTTCATGTGTGTTTATATATATGTAATGTTCATGTGTGTTTATATATGTAATGTTCATGTGTGTTTATATATGTAATGTTCATGTGTGTTTATATATATGTAATGTTCATGTGTGTTTATTTATGTGATGTTCATGTGTGTTTATATATGTAATGTTCATGTGTGTTTATATATATATATATGTAATGTTCATATGTGATTATATATGTAATATTCATGTGTGTTTATATATATATATGTAATATTCATGTGTGTTTATATATATATATGTAATATTCATGTGTGATTATATATGTAATATTCATGTGTGATTATATATATATATATGTAATGTTCATGTGTGATTATATATGTAATATTCATGTGTGATTATATATATATATGTAATATTCATGTGTGATTATATATGTAATATTCATGTGTGATTATATATGTAATATTCATGTGTGATTATATATATATATGTAATATTCATGTGTGATTATATATGTAATATTCATGTGTGATTATATATGTAATATTCATGTGTGATTATATATGTAATATTCTTGTGTGCTTATATATGTAATGTTCATGTGTGATTATATATATATATGTAATGTTCATGTGTGATTATATATATATATATATGTAATGTTCATGTGTGTTTATAAATATATATATATGTAATGTTCATGTGTGATTATATATATATATATGTGTAATGGTCATGTGTGTTTATATTTATATATATGTAATGTTCATGTGTGATTATATTTATATATATGTAATGGTCATGTGTGATTATATTTATATATATGTAATGTTCATGTGTGATTATATTTATATATATGTAATGTTCATGTGTGTTTATATATGTAATATTCATGTGTGATTATATATATATATGTAATATTCATGTGTGATTATATATATATATGTAATATTCATGTGTGATTATATATGTAATATTCATGTGTGTTTATATATATATATGTAATGTTCATGTGTGATTATATATGTAATATTCATGTGTGATTATATATGTAATATTCATGTGTGTTTATATATATATATATATGTAATGTTCATGTGTGATCATATATGTAATGTTCATGTGTGATTATATATATATGTAATGTTCATGTGTGATTATATATATATGTAATGTTCATGTGTGATTATATATGTAATATTCATGTGTGATTATATATGTAATATTCATGTGTGATTATATATGTAATATTCATGTGTGATTATATTTATATATATGTAATGTTCATGTGTGTTTATATATGTAATATTCATGTGTGATTATATACTGAGTCAAAAAAGAAACGATACCAAACTAAAAATGACGTAAAACGGATAAAACCATAGAAAGGTTTAATATATTATTACGTATCAGTACCGGGTATCTTATTGCAACGTCAGCCAACCATAAACACAGGTAAATAAACACCCGATAATCCTGGAACGCCGAATTTCCGATTTGCACGTGCTCCTCAACAAAGACAACTTCCTACACATGTACAAATCGGAAAACCGGTTTATTGTACTGGTATTGCATTATCATCGAGGAAAAACACCTTACATACCCATTGTTACCTCTAACAAAATGCCTAGGCTAAACCGCAATCAGAGAATGCGTGCCATTGGCATGATTGACGGCGGTTTACGTCAGCGTGACGTCGCAAATCGACTCGGGGTTACGCGGATCACGATAACACGTCTACTTCGACGTTATCGAACACATGGATCGGTGGACGACCGTCCAAGATCTGGTCGACCACGTGTGACGACGCGTGAACAGGACTGTCACATTTACGTGATCGGTTCCTACCTGCTACGCACACAGCTGCCGTTACTCCTGGGATGACCAACAATCGCATCAGTGCACAAACAGTCAGGAACCGGCTCGGTGAACGTGGCATTCGTGCCTATCGGCCATACGTTGGACCCAACCTGACATGACGTCACCGTGATGTACGGCGGGAATGGACGACGGAACGTGCTCGCTGGACTCGGTTACAGTGGAATTCGGTGATGTTTAGAATCGCGGTTCTGTTTGCGTCGAGCGGATGGCAGAGAGCGGGTATATCGCAGACGCGGTGAACGTTACGCCGACGCATGTGTACGTCAGGTCGATTTGTTCGGGGGCAGAAGCGTTATGGCGTGGGGTGGTATCACCTTCGGCAGTCGCACTGAACTGTTAGTGGTGGACGGGAACCTAAACGCCCAGCGGTACTGTGATGAGATCCTTGCGCCAATTGTTGTGCCGTTCTTTAACGCCAACAGAAACGTCACACTGTTCCAACAGGACAACGCCAGGTGTCATACTGCTCGGATTTCCACCACATTAATGGAGCAGAACAATATTGAAACCCTGCCGTGGCCTGCTTTGTCACCAGACTTGTCACCCATAGAACATTTGTGGGATACGTTAGACCGCCGCGTCAGACGACATCAGCCGGTAATGTTAAACCAACTGAGGGATGTTTTGCGTCAGGAGTGGACAAATATTGATCAGCAAGAGATTCAGACACTCTTCCGTTCGATGCGACGGCGGTGCATTGCAGTGAGAGACGCAAATGGTGCCCATACTCGGTATTGACGTCTGTGTGAAAACTCCATTAGACCCCTGTCCGATGAATTACGTCATCACGCAGCAGACAGTTTCGGAGGCTCATTATGCTTTATGTGCTCCTCTTTCAAACATCTATCATCTTATGAATTTTCAAAGAATTTTCTTAATAAATGTTGAAATTATAGACACATAAACACCAGGTATTGTTTCTTTTTTGACTCAGTAAAACATCCCTCAGTTGGTTTAACGTTACCGGCTGACGTCGTCTGACGCGGCGGTCTAACGTATCCTAACAGAACCGCGATTCATCGCTAAACATCACCGATTTCCACTGTAACCGAGTCCAGCGAGCACGTTCCGTCGTCCATTCCCGCCGTACGTCACGGTGACGTCGTGTCAGGATGGGTCCAACGTATGGCCGATAGGCACGAATGCCACGTTCACCGAGCCGGTTCCTGACTGTTTGTGCACTGATGCGATTGTTGGTCATCCCAGGAGTAACGGCAGCTGTGTGCGTAGCAGGTAGGAACCGGTCACGTAAATGTGACGGTCCTGTTCACGCGTCGTCACACGTGTACCCGGTACTGATACGTAATAATATATTAAACCTTTCTATGGTTTTATCCGTTTTACGTCATTTTTAGTTTGGTATCGTTTCTTTTTTGACTATATATATATGTAATGTTCATGTGTGATTATATATGTAATATTCATGTGTGATTATATATGTAATATTCATGTGTGTTTATATATATATGTAATGTTCATGTGTGATTATATATGTAATGTTCATGTGTGATTATATATATATGTAATATATATATATATATATATATATATATATATATATATATATATATATATATATAACAGGGCTTCGAAAATTACCAGTTTGTCGGTTTTCGACCGATTTTTATCATTTCAGACCGATTCTAACAGTCAAAATACCTTTAAAAATCGGTCCAAAATATTGTTGAAAAAGTCAAGAAATCGGTCTATAACGAACCTAATTTGGTAAGTATAATCCGTTGACACATTTCACACGTTTCCAATTTACGATCGAACTGGATAATTGCCACCTGAGGTCCCATGTCTCCATGGTGATCAGGCGATCAATGCATGTCATGTCAATTACATGAAATTAGTGCGGTAATCGTTTGATGTTTACAGCAAAACTACTGACATTTGTTAGTTTCTTTGAAGTGGACTGAATGATTGACAGTCGATTATTTTAGAATTTTATAAAGAATTTGTTTTTAAAATGTTTGCATTAATTTGCAATTAAATAATAATTAATATTTTAAATAGAAATCCGAAAATCCGTTATGACTCGGAATGTACTCAAAATATACGACGGGTATATAATGTTTAGTATTTTTATTGTACAGCGCCCTTCAATTCAATATTGAAATGGCACAACGCAGTATATCTGTGATGTTTAAAGAGTCAAATGCAGTTAGATATAATATAGTTTGACGGGACCGAGTTCGATTTGGGCCGAGTTCACCCGCTTCCGCCGGTGATACAGGTGACTAGATAAAATTTACCTCTATCAAAATGTCCTACCATTCATTTATTTTTAAATGCCGTACACTTAAAACTATTATTAGACAAAAAGAAAATTTACCAGACCTATAGTAACGGGTAAAGTACAGTTTGTCCTGAACATACATGCGATTTTTAAATATAATTGACTGGTGACAGCATGGAAATAAAGCAAAAAAAGCAAATTGGAATTACGATTTTATGGGGGGGGAGGTGCAAAAATATTGGCAGGACATGATGGGGGGGGGGGGTACTGACTCGATTTCGGCCCGGACCGATTTGGTTTTGAAAATTTTCGAAGCCCTGATATGTAATGTTCATGTGTGATTATATATGTAATATTCATGTGTGATTATATATGTAATGTTCATGTGTGATTATATATATATATGTAATGTTCATGTGTGTTTATATATGTAATATTCATGTGTGTTTATATATGTAATATTCATGTGTGATTATATCTATATATATGTAATGTTCATGTGTGTTTATATATGTAATGTTCATGTATGTTTATATATGTAATATTCATGTGTGATTATATCTATATATATGTAATGTTCATGTGTGTTTATATATGTAATGTTCATGTATGTTTATATATGTAATATTCATGTGTGATTATATGTAATATTCATGTGTGATTATATGTAATATTCATGTGTGATTATATGTAATGTTCATGTGTGTATATATATATGTAATGTTCATGTGTGTTTATATATGTAATATTCATGTGTGATTATATGTAATGTTCATGTGTGTTTATATATGTAATATTCATGCATGTGTGTTTATATATGTAATATTCATGTGTGTTTATATATGTAATATTCATGCATGTGTGTTTATATATGTAAACATTATGTAGTGATGTATAAGAACACACTTGCTCTCGATACCTCATTCCTGGTAGAATCCACCGCCATGAGGAAGAGAGAAGAGACAATGCAGATTAAATAGTTTGCCAGATGACACAATCAAAACCCCTCGGCTATGATGCAAATACCATACCCGCTGCACTACACACGTTATATATCTCAATGGTTATTATCACTGAAAAAGACCATAGAATTACTGATACGAGGAAGCTAGACTGGTGGTGAGTTTGTACCTGGCTAACTACATGTATACAATGAGAACACAATCGAGTACCTGTACTTGCGTCTCTCAGATCATAGTCGATCCATTCTATGGCGAGCGGGAATGATGAGAGGAGAATGTCATGGTGCACGTACAGATTCTCCAGCTCAGCGTTGTATACTGAAAACAAACAAGAAGATCATATTTTTATGCTTTCCAATGAATGATTTAGTTTTTAGCTATTTTTCCACTCTTTCTCTTAACATGTTAAGTAGTCACTCTCTGCATGTGCTACAAGCTGCAAACCTGCAATGTACTTCCACATTACAGTAGTCACTCTCTGCACGTGCTAAAAGCTGTAAACCTGCAATATACTTCCACATTACAGTAGTCACTCTCTGCACGTGCAACAAGCTGTAAACCTACCATGTACTTCCACATTACAGTAGTCACTCTCTGCACGTGCAACAAGCTGTAAACCTACCATGTACTTCCACATTACAGTAGTCACTCTCTGTACATGCAACAAGCTGTAAACCTACCATGTACTTCCACATTACAGTAGTCACTCTCTGCACGTGCAACAAGCTGTAAACCTACCATGTACTTCCACATTACAGTAGTCACTCTCTGCACGTGCAACAAGCTGTAAACCTACCATGTACTTCCACATTACAGTAGTCACTCTCTGCACGTGCAACAAACCTACCATGTACTTCCACATTACAGTAGTCACTCTCTGCACGTGCAACAAGCTGTAAACCTGCAATGTACTTCCACATTACAGTAGTCACTCTCTGCACGTGATACACGCTATAAACCTACCATGTACTTCCACATTACAGTAGTCACTCTCTGCACGTGCTACAAGCTATAAACCTGCAAGTACTTCCACATTACAGTAGTCACTCTCTGTAAGTGCTACAAGCTGTAAACATACCATGTACTTCCACATTACAGTAGTCACTCTCTGCACGTGCTACAAGCTATAAACCTGCATGTACTTCCACATTACAGTAGTCACTCTCTGCACATGCAACAAGCTGTAAACCTACCATGTACTTCCACATTACAGTAGTCACTCTCTGCACGTACAACAAGCTGTAAACATACCATGTACTTCCACATTACAGTAGTCACTCTCTGCACGTGCAACAAGCTGTAAACCTACCATGTACTTCCACATTACAGTAGTCACTCTCTGCACGTGCAACAAGCTGTAAACATACCATGTACTTCCATATTACAGTAGTCACTCTATGCACGTGCTACAAGCTATAAACCTACCATGTACTTCCACATTACAGTAGTCACTCTCTGCACATGCTACAAGCTGTAAACCTACCATGTACTTCCACATTACAGTAGTCACTCTCTGCACGTGCTACAAGCTATAAACCTGCATGTAATTCCACATTACAGTAGTCACTCTCTGCACGTGCTACAAGCTGTAAACCTACCATGTACTTCCACATTACAGTAGTCACTCTCTGCACATGCAACAAGCTGTAAACATACCATGTACTTCCACATTACAGTAGTTACTCTCTGCACGTGCTACACGCTATAAACCTGCATGTACTTCCACATTACAGTAGTCACTCTCTGCACGTGCAACAAGCTGTAAACCTACCATGTACTTCCACATTACAGTAGTCACTCTCTGCACGTGCTACAAGCTGTAAACCTACCATGTACTTCCACATTACAGTAGTCACTCTCTGCACGTGCTACAAGCTGTAAACCTACCATGTACTTCCACATTACAGTAGTCACTCTCTGCACGTGCTACAAGCTATAAACCTACCATGTACTTCCACATTACAGTAGTCACTCTCTGCACGTGCTACAAGCTATAAACCTGCATGTACTTCCACATTACAGTAGTCACTCTCTGCACGTGCTACAAGCTATAAACCTACCATGTACTTCCACATTACAGTAGTCACTCTCTGCACATGCTACAAGCTATAAACCTGCATGTACTTCCACATTACAGTAGTCACTCTCTGCACGTGCAACAAGCTGTAAACATACCATGTACTTCCACATTACAGTAGTCACTCTCTGCACGTGCAACAAGCTGTAAACCTACCATGTACTTCCACATTACAGTAGTCACTCTCTGCACGTGCTACAAGCTATAAACCTACCATGTACTTCCACATTACAGTAGTCACTCTCTGCACGTGCTACAAGCTATAAACCTACCATGTACTTCCACATTACAGTAGTCACTCTCTGCACGTGCTACAAGCTATAAACCTGCATGTACTTCCACATTACAGTAGTCACTCTCTGCACGTGCTACAAGCTGTAATCCTACCATGTACTTCCACATTACAGTAGTCACTCTCTGCACGTGCAACAAACCTACCATGTACTTCCACATTACAGTAGTCACTATCTGCACGTGCAACAAGCTATAAACCTACCATGTACTTCCACATTACAGTAGTCACTCTCTGCACGTGCAACAAGCTATAAATCTACCATGTACTTCCACATTACAGTAGTCACTCTCTGCACGTGCAACAAGCTGTAAACCTGCAATGTACTTCCACATTACAGTAGTCACTCTCTGCACGTGCTACAAGCTATAAACCTGCATGTACTTCAACATTACAGTAGTCACTCTCTGCACGTGCAACAAGCTGTAAACATACCATGTACTTCCACATTACAGTAGTCACTCTCTGCACGTGCAATAAGCTGTAAACATACCATGTACTTCCACATTACAGTAGTCACTCTCTGCACGTGCTACAAGCTATAAACCTACCATGTACTTCCACATTACAGTAGTCACTCTCTGCACGTGCTACAAGCTATAAACCTGCATGTACTTCCATTACAGTAGTCACTCTCTGCACGTGCTACAAGCTGTAATCCTACCATGTACTTCCACATTACAGTAGTCACTCTCTGCACGTGCAACAAACCTACCATGTACTTCCACATTACAGTAGTCACTCTCTGCACGTGCAACAAGCTATAAACCTACCATGTTCTTCCACATTACAGTAGTCACTCTCTGCACGTGCAACAAGCTATAAATCTACCATGTACTTCCACATTACAGTAGTCACTCTCTGCACGTGCAACAAGCTGTAAACCTACCATGTACTTCCACATTACAGTAGTCACTCTCTGAAGTGCTACAAGCTTAAACCTACCATGTACTTCCACATTACAGTAGTCACTCTCTGCACGTGCAACAAGCTGTAAACCTACCATGTACTTCCACATTACAGTAGTCACTCTCTGCACGTGCAACAAGCTGTAAACCTACCATGTACTTCCACATTACAGTAGTCACTCTCTGCACATGCAACAAGCTATAAACCTACCATGTACTTCCACATTACAGTAGTCACTCTCTGCACGTGCAACAAACCTACCATGTACTTCCACATTACAGTAGTCACTCTCTGCACGTGCACAAGCTATAAACCTACCATGTACTTCCACATTACAGTAGTCACTCTCTGCACATGCAACAAGCTATAAACCTACCATGTACTTCCACATTACAGTAGTCACTCTCTGCACATGCACAAGCTATAAACCTACCATGTACTCCACATTACAGTAGTCACTCTCTGCACGTGCAACAAACCTACCATGTACTTCCACATTACAGTAGTCACTCTCTGCACATGCAACAAGCTATAAACCTACCATGTACTTCCACATTACAGTAGTCACTCTCTGCACGTGCTACAAGCTGTAAACCGACCATGTACTTCCACATTACAGTAGTAACTCTCTGCACATGCTACAAGCTATAAACCTACCATGTACTTCCACATTACAGTAGTCACTCTCTGCACATGCAACAAGCTATAAACCTACCATGTACTTCCACATTACAGTAGTCACTCTCTGCACGTGCAACAAGCTGTAAACCTACCATGTACTTCCACATTACAGTAGTAACTCTCTGCACGTGCAACAAGCTGTAAACCTACCATGTACTTCCACATTACAGTAGTAACTCTCTGCACGTGCAACAAGCTGTAAACCTACCATGTACTTCCACATTACAGTAGTCACTCTCTGCACGTGCAACAAGCTGTAAACCTACCATGTACTTCCACATTACAGTAGTCACTCTCTGCACGTGCAACAAGCTGTAAACCTGCCATGTACTTCCACATTACAGTAGTCACTCTCTGCACGTGCAACAAGCTGTAAACCTACAATGTACTTCCACATTACAGTAGTCACTCTCTGCACGTGCTACAAGCTATAAACCTGCATGTACTTCCACATTACAGTAGTCACTCTCTGCACGTGCAACAAGCTGTAAACATACCATGTACTTCCACATTACAGTAGTCACTCTCTGCACGTGCAACAAGCTGTAAACATACCATGTACTTCCACATTACAGTAGTCACTCTCTGCACGTGCTACAAGCTATAAACCTACCATGTACTTCCACATTACAGTAGTCACTCTCTGCACGTGCTACAAGCTATAAACCTACCATGTACTTCCACATTACAGTAGTCACTCTCTGCACGTGCTACAAGCTATAAACCTGCATGTACTTCCACATTACAGTAGTCACTCTCTGCACGTGCTACAAGCTGTAATCCTACCATGTACTTCCACATTACAGTAGTCACTCTCTGCACGTGCAACAAACCTACCATGTACTTCCACATTACAGTAGTCACTCTCTGCACGTGCAACAAGCTATAAACCTACCATGTACTTCCACATTACAGTAGTCACTCTCTGCACGTGCAACAAGCTATAAATCTACCATGTACTTCCACATTACAGTAGTCACTCTCTGCACGTGCAACAAGCTGTAAACCTGCATGTACTTCCACATTACAGTAGTCACTCTCTGCACGTGCAACAAGCTATAAATCTACCATGTACTTCCACATTACAGTAGTCACTCTCTGCACGTGCAACAAGCTGTAAACCTGCAATGTACTTCCACATTACAGTAGTCACTCTCTGCACGTGCAACAAGCTATAAACCTACCATGTACTTCCACATTACAGTAGTCACTCTCTGCACGTGCAACAAGCTGTAAACCTACCATGTACTTCCACATTACAGTAGTCACTCTCTGCACATGCTACAAGCTGTAAACCTACCATGTACTTCCACATTACAGTAGTCACTCTCTGCACGTGCAACAAACCTACCATGTACTTCCACATTACAGTAGTCACTCTCTGCACGTGCAACAAACCTACCATGTACTTCCACATTTCAGTAGTCACTCTCTGCATGTGCTACAAGCTGTAAACCTGCAATGTACTTCCACATTACAGTAGTCACTCTCTGCATGTGCTACAAGCTATAAACCTACCATGTACTTCCACATTACAGTAGTCACTCTCTGCACGTGCTACAAGCTATAAACCTGCATGTACTTCCACATTACAGTAGTCACTCTCTGCACGTGCTACAAGCTGTAAACCTACCATGTACTTCCACATTACAGTAGTCACTCTCTGCACGTGCAACAAGCTGTAAACATACCATGTACTTCCACATTACAGTAGTTACTCTCTGCACGTGCTACACGCTATAAACCTGCATGTACTTCCACATTACAGTAGTCACTCTCTGCACGTGCAACAAGCTGTAAACCTACCATGTACTTCCACATTACAGTAGTCACTCTCTGCACGTGCTACAAGCTGTAAACCTACCATGTACTTCCTCATTACAGTAGTCACTCTCTGCACGTGCTACAAGCTGTAAACCTATCATGTACTTCCACATTACAGTAGTCACTCTCTGCACGTGCTACAAGCTATAAACCTACCATGTACTTCCACATTACAGTAGTCACTCTCTGCACGTGCTACAAGCTATAAACCTGCATGTACTTCCACATTACAGTAGTCACTCTCTGCACGTGCTACAAGCTATAAACCTACCATGTACTTCCACATTACAGTAGTCACTCTCTGCACGTGCTACAAGCTATAAACCTGCATGTACTTCCACATTACAGTAGTCACTCTCTGCACGTGCAACAAGCTGTAAACATACCATGTACTTCCACATTACAGTAGTCACTCTCTGCACGTGCAACAAGCTGTAAACATACCATGTACTTCCACATTACAGTAGTCACTCTCTGCACGTGCTACAAGCTATAAACCTACCATGTACTTCCACATTACAGTAGTCACTCTCTGCACGTGCTACAAGCTATAAACCTACCATGTACTTCCACATTACAGTAGTCACTCTCTGCACGTGCTACAAGCTGTAATCCTACCATGTACTTCCACATTACAGTAGTCACTCTCTGCACGTGCAACAAACCTACCATGTACTTCCACATTACAGTAGTCACTCTCTGCACGTGCAACAAGCTATAAACCTACCATGTACTTCCACATTACAGTAGTCACTCTCTGCACGTGCAACAAGCTATAAATCTACCATGTACTTCCACATTACAGTAGTCACTCTCTGCACGTGCAACAAGCTGTAAACCTGCAATGTACTTCCACATTACAGTAGTCACTCTCTGCACGTGCAACAAGCTATAAACCTACCATGTACTTCCACATTACAGTAGTCACTCTCTGCACGTGCAACAAGCTGTAAACCTACCATGTACTACCACATTACAGTAGTCACTCTCTGTAAGTGCTACAAGCTGTAAACCTACCATGTACTTCCACATTACAGTAGTCACTCTCTGTAAGTGCTACAAGCTGTAAACATACCATGTACTTCCACATTACAGTAGTCACTCTCTGCACGTGCAACAAGCTGTAAACCTACCATGTACTTCCACATTACAGTAGTCACTATCTGTACATGCAACAAGCTATAAACCTACCATGTACTTCCACATTACAGTAGTCACTCTCTGCACGTGCAACAAACCTACCATGTACTTCCACATTACAGTAGTCACTCTCTGCACGTGCAACAAGCTATAAACCTACCATGTACTTCCACATTACAGTAGTCACTCTCTGTACATGCAACAAGCTATAAACCTACCATGTACCTCCACATTACAGTAGTCACTCTCTGTACATGCAACAAGCTATAAACCTACCATGTACATCCACATTACAGTAGTCACTCTCTGCACGTGCAACAAACCTACCATGTACTTCCACATTACAGTAGTCACTCTCTGCACATGCAACAAGCTATAAACCTACCATGTACTTCCACATTACAGTAGTCACTCTCTGCACGTGCTACAAGCTGTAAACCGACCATGTACTTCCACATTACAGTAGTAACTCTCTGCACATGCTACAAGCTATAAACCTACCATGTACTTCCACATTACAATAGTCACTCTCTGCACATGCAACAAGCTATAAACCTACCATGTACTTCCACATTACAGTAGTCACTCTCTGCACGTGCAACAAGCTGTAAACCTACCATGTACTTCCACATTACAGTAGTAACTCTCTGCACGTGCAACAAGCTGTAAACCTACCATGTACTTCCACATTACAGTAGTAACTCTCTGCACGTGCAACAAGCTGTAAACCTACCATGTACTTCCACATTACAGTAGTCACTCTCTGCACGTGCAACAAGCTGTAAACCTACCATGTACTTCCACATTACAGTAGTCACTCTCTGCACGTGCAACAAGCTATAAACCTACCATGTACTTCCACATTACAGTAGTCACTCTCTGCACGTGCAACAAGCTGTAAACCTACCATGTACTTCCACATTACAGTAGTCACTCTCTGCACGTGCAACAAGCTGTAAACCTACCATGTACTTCCACATTACAGTAGTCACTCTCTGCACGTGCAACAAGCTGTAAACCTACCATGTACTTCCACATTACAGTAGTCACTCTCTGCACGTGCAACAAGCTATAAACCTACCATGTACTTCCACATTACAGTAGTCACTCTCTGCACGTGCAACAAGCTGTAAACCTACCATGTACTTCCACATTACAGTAGTCACTCTCTGCACGTGCAACAAGCTATAAACCTACCATGTACTTCCACATTACAGTAGTCACTCTCTGCACTTGCAACAAGCTGTAAACCTACCATGTACTTCCACATTACAGTAGTCACTCTCTGCACGTGCAACAAGCTGTAAACCTACCATGTACTTCCACATTACAGTAGTCACTCTCTGCACGTGCAACAAGCTGTAAACCTACCATGTACTTCCACATTACAGTAGTCACTCTCTGCACGTGCTACAAGCTATAAACCTACCATGTACTTCCACATTACAGTAGTCACTCTCTGCACGTGCAACAAGCTATAAACCTACCATGTACTTCCACATTACAGTAGTCACTCTCTGCACGTGCAACAAGCTGTAAACCTACCATGTACTTCCACATTACAGTAGTCACTCTCTGCACGTGCAACAAGCTATAAACCTACCATGTACTTCCACATTACAGTAGTCACTCTCTGCACGTGCAACAAGCTGTAAACCTACCATGTACTTCCACATTACAGTAGTCACTCTCTGCACGTGCAACAAGCTATAAACCTACCATGTACTTCCACATTACAGTAGTCACTCTCTGCACGCAACAAGCTGTAAACCTACCATGTACTTCCACATTACAGTAGTCACTCTCTGCACGTGCAACAAACCTACCATGTACTTCCACATTACAGTAGTCACTCTCTGCACGTGCAACAACCTACCATGTACTTCCACATTACAGTAGTCACTCTCTGCACGAAAAGCTATAAACCTACCATGTACTTCCACATTACAGTAGTCACTCTCTGCACGTGCAACAAGCTATAAACCTACCATGTACTTCCACATTACAGTAGTCACTCTCTGCACATGCAACAAGCTGTAAACCTACCATGTACTTCCACATTACAGTAGTCACTCTCTGCACGTGCAACAAGCTATAAACCTACCATGTACTTCCACATTACAGTAGTCACTCTCTGCACGTGCTACAAGCTGTAAACCTACCATGTACTTCCACATTACAGTAGTCACTCTCTGCACGTGCAACAAACCTACCATGTACTTCCACATTACAGTAGTCACTCTCTGTACATGCAACAAGCTATAAACCTACCATGTACTTCCACATTACAGTAGTCACTCTCTGCACGTGCAACAAGCTGTAAACCTACCATGTACTTCCACATTACAGTAGTCACTCTCTGCACGTGCAACAAGCTATAAACCTACCATGTACTTCCACATTACAGTAGTCACTCTCTGCACGTGCAACAAGCTGTAAACCTACCATGTACTTCCACATTACAGTAGTCACTCTCTGCACGTGCAACAAGCTGTAAACCTACCATGTACTTCCACATTACAGTAGTCACTCTCTGCACGTGCAACAAGCTTAAACCTACCATGTACTTCCACATTACAGTAGTCACTCTCTGCACGTGCAACAAGCTGTAAACCTACCATGTACTTCCACATTACAGTAGTCACTCTCTGCACGTGCAACAAGCTGTAAACCTACCATGTACTTCCACATTACAGTAGTCACTCTCTGCACGTGCAACAAGCTGTAAACCTACCATGTACTTCCACATTACAGTAGTCACTCTCTGCACGTGCTACAAGCTGTAAACCTACCATGTACTTCCACATTACAGTAGTCACTCTCTGCACGTGCAACAAGCTGTAAACCTACCATGTACTTCCACATTACAGTAGTCACTCTCTGCACGTGCAACAAACCTACCATGTACTTCCACATTACAGTAGTCACTCTCTGCACGTGCAACAAACCTACCATGTACTTCCACATTACAGTAGTCACTCTCTGCACGTGCAACAAACCTACCATGTACTTCCACATTACAGTAGTCACTCTCTGCACGTGCAACAAGCTATAAACCTACCATGTACTTCCACATTACAGTAGTCACTCTCTGCACATGCAACAAGCTGTAAACCTACCATGTACTTCCACATTACAGTAGTCACTCTCTGCACGTGCAACAAACCTACCATGTACTTCCACATTACAGTAGTCACTCTCTGCACGTGCAACAAGCTGTAAACCTACCATGTACTTCCACATTACAGTAGTCACTCTCTGCACGTGCTACAAGCTATAAACCTACCATGTACTTCCACATTACAGTAGTCACTCTCTGCACGTGCTACAAGCTATAAACCTCCATGTACTTCCACATTACAGTAGTCACTCTCTGCACGTGCAACAAACCTACCATGTACTTCCACATTACAGTAGTCACTCTCTGCACGTGCAACAAGCTGTAAACCTGCAATGTACTTCCACATTACAGTAGTCACTCTCTGCACGTGCTACACGCTATAAACCTACCATGTACTTCCACATTACAGTAGTCACTCTCTGCACGTGCTACAAGCTATAAACCTGCATGTACTTCCACATTACAGTAGTCACTCTCTGCACGTGCAACAAACCTACCATGTACTTCCACATTACAGTAGTCACTCTCTGCACGTGCAACAAGCTATAAACCTACCATGTACTTCCACATTACAGTAGTCACTCTCTGCACGTGCAACAAGCTATAAACCTACCATGTACTTCCACATTACAGTAGTCACTCTCTGCACGTGCAACAAGCTATAAACCTACCATGTACTTCCACATTACAGTAGTCACTCTCTGCACGTGCAACAAGCTATAAACCTACCATGTACTTCCACATTACAGTAGTCACTCTCTGCACGTGCAACAAGCTATAAACCTACCATGTACTTCCACATTACAGTAGTCACTCTCTGCACGTGCAACAAGCTTAAACCTACCATGTACTTCCACATTACAGTAGTCACTCTCTGCACGTGCAACAAGCTATAAACCTACCATGTACTTCCACATTACAGTAGTCACTCTCTGCACATGCAACAAGCTATAAACCTACCATGTACTTCCACATTACAGTAGTCACTCTCTGTACATGCAACAAGCTATAAACCTACCTTGTACTTCCACATTACAGTAGTCACTCTCTGCACGTGCAACAAGCTATAAACCTACCATGTACTTCCACATTACAGTAGTCACTCTCTGTACGTGCAACAAGCTATAAACCTACCATGTACTTCCACATTACAGTAGTCACTCTCTGCACGTGCAACAAGCTGTAAACCTACCATGTACTTCCACATTACAGTAGTCACTCTCTGCACGTGCTACAAGCTATAAACCTACCATGTACTTCCACATTACAGTAGTCACTCTCTGCACGTGCAACAAGCTGTAAACCTACCATGTACTTCCACATTACAGTAGTCACTCTCTGCACGTGCAACAAGCTATAAACCTACCATGTACTTCCACATTACAGTAGTCACTCTCTGCACGGGCAACAAGCAGTAGGTTATCTGTTGGTTTAATCTCAAAATCTTCATCATCACTGTCACCCTGGGAAAACAAAATTAAATCTAACAATATTGTACTGGATCTACAATCATTGTACCAACAAACTTGTCAAAATGTCAATTCTAGCATGGCTCTGCGTTTTGTCTGTATACAAAAAGAAAGAATATACAGTGTTTAACCCTTTCAACACCGCAGACTTCTAAATAGGCTTACAAAAAGTCCAAATGTGATTTTCTGATTCATTTATTGGTTTATGAATATCATGGACCAGTCCATGTGAGTTACTTGGTGTTGAATGGGCTAAATCTGCAATATAACATGTGATGTCAAATGTGAAGTCATTTTGTATGCATTTTTGCAGCTTTGTGAAGCCATTTACTATTTTTGAGCTTTTTTAGATATTTTGGTCAAGCTAGAATTAAAATTATATTTGTATTTACGTTATTTATATAGGGGAATTAAATATGGTGTGTCAATTCTGAGTGCCGGAATTAACAGCTTAGGCTTATGGCCTGCATGGTTAATTCCTACGCATCAGAACTTCAAACCAATGCTTTATTCACCCATAAATAACTGAAAAGCAAATATTTCCTAAATATACAAGAACATGAATATACATGCACCATAAACCATTTAATCTCATATATAACACATACCCGTTGAACAGGGATTATGGTTGTTGGGTATGTCTGTGTGGCTGTGTCTCAGGGTTCATTCTAGGTCAGAATTTTTGGGAGAAAGCGCTTGATCGCATCATTAAATGGTGTTATTTAATATACTTCTGCAAAATAGGGTTAAAATGCACAGTACAACCATTAAATACAACATTTTAATAGAAGGAGTGCTTTATAATGGGCCAGTGTATTTTACTAGACACAATTTTGTTTGAAAATCATAAAAACCAAAAAAAATTTTTTAGGGAGAAGTGGGGCCCCCAAAGGGCGAAGTCAGGGTCCCTAGGGCGACAATTTCGCCCACATCGCCCACTAGAATGATCCCTGGTGTCTGCACGCGAACAGGATAATTCAACTGGTTTGGACAAACTTTCTAGATACATTGTATATAGAGTCTTGGTAAAAACGATTCGATTTCAAGAGAAATCTTTCAAGACGTTCAGATTTCAAAAAGTTTGATTGACATCGTCCAAAAAGTTTGATTGACATCGAGTGTCCGATATGCTTTAAAAAGTATTCTTCTCTATTATTGCTGTCCTAGTTTCAAACAAATTGATGAGTTTCAAGATGTCATTTGAAATGATTCTGGAAGCAGCACACATAATTATAAATACAAATAAAACAATTCAAGCAAAAACTCGAAATTTGACGAGCGGATTCAGAAAAATTGATACATTGTATTCATTCAGTCTTGGGTGGATCATGCCCCGAGGTTATAAAACTTCTCCAATCTCAAGCTTCTGATTGGTTCAGCCGAGGGGATATCTTGGATTCAACCAATAAGACGGCTAGTGTTTCAGATCTGAGAAAAGTTTTATAACCTCGATGACCGTTTGTAAGAATGTCACAGGACACATGGATCATTCCAGTGAAAATAGCACAAAGTTTTTGTGGAGAAAATGTCTGGACTAATGTACAATGTGATATACTAAATTATTCCAAGGCTACCATTTCTCATGAAACAGGGTGCTGGTTTCATCAAAGATCTTAATTTTTGACTCAAGTTTGATTGTGGTTTTTCACACGACAGAATGAGATTAGGTGATATGGTGACTCTAACAATCATTGTGGATGAAGACCCCCCCCCCGAGTGTCCCTCCAAGCAGTATTTCAGGCACGGACGGACACTCGGGTAGAACCACTGACTCAGGTAGTTTCCTCACATGAAAGAATTCAATATCACGGTTGGGATTCAAATCTAAAGCTCTGAGGGGCAAGTGACTTGAAGTGAACAACCGTAACCATTTGGCCAAGGAGGCCACTTCAACATAAGACTCCTCAAGACAAAGCAATGTAGCTGTTGAATCTACATACAGAACCCAGTAACAGTATTAGCACGGGAAAGTAAAGTTTTAACTGACGTTTTCCCAGACATCACCCTCATGTTATTATATACACACAAAACGTATATATATAGAAACCATTCCTGGACTTCAAATGTACCTCATTTTTATATGGGCTATATTTTTGTTTAAAACAAACAATAAACAAACAAAATTATAACTTGACCATTTCATAATACATATAATTTCTTTAATCGGATAGATTTTATGTTTACCATGGAGATGAATTTACATAAGCTTTGTATTAAGCTTGTTTTCAAATCCTATTTGTCTTACAATCATTTATAATAGTTGTATATGTATATATATATATATATATATATATGTAACAGAAGAAATAAATAATGTTAACTAAATGTGGTACTGCAAACATTATTTGGGTCTAAAGGAATCAAGTTCACATCATTGTGCATATATATATCATTAACTCTTTGCATGCTAGGTAAAATAAAGACTATAAATAGTTCAAATAATTGTAGCAGATGCGACGACTATGAGAAATATGTCATGGAATTTAATGTTAACTAAATGTACCTCGTTTTTCAGAGTCACATATGGATCATCGTCATTGCTCGAGTAAACCGTCAAATTAGCAATGCCCTTCAGTGGATTAGACCCTGAAATCAACACATAATTTCACAATTACATGTACATCAGTGGAAACACAATTTCCAACTTAAACTGCAGCCGCGCCATTGCCGAGCAGAAACAAATCTCACTACTCTACCACCCCAAAATAGGTTGTGCAGACATCTCCGTTATTAATCTGCGACCGAGTGGTAAGGTTCGCTGACTGCAAATCATTTACCATTCCTCGGGCCCTCACGATTGTAGGCTTGAATCCTACTGGAGGTGTTGAATTATTTCATGCCAGGAAGCTATCCAGCTAGCTTGCGGTAGGTCAGTGCCTGCAATATTGCTCGGAGGGGCGTCCCATACTTTCCTCCAGCAATAATAGCTGGAAAGTCGCCATATGATGACGTCAACCGCCCCTCAAATACAAGCAATGCATAACACTGACAAAATGGTTTAATATAACATAATTTTATAAGCTTAACCAAAGTACTGCAAACAAAAATTGGATCCAAAGGAATCAAGTTCACATCATTGTGCAAATAGATATCATTAACTCCTTGCATGCTGGGTAAAATAAAGACTATAAATAGTTCAAATAATTGTAGCAGAAGCGAAGACTATGAGAAATATGTCATGGAATTTAATTAGATTTGTGTCAAAATGAAATTAGCTTTTATTTTAACCCATTCAACACCAAGTAACTGACATGGACTGGTCCATGATATTGTTAGACCAATAAATGAATCAGAAGATTACATTTGGACCAGTTCATTTATCAAAATGGGTAATTTTGTCTAAAGATAGTAATATTACTGGCAAAAAGTGCAGATCCTGATGAGACGGCTCATCACGAGCCGGCTCATCTGGATCTACACTTTTTGTAAGCCTATTTAGAGGTCTGTGGTGTTGAAAAGGTTAAACGCTATAGTGCAAAAACGTTTAAATGCAAATCTGTGACATCACATATGAACATATAGACGAGATGAGAAGAATGTCAAATGGCAGTGTCCGTCTGTCCGTACTACTTACAATCATTTTCTTCTTTATCATATTCATCAAAGTGGTATCTGGATTCAAACTCATCCTGCTCTCCCACTGCCATCCCCGGCTCGTGTTTCAACTTTGAACCCTTCAATGTTCGTACAGAAGCTTGTGCCTGTGCAACTTCTGGATCTACATCTTCATCCTAAAACCATCGGTTAGTTATACTATATCCACCCAATACAAAACCAGCGGTTAGTTATACTATATCCACCCAATACAAAACCAGCGGTTAGTTATACTATATCCACCCAATACAAAACCATCGGTTAGTTACACTATATCCACCCAATACAAAACCATCGGTTAGTTACACTATATCCACCCAATACAAAACCAGCGGTTAGTTATACTATATCCACCCAATACAAAACCATCGGTTAGTTATACTATATCCACCCAATACAAAACCAGCGGTTAGTTACACTATATCCACCCAATACAACCTGATACAAATCCATCGGTTAGTTACACTATATCCACCCAATACAAAACCAGCGGTTAGTTATACTATATCCACCCAATACAAAACCAGCGGTTAGTTACACTATATCCACCCAATACAACCTGATACAAATCCATCGGTTAGTTACACTATATCCACCCAATACAAAACCATCGGTTAGTTATACTATATCCACCCAATACAAAACCATCGGTTAGTTACACCATATCCACCCAATACAAAACCAGCGGTTAGTTATACTATATCCACCCAATACAAAACCATCGGTTAGTTACACCATATCCACCCAATACAAAACCAGCGGTTAGTTATACTATATCCACCCAATACAAAACCATCGGTTAGTTACACCATATCCACCCAATACAAAACCATCGGTTAGTTACACCATATCCACCCAATACAAAACCATCGGTTAGTTACACTATATCCACCCAATACAAAACCAGTGGTCAGTTACACCATATCCACCCAATACAAAACCAGTGGTCAGTTACACCATATCCACCCAATACAAAACCATCGGTCAGTTACACTATATCCACCCAATACAAAACCATCGGTCAGTTACACTATATCCACCCAATACAAAACCATCGGTCAGTTACACTATATCCACCCAATACAAAACCATCGGTTAGTTATACTATATCCACCCAATACAAAACCATCGGTTAGTTACACCATATCCACCCAATACAAAACCAGCGGTTAGTTATACTATATCCACCCAATACAAAACCATCGGTTAGTTACACCATATCCACCCAATACAAAACCAGCGGTTAGTTATACTATATCCACCCAATACAAAACCATCGGTTAGTTACACCATATCCACCCAATACAAAACCATCGGTTAGTTACACCATATCCACCCAATACAAATCCATCGGTTAGTTACACTATATCCACCCAATACAAAACCATCGGTTAGTTATACTATATCCACCCAATACAAAACCATCGGTTAGTTACACCATATCCACCCAATACAAAACCAGCGGTTAGTTATACTATATCCACCCAATACAAAACCATCGGTTAGTTACACCATATCCACCCAATACAAAACCAGCGGTTAGTTATACTATATCCACCCAATACAAAACCATCGGTTAGTTACACCATATCCACCCAATACAAAACCATCGGTTAGTTACACCATATCCACCCAATACAAAACCATCGGTTAGTTACACTATATCCACCCAATACAAAACCAGTGGTCAGTTACACCATATCCACCCAATACAAAACCAGTGGTCAGTTACACCATATCCACCCAATACAAAACCATCGGTCAGTTACACTATATCCACCCAATACAAAACCATCGGTCAGTTACACTATATCCACCCAATACAAAACCATCGGTCAGTTACACTATATCCACCCAATACAAAACCATCGGTTAGTTATACTATATCCACCAATACAAAACCATCGGTTAGTTACACCATATCCACCCAATACAAAACCAGCGGTTAGTTATACTATATCCACCCAATACAAAACCATCGGTTAGTTACACCATATCCACCCAATACAAAACCATCGGTTAGTTACACCATATCCACCCAATACAAAACCATCGGTTAGTTACACTATATCCACCCAATACAAAACCAGTGGTCAGTTACACCATATCCACCCAATACAAAACCAGTGGTCAGTTACACCATATCCACCCAATACAAAACCATCGGTCAGTTACACTATATCCACCCAATACAAAACCATCGGTCAGTTACACTATATCCACCCAATACAAAACCATCGGTTAGTTACACTATATCCACCCAATACAAAACCATCGGTTAGTTACACCATATCCACCCAATACAAAACCAGCGGTTAGTTATACTATATCCACCCAATACAAAACCATCGGTTAGTTACACCATATCCACCCAATACAAAACCATCGGTTAGTTACACCATATCCACCCAATACAAAACCATCGGTTAGTTACACTATATCCACCCAATACAAAACCATCGGTTAGTTATACTATATCCACCCAATACAAAACCATCGGTTAGTTACACCATATCCACCCAATACAAAACCAGCGGTTAGTTATACTATATCCACCCAATACAAAACCATCGGTTAGTTACACCATATCCACCCAATACAAAACCAGCGGTTAGTTATACTATATCCACCCAATACAAAACCATCGGTTAGTTACACCATATCCACCCAATACAAAACCATCGGTTAGTTACACCATATCCACCCAATACAAAACCATCGGTTAGTTACACTATATCCACCCAATACAAAACCAGTGGTCAGTTACACCATATCCACCCAATACAAAACCAGTGGTCAGTTACACCATATCCACCCAATACAAAACCATCGGTCAGTTACACTATATCCACCCAATACAAAACCATCGGTCAGTTACACTATATCCACCCAATACAAAACCATCGGTCAGTTACACTATATCCACCCAATACAAAACCATCGGTTAGTTATACTATATCCACCCAATACAAAACCATCGGTTAGTTACACCATATCCACCCAATACAAAACCAGCGGTTAGTTATACTATATCCACCCAATACAAAACCATCGGTTAGTTACACCATATCCACCCAATACAAAACCAGCGGTTAGTTATACTATATCCACCCAATACAAAACCATCGGTTAGTTACACCATATCCACCCAATACAAAACCATCGGTTAGTTACACCATATCCACCCAATACAAAACCATCGGTTAGTTACACTATATCCACCCAATACAAAACCAGTGGTCAGTTACACCATATCCACCCAATACAAAACCAGTGGTCAGTTACACCATATCCACCCAATACAAAACCATCGGTCAGTTACACTATATCCACCCAATACAAAACCATCGGTCAGTTACACTATATCCACCCAATACAAAACCATCAGTTAGTTACACTATATCCACCCAATACAAAACCATCGGTTAGTTACACTATATCCACCCAATACAAAACCATCGGTCAGTTACACTATATCCACCCAATACAAAACCATCGGTTAGTTACACTATGCCAACATATACAAAACCATCGGTTAGTTACACTATATCCACCCAATACAAAACCATCGGTTAGTTACACTATATCCACCCAATACAAAACCATCGGTTAGTTACACTATATCCACCCAATACAAAACCATCGGTTAGTTACACCATATCCACCCAATACAAAACCATCGGTTAGTTACACTATATCCACCCAATACAAAACCATCGGTTAGTTACACTATGCCAACATATACAAAACCATCGGTTAGTTACACTATATCCACCCAATACAAAACCATCGGTTAGTTACACTATGCCAACATATACAAAACCATCGGTTAGTTACACTATATCCACCCAATACAAAACCATCGGTTAGTTACACTATATCCACCCAATACAAAACCATCGGTTAGTTACACTATGCCAACATATACAAAACCATCGGTTAGTTACACTATATCCACCCAATACAAAACCAGCGGTTAGTTACACTATATCCACCCAATACAAAACCATCGGTTAGTTACACTATATCCACCCAATACAAAACCATCGGTTAGTTACACTATGCCAACATATACGCTCATTTTCGCACGATGCCCCACAATATGGCTAGCAGATTCCTTCAGATGTTTGTTTGTTTTGGGGGTTTAAAGTCTTCGTACCAACAGCTTAGGTCATATGACGATTATCTCTTGGCGGAGTAACACCGCGGTTGCCCCTCCGAGCAGTATTTCAGACATTGGCACCCGGATAGAATTCAGAATACCTGCAGCAATAACACGTTCATAGCTCAGTCAGCTACAGGGTGTGTGTGTTTTCATTCCACACCGTAATTCCTGCAGCAGTAACACAGTATGTTTTCTCATTCCCACACTTTCATAGCTCAGTCAGCTACAGGGTGTCTGTTCATTCCACACTGTAATACATGCAGCCGTAACACAGTATGTTTTCTCAATCCCACACTTTCATAGCTCAGTCAGCTACAAGGTGTGTGTTTTCATTCCACAACGTAATACCTGCAGCCGTAACACAGTATGTTTTCTCATTCCCACACTTTCATAGCTCAGTCAGCTACAGGGTGTGTGTGTTTTCATTCCACTACGTAATACCTGCAGCCGTAACACAGTATGTTTTTTCTCATTCCCACACTTTCATAGCTCAGTCAGCTACAGGGTGTCTGTTCATTCCACACTGTAATACCTGCAGCCGTAACACAGTATGTTTTCTCAATCCCACACTTTCATAGCTCAGTCAGCTACAGGGTGTGTGTTTTCATTCCACACCGTAATACCTGCAGCAGTAACACAGTATGTTTTCTCATTCCCACACGTTAATAGCTCAGTCAGCTACAGGGTGTGTGTTTTCATTCCACACTGTAATACCAGTAGCAGCAGTATATTCCAGCTCAAAATGACCGTCGTAATTTCTTTCGATCTCATTTCCCAGAAGCAAATCATAATACCGGTAGCAAAGAAATTACTGCTCGACGTGCTCGTAAATCACTTTTTTTATTATAATTGCCGATATAAAAAACGAGACACTCAAATACACAAGCTTCTGAGCAGGAATACGACTTTATTAGTCTTCATCAGTTCATGTGGACAAAATGCTCATGCAATTAATACCAACAGAAGCTACAGGGTGTGTACTCTCTGCACTGGCATTAATACCAACAGAAGCTACAGGGTGTGTACTCTCTGCCCTGGCATTAATACCAACAGAAGCTACAGGGTGTGTACTCTCTGCACTGGCATTAATACCAACAGAAGCTACAGGGTGTGTACTCTCTGCCCTGGCATTAATACCAACAGAAGCTACAGGGTGTGTACTCTCTGCCCTGGCATTAATACCAACAGAAGCTACAGGGTGTGTACAGTCTGCCCAGCTACATGGTATGTGTTTTTGTTTCCTTCATGTATCTTAATACCTCCACCAGCAACCGGGTATGTTTTCTTATTGCCCTACACTAATATCACCACCAGATACAGGGTGTGCGTTATCATTCACCTACCCTAGTACCTCCACCGATTACAGGGTATGCAATCTCGTTCCACTCACTTAATATCTCCACCAATTACAGGTGGTATGTTATCATACCTCCACCAGTTACAGACTTCTATATCAATACTTCCACAAGCTACAGGGTGTGTTCTCATTCTCCTACCGTAATATTTCCACCAGCTACAGGGTGTGTTCCAATTCTCCTACCTTAATACTTCCACCAGCTACAGGGTGTGTGTTTTCTGTATTTTCTGTTTCATCTTCTTCGCCTTCCTCCTCCTCCTCCTCCTCATCTAATCTTCTATAAATCAACAAGAAAGGAAAACTTTAACATTTACAGAAAATAACATACCGGTATGTACAGTTTAACACTCACCGACATGTACACATCATGTCAACATTGAGTTCACCGACAATAATGGTTTCCCAAAATAACGCTATGATTGTGTGTGTGTGTGTTTTACGTTTATTTATCATCGCTACCGGTTGCCCATATGTGCGTTGGCTCCGGAAGAGATTATGCCAGAGTCTCCTGGTTCTTTTACGTGCACAGTGTACTGCACCGACATGAGACCTCAGTTTAAAGTCACATCTGAAAAGACTGTTAATTTTATTAGGGTCAGACGGGGGATCGAACTGTGATCCCTGGATTACCAGTCCAGCGTGTTACCACTGGACTACAGATTCGTCTGTGCTATGACTGTTTTGACACCAGCGAGTGTACACTGTATATACGCATATGGGCTTTAGAATGGTGCATCAAAATTATTTTACATAGAGCTACCAATAATTAGGAAAAAATATATTAGAATGTGTATTACTGCGGACACCTGCTTGTCCATCATCATTAATCATGCATACCAGAGATCATTCTAGAGGGCGATGTGGGCGAAATTGTCGCCCTAGGGACCCTGACTTCGCCCTCTGGTCTAGTAATACACTTGGCCCATTATAAAGCACTCCTTCTATTCAAATGTTGTATTTAATGTACTGTGCATTTTAACCCTATTTTGCAGAAGTATATTAAAGAACACCATTTAAGGAAGCGATCACGCGCTTTCTCACTTCTCCCAAAAATTCTGACCTAGAATGAACCCTGATGCATACACCATTAATATGTAATACTTACTCCTGTGTTTCTTCAATGATTCTTTTCAAATCATCTTTTGCAAGCTTGATCTGCAATTGATAAGAACAAGAGGACAATGAATGGTGATGGTGTTCACATGACTCTTCGCATGACATGATTTCAACTAATACCAGATTAGCTTATACAAATTTATTTTAGCTTGATTGCAAAACATATATTTACCATTAGAACATTAGATTACTCGCTTTCGAGACCTCATTCTTGATGGAATCCATCGCCATCAGGGAGAGATCAGAGGCAATGGGGAATTTAAGTGCATTGCTCAAGGGCGCAACTGGGTGTGAACTTCAAGCCTTTCTCACCTAAAGCGAAATGAGCTACCACTGCACTATCATCATTTCCACAACTTAAAAGCTTACCGGTAATACAATTCAGGAATCATAGGGATAATAAAAGCATACTATATATATATAATAAATATAATATATATATATATATATTAATATATATATATAGATACTATGTACTAAGTATGGAATTCACACTTTTGTAAACCCAAAATATATTAACAGTGTCAATTTCTAAATATGAAACGTTAAAATGTCCAGCTCACACAGAGTTGTCCCAGCTAACCGATGTACAGGGTTCAAGCTTGAGGACAAAGTGGGCGAAATCGTCGCTTTATTTTGGACCACTTCACTGTAAATGTTAGATGAGCGAAGTTGACCCAGGATCTCGTTAAAAATAGATAAAAAATGACATTACATACGTGGCCTGACATAGTATCGAACCCGGGACCATTCGATTCCAAATCCGATGCTCTACCACTGACCACGGATGCCACTAATGACAGTGTGAACATCACATAAAAAGTGGGTTAATACAGTGTCATAAAATGTAGGATGCATTATGGGTATATCGCGGTACTAGATATTAAAAACCAAACTACAGATATACTATTATGTACCTGAATTTAAAACTCATTTTGCTTCATCCTATGACTTTTCCACTTCAACATTACAAATATACAAAGAAAAATACTATTGGGAATTACTTGTGTTTATCATGTTTTTGACGCCATTGTGTCAGCAGTTACGTAGTCAGTAGTTCCGAGTATACCGCGGCAAATGGCCGAGGCCCTGCTTTGGGTGTTTATACAAAGGTAGTCATAATAAAAATATTTGAGTATTTGATAGAGGCCTTAATCTGTATAATAGTCTCATAAGTCTAGCAGTAAATTTATCATTTTAACATAAATATCTTTTTAATCTCCCACCAGAAAACAACTAATAGCTTTAGGCCCACTTTTTATGAATAATAAAATGCGGGAATCTGGCTATATCAACACATGTCAATAGATGTACACCACGGGAGAAAGTTCCATAGAAATGAACATCAACTTGTTTTAAAAAAATTTGAGGGGAAAACAGTAGAGTCTGGGACCTTAAAATTATGCCCATATTTGGTAATACGGTAATTACGTAGTAACCTAAACACGTGATCAAAACAGTTTCATTCATAAATAACAGATAGCAGATCACTGTTTTACAAAGTTGGAATGAACATAAATATATATTTTGGACATTTGGAGCATTTTTTTCAGATAAAGGGGTGGGGTAATTTCACATAGAGTGGTGGAACCTATGCTCGGCATATTTTTTCCATTTACATCCGTATTTAAAATATTTAAATAGTTTTAACCTATTTTCGCTGACAGAGGTGAAGCATGGTTCAGTAACATTCCACTATGCATACTGGTAGCCTAATGCAACTGTCACCTGATTGGTTCAGTAGCCGAATATAAACAGACAACTTGTTGGGAATTTTTTTCCCACCGAAATGTGCAGTTTATGAGCATTTCAGGTGGCTATCCGGATTGGAAAAAATGTACAAATAACCAGAAAAAAGTTTCTTATGAGTTGTAATAGTGTTAGTTATTGATGTTAATAAGTCAAAATAATACATTCAACATTTACCCACGCATAAATATCTAGTTCCCTATGGAAACAGGTGCCGTTGCGATAGCTGTATTTAGGCTCATGGTTAGGTAATGAAGTTAAAATTTTCAACAACAATTTTATGAAAGTTGTGTTCACGACTTAAGAAAATAATAATATACGGCAAGTGCATTTAACTTTTTTATAGGCCATGATATGTAGGATTTCCATCACTCTAGATCTTGATATTCAGGTAAGCATCTTGCATCAGTAATTTACTCGCCACTTACGTTGACAGTTTATGATTTCTTGTTTATCAAGACATGTTTACCTTTCTGGGTCAACGCTGATCCAATGGAAAGAATGATAGGTGGCGTAATTTACCTCGTTCTGAAAAATTGTGGATGCCTCGGTATGTCAAGACAAGCGGTATGTTAAGAAACGACTATACAGAAATAAACACTAAAACAGTGTAATGTATTCCGGCGTGGGTTGAACATCAGTCCAGCTAGCTCAGTTGATAGAGCTGTCCATCTAGTGTTCGGTAGGTCATGGGTTTGAGTCCTACGCCAGGTCACTAACTTTTCAGCACTTTCTTTGCTTGGTTACTTTACAGTGATAAACATTGGAACATTCTACTTCTCTGTTAATGGCTAACAGTCAACAATTGAGCTATTATGGCCGTGTGGGGGGGGGGGGTAGAAAAGTGAGCTACCAGGCGAGTCAGATGAATCAAGAGTGGAACAAGCAAAATGTTTAATCTGTATATTATCAACATATTTCACAAGTTACAACAATTATACTTGTGAATGAAAGCAGTCAGTGCTTTAATTGAACACAATTAAGTTGGAAATAGCAACATAATTTAGACTGTCCGAATATCTGTCATGTCCGAATATATTTTCGTTGTTATTTGGCGAACTATCTTTACTGGAAAATAGTAGTACCTTTTCTGGGTTACATTTAGCTTTTCCTTGTTTGACCCACGCCACACATGGAACAATACTCATAATTTATTCTGGAAAATGATAAAAATATAGCTTTCACATTTTACACATGCTGACCGGAAGTTTGCGAATGATTTTCTTTGTTGTTGTCATCTCGTTTCCTGTGTGTTCATGTGTGTTCAAATTAGATGCCAAATGACAGTCATGTACTGTATGAGAATCAATCTCGAGATACCTATGCTACATATTCCTTAGCTGACTGACACTCCTAAACAAACTAGACACGAACTTGAAAGATGGCGACATGTCTACGTCTCTGCGAGGGGTTGGACATCAAAGGAAGATAGATAGATAGATAGATAGATAGATAGATAGATAGATAGATAGATAGATATATAGATAGATAGATAGATAGATAGATAGATAGATAGATAGATAGATAGATAGATAGATAGATAGATATATAGATATATAGATATATAGATATATAGATATATAGATAGATATATAGATATATACACACCAGCTAATGTAACGGCCATTGAAACTAAGTATTCCAGCTCGCTAGATTATTCTTAAACGGTGAAGTATATGCCACCTGTAAATCTGCACGTGCACAAAGTAGATGTAGTGTACACAATTGTCTAATCAACACCTACTGACGGCAATCTACAGTCGTTGGGATACGCCTATGGAAGGCGGGAACTATCTTCGAAAGAAAGAATGTCTTGAGGTGGGTCTTAGTCATGTTTGTCCTGGGCAGGATTAAACGACCTAATCAATGTATGTGAGATAACACATATGTGCCCTGACCGAGTATGTGAAAGGGTCCACATGGATTCGGCACGTTTGGGGGTACTAGTATATATATTTAAGTACAGGGATTCTACTCTGTGGGACGTCAGATTTCGCATCGATCAGTAAAATGGCCCTATCTGAAACAATTTTGTACAAAGCTGTCCAAATATAACGCCTATCCCGAGTCTTTATATTGTTCTTCAAATAAAACACAACTTTAAGCTGCATGCATGTATACTTTGCAAACAATTGCCACAGACATTGGCCATAGCAGGTCACATTTCCATACTAGGACACGGGTTCTGTCAGCAACAACAAAACATCTTCGACGGGAGAGTTTTAACTGTGAATAACATTATCAATAAAATGTGTTTCCATATAACGTGTAGGTTTATTCAGCAAAAATGTACGTCAAAAAGAGATTTCGTAGCATTTTCAATTTGTTTTGAAAATGTCTAAAGCGGCGCAATTCACGTTGAAACGAGCGTTCTGATTGGATTATGATTATTCTTCATATAAAAAAACAACATCTTGTTACATTCTAATAATCCAATCAGAACGCTCGTTTCAACGCTTGTTAATACAACGGTACAGTATCATGCAGGCGGGGCTTGTTAATACAATGGTACAGTATCATGAAGGCGGGGCTTATTAATACAATGGTACAGTATCATGAAGGCGGGGCTTATTAATACAATGGTACAGTATCATGAAGGCGGGGCTTGTTAATACAATGGTACAGTATCATGAAGGCGGGGCTTATTAATACAATGGTACAGTATCATGAAGGCGGGGCTTATTTATACAATGGTACAGTATCATGAAGGCGGGGCTTGTTAATACAATGGTACCGTATCATGAAGGCGGGGCTTATTAATACAATGATACAGTATCACGAAGGCGGGGCTTATTATTACAATGGTACAGTATTATG
>CM026387.1:31766882-31807692 GCA_014843695.1 Archivesica marissinica
ACGCATAAATAATAACACCGCACAAGTGACGTATTTGAGAGATTCAGGTGCGACAATTAGTTTATTGTCGGCTACTGATCAGACCGCTGATCATTTAGAATACACAGGTGAACGGGTAACAATCCGCGGTGTCAATTATATCCCTGGTAATTATCCGATAGCAAAGATTAGCGTCGATTGTCCAATATACCAAGGAACATTGAAGGTGGCTGTATTAAAACACAGATGCACCGCGGGGGTGGATCTTATAATAGGTAACGACTGTGAAACTGCCCCTGTCACTGATTTGATTACCTGTGGCGTGGTTACACGCTCAAATAAGAAAATTATCCCGTTTGATGAAATTGTCACGTCCAACCCAGACTCAGAAAACACGACCGATACAAATCACAATGTCTTACCTTTTCGGAATACAATTGAGATCAATTCCCCCTCTGAGAAAGCCAGTACAGTTAAACCCCAAAATATTCCCTCTATTGACGATTTGAGTCCTGATAAATTATTGCAAGAACAGAATAATGACCCGACCTTAGCACCCCTCTGGGAAATGGCTCAAGAAGGAACACCTATTCGGCAAGGATATTACATCCAGCTCGAACCCCGACTACTTATGAGGAGAGAACAACCTCAAGACACGTCCAAAGTTCGACCCTGGAAAATATATGATCAGGTGGTAGTTCCACGGGGATTCCGTGATCATATAACGGGACTCGCCCATGACAGTTTAAGTACGGGACACCAGGGACCTAGTAAGACCCTGAAGCGCATTAAGCGCCGCTTCTTTTGGCCGGGAATCCGCGCAGATGTTAAACGATTCTGCCATAGCTGTGGGCCGTGCCAGAGAGCGGGTAAGGGACAGAAAGCCACTGTAGCCCCATTGAAACCCCTGCCCATTATATCCCAACCATTCAAATTTATATCCGCTGATTTCGTTGGACCCATGAAGAAAACTATAAATGGGAACCAGTATATCTTGAATTTTATTGATCATGCCACTAAATATACGGAATCTTTCCCATGCGCCGCAGCGACAGCTGTTAATGCACAAAAAGCCCTGATCGAGATAATATCTCGACATGGAAAACCCCAGACCCTGTTGACTGACCGAGGAAGCGCTTTCATAGCTGAAACATTCACACGCTTCCTAGCCGAGCACGATATACGTCACTTAACTAGCACGAGTTACAGGCCTCAAACCAACGGATCAATAGAGAAATATAATGGTACATTGAAAACCATGCTTAGAATCCTTGGGGAGAACTCTTTATCGTCTTGGGATGAGATGCTACCCTGGCTATTATTTGCATATAGAAGTGCAGAGCACTCTAGCACAGGATATTCTCCCTTCTACCTTCTATATGGGCGCGAACCTAGAGATAATCTAGATTCCACTTATGATCTCTGGGCTAGAAATGAGCGGGATGAAGGGATCCCCATAAATAACTATGTACAAGAATTATGTCATAGATTAGCTGAAGCGTTACGTGACGCCAGCGAGAATGCACAACAGGCCGCAGATGGTCGTAAAACAAAGTATGACAGAAGTAAGAAAGCGAAAATGCGTGTATTCCAGCGTGGTGAATTAGTGTTAGTACGATTACCGTTAAAAGGTAATAAGCTGAAGAATGCCCTCCAGGGACCGTATCCGGTACACGAAAAGGTAGCGTCGCATACCTATATTATATACATGCCTGATAAGAGAGTAAAATACCGTGTTATGCATGTAAACCAGTTGAAGCCCTGGACAGGTAGGGAGGAGGGTGCAGCTCTAGCTGATAGTAGTCCGGTGTATGAGTCCCAAGACCCTACCCTATTAGATTACCAAGCCCCTACGGACATTGAGAAAGAATTCGATCCTTGCAGTCCTCTTGAATCTGTACCTAAGAAAACCTGGCCGGATATCAGTCATTTAAACCCAGACCACAGGGACGATATTAGTCAGTTATTTGACCGTTACCCCCGTTTATTCTCTGGACAACTGGGACGTTTCCACGGTGTTACCCATGATATTGATGTGCAAGGTGCTTCACCCGTAGTCCAGCCTTACTACCGCATGTCTCCAGAAAAGAAACAAATACTAAAAACTGAGCTAGATCAAATGTTGGAGTTAGGAATTATCCGCCCTAGCAGAAGCCAGTGGGCCTCTCCCATAATATTGGTACGCAAATCAGACTCAGAATGGCGACCATGTATTGATTATCGGAAAATTAATGACCTGACTCGAGGAGAAGCCTTCCCCATCCCGAGATTAGACGATCTCATTGATCAGGTCGCAGGTTCGAGTCTGATATCAATTTTAGATCTTAATAAAGGTTACTGGCAGATTCCGCTAACCCCTCGAGCTAGTGAAATTGCAGCGTTCATAACCCCCTGGGGCTTGTTTGAACCATTAACTCTCCCATTTGGTTTAAAAAACGGTGGAGTTACCTTCCAGAGGGCCATAAACGAGATAATCGCTCAATCCCCGACAGAACCCATCCGTGATAGATTTGCCGACGCATATCTGGATGATATTGCTGTTCGATCCAATTTATGGTCACAGCACATAAATCACTTGGATTGGACATTTCATAGACTAGAGGATAGTGGTGTTACTTTGAATCCGAAGAAGTGTAAAATTGGGTCTGGAACAGTCAAGTACTTGGGACATGAATTAGGGTCGGGAAAAATCAAACCAATTTCCAGCAAGGTTGAGTGTATTAGTAATATCTCTCCCCCACAGACCAAGAAACAATTACGAGGATATCTGGGATCAGTAGGATTTTACAGGAAATTCATTCCCCAGTTCGCTGAGATCGCCGCTCCCCTGACTGACTTATTAAAGGGCAAGCGATCAGGGAACATCATAACTCAGTGGAGCGATAAACATCAACTTGCTTTCGAATCCTTAAAGAAAGCTTTAACCAATAAACCCATACTGAAGGCCCCTGACTTTAACCAAGAGTTCGAACTCTATACTGATGCTTCCGATTTGGGAATTTCGGCTGTACTGACTCAGACCGTTGACCAAGTACCACACCCAGTAGCATTTTATTCCCGAAAACTTATTCCACGAGAGAAAAACTACTCTACAATAGAGAAGGAATTATTAGCTATAGTGGCCGGTATCGAACATTTTCGCATATATGTAAGCACAAGCAAAACAATAATTAATTCAGATCATAATCCCCTTGTATGGTTAAGTAGGTCGAAAACGTCCAATCAACGCCTCTTAAGATGGGCACTGTGTCTCTCAGAATTTAATCTGACCATTAAACATATCAAAGGGACTCAAAATGTTCTAGCAGACTTTCTCAGTAGAGTTCAATGACTGTGATGTTTGACTTAGTAAATGTACTTGGTATTATTTCAGTTGTTCAGTAAATAGTTATTGCCTCTATGATTAGAATGTTGGTACCTAGCGAAAGAAATGCTATTTTAGGACATATGATGTATTGATATTATGATTGTTTTCTACTGTATATTCAAAGGAATGAAGATTTGTAAATCGGCCGATAGCGGGCGATGTCAAACTTCTCCCCGGGTAGGGAGGATTGTGCAAAACCCCAATTTGCACGAAATATTTATTATTGTTATATATAAATAGTAATGTATTATATAAATACATTAAACTGTTTCTATATATGGCCAAATGTTTACCATGTAATATATATATATTTGTTTTATGCATAATCGTCTGCTATTATTTTCGCGCCTAAAATTATCAATCTCGCTTCGCGCGGGAAATGACTTAAGATGTTAGGCCTAATCTCAGTTTATCAAGGCCGTGGTTGCAGGTGTCCAGTTATGTAATACAAAGGCACCGAACTGGTTTGATGGTGTAATATTAGATAACATAACAGATGTTTAGGAATAACAGATGTTTTAGGAATTGTTATATCATATATACACTGATTCAATTATGTATATAAGAAATGGATTTTATTAACATAGATCAGACACACTAGAGCCTAACTCCAGGAGCGAGAAAGGTCGTGATCTCAATCTAGTATATAGAACATATAAACTGTATTTATGATACTTAGATATTATTGACATTATAAGAAATATAACTTATAAAGATTTGTCGAATAATTAAATTGTTCAGCCACAGAAGAAACATAGAGTTTCGGCGAACCATATCGAAGTTGATTAAAAGTTAATCTAATCAGAAACAGTGATTAGATTATAGTGATATTGAGTAATGACGGATTAGAAAGATTGGATGTTAAATATACTGTGTAAGCGCATAGTCGGCTCACACAAATGGATTGTTAAATAAGCTTTTAATGATACGATGTATATATATATAGATCACTGATTATATATATATGGATATTTCTGATGCCAATATAAACAAGATATTATATAGAAGAAATGTAATACTGTGTTGAGTTATCATTAATACATATAATAACGAAGAAACCCCCTAGACAACTCCAGCGAGTCTACAATAGGATAGACCCTGGTAAGAGCCGTAGCAACCGAGACATAATATTACGAGAAGAAAAAGGAGAGTTTGCGACAACTGTCCGATTAGCGCACTGGTTATGGCGCTCGCTTCTCACCAATGCAACCCGCGTTAGATCCTCGGAACGGGAAGTATGTGAGATGGTACGGTGGTCACCAGATCGGACAGGTGAGTTTTGCGGGTACTCCGGTTTCCTACCACACTAAAGACCACATATACGCTTTCATCCGCACCAACGAGAGTGATTAAATAAGTTGTTAAAACTTGCTTCGCAATAGCTGTAAATTAAATAAAGTTCAAACTTAAATTCGCATGTTCAATTATCGCCTCGCCAAAATGAGTTCCTTGGTAACGAACTGAATACAACAACATATGTATGATATTTGCCTCAGTCCCTATGCCTAGTCTGACGTGACAGACAGGAATTACATACGGGTGCCCCTGACGTGACAGACATAGGAATTACATACGGGTGCCCCTGACGTGACAGACATAGGAATTACATACGGGTGCCCGGATGTATTTCAACTTGTCTACAAACTCGAGTGATTTGATTGGTCGATGCCAAGAACAGTTCAACCAATCAGAAAGTTTGAACATGGATACAATCTGCATCACCTTCGGGTAACGGCACTTTTACCTTTTAGCCTAATCTATGGTCAGACTCAGTATACAAATAATAGTATACATCAAACATATTCACACATCAACGACTATAAGATGTGAGACAATATATAGTGACTCCTGTACTGACTCTATACATGTTGTTGCTTGTAACCTAATCTATGGCGGGGCTGAGCATTCAAATCGTAGGGCTGAGCATTCAAATCGTATTACTAATGCACAAAACTTAATCACCTTAGTCTACAATATATTCACCTCTCTTCAGGTCAATAGTTAAAACTATTCTTCCAAGGGAGGAACTATTGATCTGAAGCAGATGGCTATTGGCCGAGACTTATAATATGGAATGTGTGTGCGTGCGTGCGTGCGTGCGTGCGTGCGTGCGTGCGTACGTGCGTGCGTGCGCGCGCGTGCGTTACAGTGGATTTGTTCTTTGCTTAAAGGAATACAATATCAAGTCATATTAGAATAATAATTAAGTAACACGTTTCTATTCTTTTCTACATATAGCCAGTCTTTCCCATTTGCAAAAGCAGAATAATTCAGCCAGTCGCTTTCTGTTTGTCTTCCGAATGAGTATATAGACAATAGGGTCGATAGAGTAGCTGAAACCTCCAAGAAGATGTATGTAGCCCATCAAGACTACGTCTACCTTGTAGTTAAACTGCTGAATTAAGATCTGAACCTGCAATGTAAGTATAATAATATAATAATAACAATAATAATATTTATAGACTTGGTTTAAAGCGACACTATATCGGAAGTAAGCAAGCGATTTGGTAAAATATACTCATCAACAAACGTATGTAAACAATGCTTAATGCGCATGCTTGACATAGTAGTGGATGTTTGTTCTGATTGCCGACAGAGGGCGGTGCATTCCGAATGTACGCTGGGCGTGGTGAACAGACAGACACAGACAGACAGACAGACAGACAGACAGACAGACAGACAGACAGACAGACAGACAGACAGACAGACAGACAGACAGACAGACAGACAGACAGACAGACAGACAGACAGACAGACAGACAGACAGACAGACAGACAGACAGACAGACAGACAGACAGACAGACAGACAGACAGACAGACAGACAGACAGACAGACAGACAGACAGACAGACAGACAGACAGACAGACAGACAAGACAGACAAGACAAGACAAGACAGACAGACGCACTCAACCAAAACCACCCACAACATATTCACATTCACATTCTTTATAGGAAAATCATCAACAAGAGTCATGATAAACATTGAAAAAATAAAGCTCACTAAAACATCATATGTGTGAACGCACTGCAATTAAATAAAGAAGTTATGACAAGTTGATTCTATCAGTCAAATAGAAAAGTATGGAGACGGCCATCTTGGATATAACAACGTCACATGACTATTAACATTTGCGTGTATGTGTATATGCTATTTCACAAGTTTAACATTATTTTGGCTAACAGGATGTCAATTTTTATGTAGTTATGAAGTCATAGCTTTTATTTTGGCTAACAGGAAGTCAATTTTTATGTAGTGTGAAGTCATAACTTTCCACAAAATAACGGCCATTTTTAAACAATATTTACCTTTTCCAAAATCCCATAACTGCTTTATTTGAAGGTTTTAAATAAGTGTTTAGAATTACTCTAATTGGAACTATAAACAGTGTGCATGTAGTAGTTATGTATAGTCACTGTAGTCAAAGTCACCACTCTGAAGTAGGGGTGTCCGTCACTGTTGTCAAAGTCACCACTCTGAAGTAGGGGTGTCCGTCACTGTTGTCAAAGTCACCACTCTGAAGTAGGGGTGTCCGTCACTGTTGTCAAAGTCACCACTCTGAAGTAGGGGTGTCCGTCACTGTTGTCAAAGTCACCACTCTGAAGTAGGGGTGTCCGTCACTGTTGTCAAAGTCACCACTCTGAAGTAGGGGTGTCCGCGGCAGAGTAGTTACGGTCTTCACTTCAAATCACTTGTCACCCACAGCTGTAGGTTCGAATCACACTGGGGAGTGTCGAAGTCTTTCATGTGAGGAAGCTATCCAGCTGGCGTGTGAAAGATCAGTGGTTCTACCTAGGTATGTGCCTCAAATACTGCTGCTGAGATGGGCACCCGGGGGTTTTCTCCACCAATAATAGCTGGAGCGTCGCCATATGGCGTAAGCTGTTGGCGTGACATTAAACACCGATACCAAGCTAATATGCTGCTATCGTTACACACACGCAGCATGAATATAAGACAAATAAGCACATGGCACGTAGGAAACAGGAGTATAGACGGGTCAGCGGTTAACACGTTGGACTGCGAATACATGAATCACAGGTTCGATCCCCCGTCTGACCATACTAATATTAATAGCTTGAATGAACAAATTCAAATAAAGCAATAAATTGAATGCAGCGTCTCGTCCATGTTGGATCTCTTCGGGGATATTAACAGTCTCATGTGGGACTATAAACTGAGGTATCATGTATCAGTGCTATGCACCCGACATGTAAAAGTAGCAGGGATGCTTCCGGAATTGGAGCGGCTTCTGTATCTTGCACTATCCTCACAATAAAATAACTACTCCATACTAATTGTAGCTCATTAAACCAGCATTTGTTCAGCAAATATATGTCTCCATCACCCCTCTGCCAATGTGGTCTAACTGAGAGTAATCATCAGTTCTTCTTTGAATGTCTCTACTACAATGACATCAGGGTCCGCCTCTTAGCAACTACCTCTAAATATTGTACCTCAACACTATACACTATTACACGGAGTCCAGAATATTAGCGATAATCTCAACGCACATATATTTGCAGCAGTCCAAAACTACATACGAGAAAGCAGACGATTTTCATGAGCATCTGTTCACAAAATGTAGCATGCTTGCTCCGGCCATTGAACTATCCGAATGAATATACTTATTATTATCCTCATTTTATTCTGTCCCATTACTTCTGAGTCAATCTCAATTTCAACTTTCTCCATTAATTACTACATGTACTTGTTTCACTTTATTAATCTCTTAATCTTATTGATTTTCTAACTTACAGTCCATGATTAAAAACAATAATGAATTATACTGATCTTTTTCAAATTTAAATTAATAGTTTAAGACAAGATTACAACACTGTCATACCGTAACATTTAAGTACCTTACTATAGGAGAAGACCTAGCTATAGCTTCCGGTTCTAATCCTTTTTCTTACATGTTTCTAAATGTTGTGTAAAATGTAAATTTGTACATGTTGTATCATTGTTTGAAATAAACTATGCTTAAATCAATGAACACCCTCACTGCTAATCTAAAAAGACATGACACTTTGCACAAAGTGGCGTTGCAGTTATTTGATGCATTTGTAAATTCAACAATTTCTTATGGATGTGAAATATGGGGTTTTTCAAAATCCAAAATGTTAGAAAATATACATGTTAAATTCTGTAAAATGGTATTAGGAGTTAGACAATCAACATGTAACGTTGCTGTTTATGGCGAATTAGGACGTTATCCATTATATATAAACAGATATACACGTATTGTTAAATATTGGTTAAAATTTTGTCGTAATGATAATATTATTATAAAATCAATTGTTGATACTGCCATGAAGGATGTATCGAATGGTAAGGCAAATTGGTTTACTAGTGTTAAAGATTTATTATCTAAATATGGATTCCTGTATAAATGGAATGATGTTACATATAACCAAATATCAGAATGCAATGATCAATCGTTCCTTTTATTGTTCAAACAAAGAGTAGTGGATGAATGTATGCAGGAATGGCGTATGACTATAAATAACATGGAAGTGCTAACATTGTATAAATGTGTTAAGGATACATTAGACATAGAATTTTATTTGAATAACATTGTGTCTCGCAATCTGCGTATTGCACTTACAAGAATAAGAATATCTGCACATAGTCTTAGAATTCAAACTGGTAGATATGGAAGAGATAGAATTGATAGAAATCTAAGATATTGCCAAATTTGTTCTACAAACGAAATAGAAGACGAATTTCATTTTATATTTAAGTGTTGGCCATATGAATTTTATAGACGAACTTATATAAAACGGTATTATAGAGTAAACCCAAGTATGTTTAAATTTACTCAGTTGTTGTCCAGTAAAAACAAATCAGAATTATATAGGTTAAGCAAATGTATTCAAGAAGCTCTTGAGTTACGTATCATTAGATCATAAACGGTTCCTGGAGGTCTTTAAAACTGATATTTCTATGTCTTATACAATTATATTGAATGTTTATCTTTGCTTAGATCAACATATAATTATGAGGTCACAATTATAGAATTCGTTGAACAATACTTTTTATATGATAGCCCATACTGAGAATAGTATTGGTGTATCAGTCAGATGGAATCTATTCCGAGGAGAGTGTCACAGGTGTAGCGGGAGCCTCGTAGATAGGGATCGACCCAATCACTGAACCGGCAACACTCTGTGATACACTTCTTGGAAGTGGATTCTAGTGTGGTGTGTTCCACCTAACGCTGTATCCCTAGTATGGAATATGTATTGCATACTGTTCTGTATATGACTTGATTGATCTGAACACTAGACTAAAATATACAGATACGGGGTTTTCAATATGTTGTCCATTTTAATATACACTAGTATCAGGTTTATATGTCACTTTTTGTTGTAAATAGTATTTATTGATATGTTGTACTGAAATACAGTATATCGCATATATAGATGTCACTGTAATTAGGATTGCATTTAGAAATGTTTTAAGAGTTCGAGTATGTAAAATTATATACTATAGTTCATCCCTATAGTAATATGGCATGCCAATAATTATCACCTACATTTGTTGTCATACTTTTATACTTATGTTGTAGAATGTTGTAATATTGCTATGTCACTAAAAACTGTAGAGTTTATGTGAATAAAATATGTTCGTTCGTTCGTTCGTTCGTTCGTTCGTTCGTTCGTTCGTTCGTTCGTTCGTTCGTTCGTTCGTTCGTTCGTTCGTTCGTTCGTTCGTTTCGTTCGTTCGTTCGTTCGTTCGTTCGTTCGTTCGTTCGTTCGTTCGTTCGTTCGTTCGTTCGTTCGTTCGTTCGTTCGTTCGTTCGGTCGTTCGTTCGTTCGTTCGTTCGTTCGTTCGTTCGTTCGTTCGTTCGTTCGTTCGTTCGTTCGTTCGTTCGTTCGTTCGTTCGTTCGTTCGTTCGTTCGTTCGTTCGTTCGTTCGTTCGTTCGTTCGTTCGTTCGTTCGTTCGTTCGTTCGTTCTTAAACTAATAAAATAACTAATGTACTTGTGGAGGCGTCGCCCCGATGAACAAGGGGTAGACGATAAATACACGTATCCAAGGGGCTGGTTTCTAAACGATGGTATGTTCATTAATTAAACACAAATTAATGTATTTCTCATCAATACTACTTTCAGAAAAAGTATGAGAGACATGTGTCAGTTACTGCCCCTGGATACTCTTTACGGAAGATAGGTTCTCTAAATGGATTTCCTCTGTTGTTATCGTTGTTTCCATTCCATTTTTCATCCACTGACACTGGTTCCTGGCTAGCGACACTAGTGATATTAATATTGCTTCAGTATTTCTTTCAGTGAAATTGAATTCGATTATACGCTGAAACAAACAAATAGTATCTACTGCTTAGATTAGAATTCTTAGAGTTCCCAGTACTGCATGAGTGTGGTTTCAATGCTTCCGCTTTTCTTCTCATTTGCAGTTATATTAAGTTTCCTTTGCAATTAGTCCAATGAAAATAAAGTCTCATTGACTTTAGACAATTCTAGCCGATAGCATTAGTCTATTAGCAACTTTATTTGCGGAAAGGTATGCTCGCTATGACTATTAAAGCAGCCCTATATCGTATGAAATAAAAGATATTTGAAAAATTCAAATTTTACGTATGGGTAGCAATGCTGCTACACATTCTTACATTATACTTTGTATAATTATGTTCAATTGGTAAACAGTGTTGTTTTTTTGCGATAAAACAAACTCGAAACCGAAAGTAGGACTTTCCGAGTCGATCGGTCACGCACTTGTTTACAATCGGAACGCATCATCCGCACTTGTTTACATTCGGAATGCATCGTCCCATTTGTTCCACGTTGTCTTTTTTAATTGAATTACTTGAGATGTTGATGCATACCTCTGTTATATAAGTCTTTTAGGGACATGTATACATTCCCGAGGTGTTCGACATTAGAGGAAGATAGATATATAGTATTTCATGTTCAAAATATGTTGACATTCCAAAGTTGTTTTCTACATCCTCTGTTGTTGCACGCATGTGCGCTGTGCGTGTTTACAGTTCGTGTGTTGATAAAAATTTCCTTTGTTGATAAACAAATTCGCGTATATGTGAATTTGATCGTTTCTGAGCGTCTATATCGATTTTCACACACACATTGGTTTAAACATATTTTATTTATCAAGATAAACATGACATAATTTTATATAACATCTGTACATATAACATCCATACAATACACCTATCAAGACAAGTGGATTGAATTGAAAGCTACAGGAGCTTTAATATGGTAATTCTCTCCACTACATACTAATTATCATTACGTGGATATGGCAGTTAAAATTTATTATAGTAGTAAAACTTGACTAAAATTGAATATGTTCATTGATACATTTTATAAGAATAATAATGTAGCTTAACTTTTAGATTGAGTTAAAGATTAGAAGAGTATAGAAGTAAGAGAGATGTAGGAGCGATAATGGCGGTTGAAGTCGGTCAGATAACTAAGATTTCAAGTTCAGTCAAAACGTTTTGATTTCTCTATATATGTGAAAACTGCATGGAAAATATTTTCATTAAAGTCATCTGATAATGATGTATTTCCAAACAGCAGGGTCTTTAGAGAAGCATTACAATGTACATTAACGGAGTTTATTAGTGGTGCTCTAATTGTATCATAATTTCTGCAATGGAAAAAGAAATGTGATGTTGTTTCCAGCTCTCCGCAAGTGCATAGCGGTGATGGAATAATATTTTTGGAAAAGAGGTCATCAGCAAGTGGGCTACATTTGGTACGGAGACGGGCATGTAGAATCTGCAATCTCCGCTTACCTGAAAGGTAATATGATGGCACTTTGTTGACTGGCATACAGAGTTGTCTTTTAAAGGAGGAAAGAGTCGGTTGCGTTTCGAAGTGATGTTGGGTGATCATTAAAAGCTCTAGTAGTTGAAGGGAGAAGAGCATTATAATATTATGTTGTTCGTGCTCTTGGTACTCTAAAATCGTCATTGTTGCGCAGCCGGTATGTTTCATTGTGAACAGAGGGCGGACAAAGTTCAGAAAGATATGGTGGAGTTAGATTTGACTTCATCTTGTAGAAGAGTATGAGTTTATGTTTATATGTCGCCTGGACTCAAGAGTGTCCCAACCAATCTCATTTAAACGCTTTTGTATAGAGATTAGTGTTGTAGCACCAGTGACAATACGGGCGGCCTCATATTGGACTTTTTCAAGGATGGTGCTTTGCTCACGTGTGCAATTGGCAAATACAACATCACCATACTCTAAGATTGGGCGTATAAAAGAAATGTAAATGGTTTCCAAGGAACGTCGATCTAGACAAAAGTTGACCTTTCGCATGATGTTAATACGTCGATATGCCTTTTCCACTATATAGTCAATGTGGGTATCCCATTTCAAATTGCTCGAGAAGAAAATACCCAGATGTGTGTGGTTGTACACTTCTTTGATTTCTACGTTGTTTATATAAACAGTAGGGTGTGATATATCATGTGGTTTACGAGAAAGAACAAGAGATTCACATGTAGCTCGTTGGATAAGGTGCCGATAATACGGTGTGTAATTCACATGGATCACATTGTTATCACTACATGTAGCTTGTTGGATAATGTGCCGATAACACGGTGTGGAATCCACATGGATCACATTGTTATCACTACATGTAGCTTGTTGGATAAGGTGCCGATAACACGGTGTGGAATCCACATGGATCACATTGTTATCACTACATGTAGCTTGTTGGATAAGGTGCCGATAACGCGGTGTGTAATCCACATGGATCACATTGCTATCACTACATGTAGCTTGTTGGATAAGGTGCCGATAATACGGTGTGTAATCGACATGTGATCACATTGTTATCACTACATGTAGCTTGTTGTATAAGGTGCCGATAACACGGTGTGTAATCCACATGGATCACATTGTTATCACTACATGTAGCTTGTTGGATAAGGTGCCGATAACACGGTGTGGAATCCACATGGATCACATTGTTATCACTACATGTAGCTTGTTGGATAAGGTGCCGATAACACGGTGTGGAATCCACATGGATCACATTGTTATCACTACATGTAGCTCGTTGGATAAGGTATCGATAATACGGTGTGTAATTCACATGGATCACATTGTTATCACTATATGTAGCTTGTTGTATAAGGTGCCGATAACACGGTGTGGAATCCACATGGATCACATTGTTATCACTACATGTAGCTTGTTGGATAAGGTGCCGATAACACGGTGTGGAATCGACATGGATCACATTGTTATCACTACATGTAGCTTGTTGGATGATGTGCCGATAGCACCGTATGGAATCGACATGTGATCACATTGTTATCACTACATGTAGCTTGTTGGATAAGGTATCGATAACACGGTGTGGAATCCACATGGATCACATTGTTATCACTACATGTAGCTTGTTGGATAAGGTGCCGATAACACGGTGTGGAATCCACATGGATCACATTGTTATCACTACATGTAGCTTGTTGGATAAGGTGCCGATAACACGGTGTGGAGTCCACATGGATCACATTGTTATCACTACATGTAGCTTGTTGGATAAGGTGCCGATAACACGGTGTGGAATCCACATGGATCACATTGTTATCACTACATGTAGTTTGTTGGATAAGGTGCCGATAACACGGTGTGGAATCCACATGGATCACATTGTTATCACTACATGTAGCTTGTTGGATACGGTGCCGATAACACGGTATGGAACTACATTATTATGTGTGCACGTACTTTGTGGACTGATGTGTTATAACAATTGAATGTTCATGAACTGTCTAAATGAAACATAGAAATCTTCCACACATGCCGGATTAATAATAACGTGTGTTTTACGTTTATATATCGTCGCTACCGGATGCCCATATGTGCGACACCTCCTGAAGAGATTAGTTATATTAGATTTTGGAGGATAGTACATGATACAGACAGAGACCCATTCCAGAATGTCCTCTGATTCTTTTACGTGCACGGTGTAATGCATCGACACGAGACCTCGGTTTAACGTCCCATCTGAAAGACTGTTAATTTTATTAACTTAGAATCTAAGTAGAAACCTAATGGTGTTAGAGAATCCAGTCGCCCACATGCCTCGGCGGCCGCGACTTTACATAAAACTACAAGCAGCAAAACATGGTCAGTAACTACTTGTTACGATAGTCAGTAGTCACACAATTACTAAAACGTTGAACGCTGGGAAAATAGAATGAGACTGGGAGAACTAGAAAGGTTGTTTCCATTTAGAATATTGGATCGTTTAAAACTATTTTGATCAGAACGTTATGTATTTCAAGCAAACCGTTTGATGACCGTTACAAACACTGTATTTCAAGCAAACCAAATTAGCGAACTTAATCCGCGTCAACAAGAATGATTAATATAAGTTGTTAATGATTGCTTCGCAATCATTGTAAGCGAACCAAAGTCAATACGTTAGCAGTTCTATACTTTAGTAAAGTTGATTCAAGCAATCAATTAACAATTTGTCTAATAAAGGACCAACTATCTTATTGTATTGTAGTCACCATTGCCATGGCAACGATTAATCTATTAGACCTATCATTATAAGATAGTGCTTGCCAGTATTAAGAACATGATACGATAGGAATAAGAAACAGATGTAGCAATATGAACAATGACTTATTTTACAATCATTTACGTCACGATTCAAGATGTAATTGTGGAAATTTAACAGAAAATACTGAACATTACTTGTGTTCGCTGCACTGAACATAATACACTATGAATAGAAGACAGCTGTTCCTAGCTACTAGACAATACCATACACTGGGTGTAACGAAACTACTGTTTGGTATAAATAATAGTATCAATGAAGAAAATAGCAAACGTTTTCAACATGTACACTCATATATAAAAGCCGGAAGTCGTGATAGCGCAGTGGATGCGCGCGTTCGCTTCAGGTGCGAAAGGTCAGGAGTTCGAGCAACGCTGGAGCCGTTACGATTGTGTCCTTAGGCAAGGCATTTAAATTCCACGTTGCCTCTTCTCCCTCCCTCGTGGCGATGGATTCCATCAGGAATGAGGTCTCGAGAGTGATTCATATAAGTTGTAAGAACTTGTTTCACAATCGAGCTAAAATAAATGTGTATAAACTAAACATAAAATCCACAAAACGCGTTGCACATACAACTACTCGTTAAATTGGAAAATGAGTATCACTTCATATGAATTTGCCCACATTACTCAAACCTAAGATCGAAATTTCATTAAAAGATACTACCATACTTGGCCGACTGTACAGACATTTATTAATCTTTTGTCATGCAAATAAAAAAAACATCACCATTAGGCCATAATAAAATAAATCCTAGATTTTCATCCAAATTTTTTTGAAAATGGGGGCGGGGGGTGAAATTTTATTTTTTATTTTATATTTTCAGGATATCGATATTTATGCTGATAAAATGGTGTTTTGACAAGATTTTTTTTTTTTCAAATTAATAAAAAAACGGGGGCGGGCGGGGATGAAAATCTAGGAAATATTTTATTATGGCCTTAGTCTTTCCAAATTTATATATTTTGCAAATAAGCAACGAAACTAACGCATTTTTACACATATATTTGAACTTGTGATTGTGCTCTTTTGTAAAGTTCCATGTCACTGCCTGTTTTTACTTAATTGCTACAAACATGTATACTGTTTTATGCATTAAACTTATTGTATTGTAAATTAAAATATGCCTGTAAGTATATACGATTGTATCGGATCTCGAGCGGAGGCTGGAGAGGTCTAGGACTGGGTTATGACAGAGAGGGAATTCTTCATTCTGTTCCATTTCCGATCAGATCAAGGGAGGCACTGCCAAGCGGCAAATTCCTTGTAGAGTAGTGGCCGAAGTGTCTATTTCTTCATCAATGTTCTCAGTTTAAACTATGCCGATACGTGTCCTTGGTGAAACTGGCAAACAGTGTCCCATTGAGCGTGTATCGAACCTTAATATCGACCAATGGACAACAGATCAATTCCACAAAATTATGGGACTGAATGACTTCAAAGTAGATTTCCTAGCAAATGTACCAGACAAAACACTTAAAGGGGGACAATTATGCAGAGTGAGTGTTCATTTAAACACCGTCTAGATGTGATGATCATACGGAAACAATTATGAAACTCGACAATTATAATAAAGCACATACGGGAATTTGAAAACATAAAATATTGTTCCAAGTGACTGACGTTTTGGAATATGTGTGGGTAGTTGTGACGTAATAGCTACATAAAAATTGACTTCCTGTTAGCGAAAATAATGAAAACATATTCACACGGCACAAAAATAAATAAACGTGTTAAATTAATATACATGGATCTACATAAGCTACATAAGCACCATTTAATGGAAATGTTAAATTAAATATTTGTGTTGATAAAATGGTAATAATAATCACGTGACTTGCTTAATCACGTGACTTGCTTAATCCACGATGAGATTCTATTTGAGATAATCAACCATACATAACTTATTTATTTACAATTTCAAAATTCTTGCCCGCATTTTAGGTTTTGGTGAACTTTATTTGTCAATACATAGTGCTGATCATTTTCCCTTAACGATCGATGGAATGGTTGATTATAATAGGAGATGCCATATTGTTCAACTGTAGTCAAACTCGTCATTAGCGGCCATATACGGAAATAGCAAAAAGTGGCCTTTGTCGAAAGGTGGATTTTGTTTGCAGGTTGAAATGCGTAGACACATGAGACCAAAATGGTGTTATTTAAAGACAAAAGGTCTTTATTCGGAGCTTGTCTTTGGCACAGTTTGGACTATGCACATACGTATATTGTGCTTGCTAATGAACTTGAATTTATACGAATTCGCATTGTGGAAGTCGTGATAGTGCAATGGTAGCGCGTTCGCTTCACGTGCGAAATGCCCAGAGTTCGAGACCCGCTGGTGCGGTTACGAGTGTACTCTTATGCAAGGCATTTAATGTCCACGTTGCATATTCTCTTTCCCTCGTGGCCATGGATTCCATCAAGAATAAAGTCACGAGATTGATTAATATAAGTTGTAAGAACTAGTTTCGAAAAAGCTAACATAAATGTGTGTGTGTTTTACGTTTATTTATCGTCGCTACCGGTTGCCCATATGAGCGACGCCTCCTGAAGAGATTAGTTATTTTAGATTTTGGAGGATAGTGCAATGATACAGACAGAGACCAATTCCAGAATCTCCTCTGGTTCTTTTACGTGCACGGTGTAAAGCACCGACACGAGACCTCGGTTTAACGTCCCATCTGAAAGACTGTTAATTTTATTAGGGTCAGACGGGGGATCGAACCTGCGATCCCTGGGTTACCAGTCCATAAATGTGTATAAACTAATTCGCATTTTATAGCGTGAATGAAATAATGCATTTTTAAATAATATATACACTGACACCATAAAAACTGTGCACTTTTATATTGAGCGTTACTTTTTCGTTACAAATTTTAGAATTATGGATTTTACTATCATGAGTGAAGAAAATAATCCTTCACACATTGCCCTAATATACCCAATATGTCGCCCATTTTGAAACCAAATATGCCTATACAGCCTACATCCATTATGTCGAATCCCGAAGGATCGAACAAAATACTTCGACATAACCGAAGTTTGACAAGTGAATAGTTGATAAGTGGAAGTCGTGATAGCGCAGTGGTAGCGCGTTCGCTTCAGGTGCGAAAGGTCCGGAGTTCGAGCCCCACTGGAGCCGTTACGATTGTGCCCTTAGGCAAGGCATTTAAATTCCACGTTGCCTCTTCTCTCTCTCCCTCGTGGCGATGGATTCCATCAGGAATGAGGTCTCGAGAGTGATTTATATAAGTTGAAATAACTTGTTTCGCAATCGAGCTAAAATAAATTTGCATAAACTAAGTTTGACATAACGGTTGTAGACTGTATTTTTTCTAACAGGATATAAAGTTTACATCTAAGGCAAGTGCACAGTTTCTTGTTGATGTCAGTATATATGTAACACAGTATTTTAAAATATGAATGTACGGCGTGTACAATTAACCCATTCAACACCAAGTAACTGACATGGACTGGTCCATGATATTTTTAGACCAATAAATTAATAACAAAATTACATTTGGATCAGTTCATTTATCAAAATGGGTAAACAAAATTCTAAAAATAGTTATATTACTTGAAAAAAGTGCAGATCCTGATGAGACGGCTCGTCACGAGCCGGCTCATCTGGATCTACACTTTTTTGTAAGCCAATTTAGAGGTCTGTGGTGTTGAAAGGGTTAACACACGCAGATACATCCAACAACTATATTATAGTATATGTACTATATTTAAACATTTTACAAAACTGGTTCCCTGATTAACTCTATGTTTTGCGAAGTAGACATCTCATTATAGATACATTATGAATAGGAGTTTGAAAATTATTACTAATCAAGTCCCATCTCCCAAACCCCAAACCCCAAAATAATACGCTACTATTCCGTAAGAACAAAAAATATCAACTAAATGTGTTTTTACGTTTATTTATCGTCGCTACCGGTTGCCCATATGAGCGACGCCAACTAAATGTGTGATGTACTTATAAATATACTAGATGACATAGAAAACGCACACTTCGGATAAGTGTGTTTTAACATGAAAAACAATAACTATATAAATACATAGTTTTAAACATTTTGGAATATTTTTAGTTGTTCATTTTGTGTTTTGTAATAAAGATGTGATATATCATAGAATCATATAATGTAGGTGGTGGTTTTCTATGTCGTCTAGTATAGATATATTATGAATAGGAGTTTTAAAATTATCTCTGACTAATCAAGTCCCATCTCCCAAACCCCAAACCCCCAAACCCCAAAATAATACGCTACTATTTCGTAAGAATAAAGAATATCTACTAAATGTTTGATGTATTTATAAATAAAAGACTGCGCTTACATTATAAGGTGTTCCACATACAAGATATACAGCCGCGAGACATCCCATCAACTTTGCAAATGCTATTTCAAATGACATAACGCTGGCTTTCGATGATTTGTTGCCGTCGCTGTCCGTCGTAGTAGTGGTGTCGGTGATGCCCACGATTCGGTTGTTCAATTTCAGGACAGACCGTATTACTATACAATTCAGGATCACTATAGCAATCACGCACATAAGTCCCAGAATACCATTCGCTATGCCAAACACTCTTTCAAAAGGATTTTCTTTATATCCGAGCGAACTGCAGTATACGGTTCCTGAGCTGCGGGTCCCCATATAATTGCCAAGACCTATCAACGGCAAACCGTTGATGCAAGCTACGGCGATCGCTGCAATAAGACAACCAATCTTCCACGTGGTCGCTTCCACGTGACTCTTGTAATAGAAAGGCATACATATTGCCAGTACGCGGTCGGTCGCCATTAGGGTGTTCACTACTCCAGAAAAAAGTCGAAAATATATATGGAAAGTAGACACAGAAGCGCACATGGTATACGTGACACTGTGTACATATCTCGTGATCATGTGACGCGTGATTGATAAGCACACTGCCGTTAGATCACTCAAGCACAACACGAGTAACAATATTATAGCTGGAAAAACAGCTTTCTTAATGTCACGTATAATGAAAAACAGAGCAAGCACATTTGTGATAATTCCGGGAATCCATATCAGAAGTAACGGAGTAATGATTGACGATGTGTGCCCCCCACTTGTGATGTTTCCATCGCCCGTGCCATTCAACAACGTATCCGACAAATTATACATTGCTGTATTTTAGCCTTTGCATGTTCTGAAAAACAATGAAGATACACAGGCATCAACACGGATCCATGTAAGAATGTGAACGACTGCACGTAACTGTATGTACTAGAGGACATAGAAAACGCACACCTACAGTATATGATTATTATTACATAAAAACGAAATACGAAGGATTCCATTAAAGATATATCACATCTTTATTACAAAGCACAGACTGAACAACTAAAAATATTCCAAAAATGTTAAAAATAGGTATTTATATAGTTATTGTTTTTCATGTTAAAACACACTTATCCGAAGTGTGCGTTTTCAATGTCCACTAGTATACATATAACACGCAGACGTTGTTGCCTTTTCTTTTTAAATTGTGTACCAGCAGTGTTCATTTTATATGTGACAGCAACTGTTGCTTTGTTTGCCAATATACTGTATAGTGTGTCATGCATGAGCTTTGAATGAATAAAATCCGAACACATCAGCAACAAGATATATCCGAGGTAACTAACATCTATCACGCCAAACATAGAAATAGTCTACTTGGCACTGTGGATATACATTGTAAAATAAAAACAAAATAAACATATTACCTTAACATCGATTGATATAAACATAAAACACTATGTTTATTTTATTATCTCGATTTTCGATATGCCCAGTTAATGCTTAAAATACAGAAGGGATGATGATCCGGGCACCTCTAAAATCTAAGATGTCCATTCTTGACAGAGACAAAAACATAGCCTCCGTTGTGGAGATAATAACTTTCATATTGCTTTACCGTATGCATATTATAAACTTCTGTAATATTTAATAATAACATGACTCGGCATTGTGTCGCCCTGCGTGGTTAATACATATGCGTCAAATCGCCACACCATGTTTTATTCGCCAATAAATAACTGAAAGACAAATATTATTTCTTAATTACTTATTATTACAAACTTCTGCAATATTAATTTTATTACTGATGTAAATATAGTCTTTATTAGTATAAACTTATAATGAACATTTTATATACAGCTTACGTACCTAATAAGTCCTATGAGAACAGCTTGTAAGGATATGTATCTCTCTCTCTCTCTCCCTGTGTCTCTCGCTCCCTCTATATACGTATGCATCGCGCTGTGATGGGTATTCAGTATTGGATACTGATTCTCTAAGTGCGCTTAACTCTTGCGCATCATGTTTGACACGTGATATGTCTATGTATGTATGTTCTAGTAATGTTAAACCCCTTGCGGGGACCTAGACATGTTTTCCTGGGCAGGCTTAGCCGACCTAAGTGGCTAACCAGTAATAAGCAATGTGTGTGAGATGCCATGACCGAGTATCGAACCCGGGACCGCTCGATTCCAAATCCGACGCTCTACCACTGGACCACGGACGCCACGACATAAAATTATTCAATTATGACAGCAATCAAGCACTTTTTTTCTTGAATTTATCAATCATATCATGATAAGATTTCCTGGAAACTAACTTCTCGTTAGCGACGTTCTTTAATGAAGTCACGTTTGAGTTTGAAATCACTGGGTGTATTTAGCGAAATGAGTTCATTTCCCCCTCCCTCTGGACTACATTTGATTTGAGTATGCACTTTACCTTGCCCTTGATATTTTAAGAGTATGCATGTTATAAAATGTTTGTACTGTTGGGTATAATGCTTTTGTATAAATACAATATATCTATATAATATGGGATCGTGTCCGCCTCAGTGGTCGAGTGGTTAAGGTCGCTGACTTGTATACCACTGTAACCTATCATCTCTGATGGTCACGGGTTCGAGCCCCGCTCAGACCGTGTCTCATTTATATGAAAAAGTTGGCAGTTTCTTACGGAGGTTGGTGCACCAAGTACTGGTTAACCGCTGCAGCCTGCCCAGGAAAGGTGTTGTTAGGTAAACTGCCAGTCGCTCAAATGGGAAACCGGTAGCGATGTTAAATAAACTTAAATAAAAAAAATATGGGATCTTACATGAGTGATGATGTCATACCATACTATTTATGAACCGAGTTTCATACAAAAATGGTATGAAATCACCACGAGTGTAATATCCCTTTTATCACATTGTCACCGTAACAACAACAATACTTTGGAAAACACGTTTCCTGTTTGCAAGTATAATTATGAGCCGTGTTACATCTCAAGGCAATCACTTAGGTGCATGCTTACGCCGTAGTAAATAGTCCCTGATAACCAAACAACTCCACGCAAATAAAAGACACAACACTCTTAATCACTATATTCTGCTAGTGCATATTTAGCATGTTATTGACTTTAAACAGTTGATTTTCTACAAATAAACATGAACACAAACTGTATGTCGAATGTGCCATGCCGCGACCAATCAGACTCCGTCCACGTTGTATTACACGTGTGAACATACAAGGACATATATGATGGTTGTATTACACGTGTGAACATACAAGGACATATATGATGGTTGTATTACACGTGTGAACTTACAAGGACATATATGATGGTTGTATTACACGTGTGAACTTACAAGGACATATATGATGGTTGATTACACTGTGACTACAAGGACTATATGATGTTTATTACACGTGTGAACTTACAAGGACATATATGATGGTTGTATTACACGTGTGAACTACAAGGACATATATGATGGTTGTATTACACGTGTGAACATACAAGGACATATATGATGGTTGTATTACACGTGTGAACTTACAAGGACATATATGATGGTTGTATTACACGTGTGAACTTACAAGGACATATATGATGGTTGTATTACACGTGTGAACTTACAAGGACATATATGATGGTTGTATTACACGTGTGAACTTACAAGGACATATATGATGGTTGTATTACACGTGTGAACTTACAAGGACATATATGATGGTTGTATTACACGTGTGAACATACAAGGACATATATGATGGTTGTATTACACGTGTGAACTTACAAGGACATATATGATGGTTGTATTACACGTGTGAACATACAAGGACATATATGATGGTTGTATTACACGTGTGAACTTACAAGGACATATATGATGGTTGTATTACACGTGTGAACATACAAGGACATATATGATGGTTGTATTACACGTGTGAACTTACAAGGACATATATGATGGTTGTATTACACGTGTGAACATACAAGGACATATATGATGGTTGTATTACACGTGTGAACATACAAGGACATATATGATGGTTGTATTACACGTGTGAACTTACAAGGACATATATGATGGTTGTATTACACGTGTGAACATACAAGGACATATATGATGGTTGTATTAAACTGATTACAAGCAAAGTGATGTGATAAGTACATATCTACCACGATAGACCACAGCCCATTGATGATAAGGCCGCCATGCAGCCATTGAAGGCTATATGCTGGAGTTATATAGCATGTACATGTAGTTGTACATTAGTTGTTAGAACTTGTGGCCCAACCCATTTGCTAAATTTCTTATTTGTACAACAATTGTGATTGTTATATACATGTATATAGAGCAATACAATATTATCAATCATATACATGCAGTAGACATGGGGTCGTGGAAACGAGCTAATTGCTAACTAGGGCAATTATTTATAAGGTTTCTCAAAGATGTGTGATCAATTACTAGCTGGAAATATAGCCCAGGTGGAACAGTGTGCGGAGATAGATTGACAAGTTATAATCGGCAATTGTAGCCGTGATTAACCGGTATATAAGGGATGATAAGTGTCTAACTCACCTAGCCAGGATGTGAGGCTGTCACATGTGGTAATTCATCAAATAAACTCACATTATTGGAGATCGTCTGCGACTTTGATTGCATGCGGACGGTGGAGTAATGAAGATCGCTATACAGTAAGTTAATAAGTAAATAAGGATGGTCTAGTGTATTATTGTACTACTTATTGTCTGTGCAACAATAGAGAGATGGCTGGGTGTAGTTTACAGTTTAGACTTTTTTTTATTGTACAACGATTGCGAAGCAAGTTCTAACAACTTATACTAATCAATCTCGTTGGCGCGAATGAAAGCGTAAATATGGTCATTCGTGTGGAAGGAAACCGGAGTACCCGTAGAAAACCCACCTGCTGGGTGTAGTGTAGCGACAGATGTGCTTCTGTATACTAGAGGACATAGACAACGCACACTTCGGATAAGTAGAAATGTGCGTTTTCTATGTCCTCTAGTAATACAAACAGGTAAGCTGATTCACAATGAGAGACATCTCTAATTTTCTATTACCTCCCTTGGCTGATAAAGTCTGATTTATTCCAAAATGTGAATAGGTCCTTTTAGTTACATGACAAGAACCTATAAAAAAGAAATTAGTCATCCCAGTTATCGAATTCAACTTCATGTCCATATATAGGTTATTATGTTAGTTATCGAGTTCAAATCCATATAAGGTTATTATGTTAGTTATCGAGTTCAAGTCCATATAGAGGTTATTATGTTAGTTATCGAGTTCAAGTCCATATAGAGGTTATTATGTTAGTTATCGAGTTCAAGTCCATATAGAGGTTATTATGTTAGTTATCGAGTTCAAGTCCATATATAGGTTATTATGTTAGTTATCGAGTTCAAGTCCATATATAGGTTGCTATGTTAGTTATCGAGTTCAAGTCCATATATACGTTGCTATGGTAGTTATCGAGTTCAAATCCATATATACGTTGCTATGTTAGTTATCGAGTTCAAGTCCATATATACGTTGCTATGGTAGTTATCGAGTTCAAATCCATATATACGTTGCTATGTTAGTTATCGAGTTCAAATCCATATATACGTTGCTATGGTATGTTATCGAGTTCAAATCCATATATACGTTGCTATGTTAGTTATCGAGTTCAAATCCATATATACGTTGCTATGTTAGTTATCGAGTTCATATCCATATATACGTTGCTATGGTATGTTATCGAGTTCATATCCATATATACGTTGCTATGGTATGTTATCGAGTTCAAATCCATATATACGTTGTTATGTTAGTTATCGAGTTCAAATCCATATATTCGTTGCTACGTTAGTTATCGATTTCAAATCCATATATACGTTGCTATGTTACATGAGGAACACGAACAGATAGGCGGTCAGAATATTTGAGCAGCCTTCATCTACTATATTCTTTTTTGAGATATATGTTTTTACTCGGGGCGACACCGCCATAAGTTTATTGGTCTCTTTATTTTAGGATAGTGCAAGATACAGAAGACGTTCCAATCTCAGAAACATCTCGAGTTGTTTTTATGTCCGGTATATAGCACCTATACATGATGCATCGGTTTATAGTCCCATCTGATTGTAAATATGAGTATGATCAGAAGGGGAATCGAGTATGCTATCTCTGGATTCTCAGTCCAACGTGTTAACCATTCGATCACCATTCCATCTATTCTAGAATTTTTTAAGAAGAAACTGAAAACACATACTCACTATTTTAGTGAATGCAGTGACTGAGGTAGAAAGTAGATGTATTAAATAAATGATGTTCATTTTAGCCTGTAGATACTAAAAGTGCACCAGTTAGTCTTAAAAATACTGTTTTATATTCTTAGTCATGAATGTAATATTTTAATATATACATGTATTATTATATTGATTTTAGGATATTGTATTTCATTATAATTATCTCAGAGTTTAATTAGTTGTATGATGTAAATGTCCGTTATTAATTCGCTTTGATAGTTATTTTATTTATTTGTACAACGGCATTGAATATGTTTTATGTGTAAAAATAGGTGTTTTATCAAATTAAAAAGTTTCTCAAGTTTTTTATTCTTACTATAGTCAGTCAGGGTGTATCGTGTGTGCTATGCCAGTGCTATATGCCCCATTCCTGTGTTGTTTTTATTGTGTTGTTGTTTGTTGTTTGTTGTTATTGTTTTGCTTCCTTGATAGCAGGAGTATCCCGTATAGCTTGTTGTAGTAGTAATAATAAAAATAAAGACTTTATTTTACGAGACAACTCATTTAACAAAAGTTAATCTACAATAAAGCCCTCAACATATATACAACTCAAATGCAATAAAAAGTTAGGACTATAATAGTAACACGTATTATAACCAAGCTCTGTCGTTGTGCTATATAAATGTCCACATATTATTATAGTCTATCTAGACCAACCTCCTCACGGCGTGCACGTCGCAACGGAGGCACATCTCGCAGCAGCATGGTATTCGGGGATCGTCTGATTGTCGGCCAACCTCCTCACGGCGTGCACGTAGCAACCGAGGCATATCTCACAGCAGCAGCATGGGATTCGGGGATCGTCTGGTTGTCGAACTTGCGACAAGGGACATGTTCGCCAGCATCTCTGTCTTACAGAAGTGCAGTGGTATGGATAGACTCTGGAGCGACCGAGACGATCAACTTCACATCCGTGTCCATGCCGCTGCGGAACGAGTGAGAAGTGTGGTCCTTAAAAGCAGAGTTGTATGATTTAAATCACCTGAAAAAATTGGTGTTAAAAACAATGGATTAAACTTTTTATCACTGATTAGATAATTATAAGCCGGTCACAGTTAGTATAGAGGTAAGTGTCCACACATGTCTTTGGTTTTGGTAATTGGGGGCATGCTTTGAAGGTAATTATTTGCATTGTAATGATTGTATTAAAGAAAGTAAGTAGTACAGAGTCATTTATGCTTTGAAGCTATTCAAAACTATTCAATTAGTTCCCATGACTCATTTCAGTAATGACCATTGGCCTAAAATAGATCTATTTATCTATAATTATTTAAAATGGCTAATAGACTATATATATACACTGTAGATGTATCTATTTCAAATTTGACCTAATATTGATATGTTCAAAAACTTCAGTTAATAAGAAGCAACTTTGTTGATCAGTATTATAATAAAGGGAAGTTGCACATCAATCTTCACAATGTCTGGTAGAAAAAAAGATTGTGTATGGTTGTATTTTGACAAGTTTACTGTTCATGGAAAGTCTGGATGTAAAGCTAAATGTAAAAAGTGTGCGAAACAAATGCAGGGACTGGTCTCTCGTATGAAGCAACATGTTCAAGATTGTAACAGTAACACTACTAGTATGTGCGACCTGATCACTGCCGACAGTCGCGACACAGCAGCAAGCGAATGATGCTATTCCAGACTCTCCAGCGACTCCACATACTACATCTACTCCGACTACTCATACACATGATGAGGAGAACCTCTCCAGGAAACGATGTGCTTCTCCTCTCCCATCACCCTCACCCAAACAGGCCAAACTGCAGACGCAGAAACTCAGCAAATTTATCATGCGGACATCGTCAAATGAAAAGTCAGCAATTGATCTCCAAGTTGCTCGATTCTTGTATGCCACCAACACCGCCTTCTCTGCTGTGGAACATGCAGAGTTCATCAAGCTTGTTGAGATGCTGCGGCCTGGTTACACTCCTCCAAGTCGCCATCAGGTTGGTGGCACCCTACTTGACTAGGTGCAGGACTCAATGTTTGAGGAATGCAAAGAAAGACTACATGGCCAGCCTGTCTCCATGGCATTAGATGGGTGGAGCAATGTACACAACGAGCCTGTAGTGTGTGTGTCTGTAACAACACCTGAACAGTTTTGTGACGGTGAGTGACACTTGCAAAATCGGAGACGCAGTGAATGTCTGGAAGGCTATTGAGCGTGATCTGGAGGCACAGCCGGCAAATGTCATTAAGAAAGTGCAGACTCGTGTAAAGCAAGCTCTAACTCCTGCCCACTACCTTGCCAACATTCTAGATCCCAAGTTCTGTGGCAGTACGCTCAACAGTGAGGAAGTAGACTGTGCTTTGGAATACTGTGATAGCAGTTATCCATCGTGTATGCCGACTGTGATCAAATTCAGGGCCCAATCTGGTCCTTTCAAAGCATATATGTTTGGAAAGGATGTCACACAGGGAGTGTCAGCACTGACCTGGTGGAGATCCCAATCTAACTGCCTGGAGAGTAGTATGGTTGAACTCTGTATTCAGCTGTTTAGTGCGACAGCATCCAGTGCTGGTGTGGAACGTGTTTTCTCCACCTTTGGATTCGTTCATTCGAAAATCAGAAATAGGCTTGGCATTGAAAATGCCGGAAAGCTTGTCTTCATATACAAACTTCTTAACGCCAAAAAATAAATGTGACAGTAACTAACGTGACAGTCTGTGGTGTACCTACATGTATATATAGTTTAGTTTTAGCTATATAGTATAGTATATATATTTAAATCATCTTATTCTAAACTATGTGTAATGTATATATTTAAATCATAAATGCATTGAAATTACCTGTGTTTTATTTTAGTATCACTATATATTTTAAAATAACTACTATTAAAATCAAAAAAATCAATTAAAATCAAAAAAATAGATTTAAATAAAAAAAATCCGATTTAAATTAAAAAAATCCGATTTTTTTGATTTTTTAAAAAAAATCATGATTTATATCAACCCTGCAAGTTAACAGGACTGGAGGTAACCACTTACAGAGACTTCTAACAGATTGACATTAATCTACTTGGACATTCACTTCTTTGGAACATAATTTTGGAAACTAATCATATTGGAACCAATCGCCTGAGAAGTCCAACAACATGCTACATAACTTCAGGATTTTACAAGACACAGTCACACATCAACTCAACTACATGTACTTCGAATAATATTGCAGAGAACTTTAACAGATTTGAACATAAAAGAATATAATAATTTAATAGCAACTGGAAGAAAACAAATGAAAAAGACAAACTGTGCAAGTAGCCGTATTATTAACATGCTTAGGATATATTGGACTATACATTGGAATAGACATTTACAATGATACAGATGATATCAAAATGTGCTAGATCAATTCAGATTATATTAGGAAACAAGGAAGAACACACTGATCGACAGTTGAAATTCTGGAACATTAATGAAGAAGACAATCGATGAATGTATAACTGCTCTAAGCACCTCAATCAAAGCACTGTGCATTTAGCGATCAAATATATATAATCATATTTGGAATTAGAGAGACAAGGGGATGGTTGTGGGGTTACTGTGTGATTCTAGGCATCGAAACTGGAGTGTGTATAGCTGAACTGTGCCGAGTCCAGCATGAACCAGACAATTTCTAGAGATGTCAATTTTGAGTAATTTTGGATTTCTTTAAGCGAAAATGAAAATTTTCCATAAGTAAGGGAGATGTCATCATGCTACATCAGTGTAGTAATAGGCCCCGCCTTCGTGATACTGTAGCATTGTATTAATAAGCCCCGCCTCCATACAGACGGAACTGTAATCCAGTGGTAACACGCTGGACTGGTAATCCAGGGATCGCAGGTTCGATCCACGATCTGACCATAATACTGTACCATTGTAATAATAAGCCCCGCCTTCGTGATACTGTATCATTGTATTAATAAGCCCCGCCTTCATGATACGGTACCATTGTATTAACAAGCCCCGCCTTCATGATACTGTACCATTTTATTAACACGCCCCGCCTTCATGATACTGTACCATTGTATTAACAAGCCCCGCCGTCATGATACTGTACCATTGTATTAATAAGCCCCGCCTTCATGATACGGTACCATTGTATTAACAAGCCCCGCCTTCATGATACTGTACCATTGTATAAATAAGCCCCGCCTTCATGATACTGTACCATTGTATTAATAAGCCCCGCCTTCATGATACTGTACCATTGTATTAACAAGCCCCGCCTTCATGATACTGTACCATTGTATTAATAAGCCCCGCCTTCATGATACTGTACCATTGTATTAATAAGCCCCGCCTTCATGATACTGTACCATTGTATTAACAAGCCCCGCCTGCATGATACTGTACCGTTGTATTAACAAGCGTTGAAACGAGCGTTCTGATTGGATTATTAGAATGTAACAAGATGTTGTTTTTTTATATGAAGAATAATCATAATCCAATCAGAACGCTCGTTTCAACGTGAATTGCGCCGCTTTAGACATTTTCAAAACAAATTGAAAATGCTACGAAATCTCTTTTTGACGTACATTTTTGCTGAATAAACCTACACGTTATATGGAAACACATTTTATTGATAATGTTATTCACAGTTAAAACTCTCCCGTCGAAGATGTTTTGTTGTTGCTGACAGAACCCGTGTCCTAGTATGGAAATGTGACCTGCTATGGCCAATGTCTGTGGCAATTGTTTGCAAAGTATACATGCATGCAGCTTAAAGTTGTGTTTTATTTGAAGAACAATATAAAGACTCGGGATAGGCGTTATATTTGGACAGCTTTGTACAAAATTGTTTCAGATAGGGCCATTTTACTGATCGATGCGAAATCTGACGTCCCACAGAGTAGAATCCCTGTACTTAAATATATATACTAGTACCCCCAAACGTGCCGAATCCATGTGGACCCTTTCACATACTCGGTCAGGGCACATATGTGTTATCTCACATACATTGATTAGGTCGTTTAATCCTGCCCAGGACAAACATGACTAAGACCCACCTCAAGACATTCTTTCTTTCGAAGATAGTTCCCGCCTTCCATAGGCGTATCCCAACGACTGTAGATTGCCGTCAGTAGGTGTTGATTAGACAATTGTGTACACTACATCTACTTTGTGCACGTGCAGATTTACAGGTGGCATATACTTCACCGTTTAAGAATAATCTAGCGAGCTGGAATACTTAGTTTCAATGGCCGTTACATTAGCTGGTGTGTATATATCTATATATCTATCTATATATCTATATATCTATATATCTATATATCTATATATCTATCTATCTATCTATCTATCTATCTATCTATCTATCTATCTATCTATCTATCTATCTATCTATATATCTATCTATCTATCTATCTATCTATCTATCTATCTATCTATCTATCTATCTTCCTTTGATGTCCAACCCCTCGCAGAGACGTAGACATGTCGCCATCTTTCAAGTTCGTGTCTAGTTTGTTTAGGAGTGTCAGTCAGCTAAGGAATATGTAGCATAGGTATCTCGAGATTGATTCTCATACAGTACATGACTGTCATTTGGCATCTAATTTGAACACACATGAACACACAGGAAACGAGATGACAACAACAAAGAAAATCATTCGCAAACTTCCGGTCAGCATGTGTAAAATGTGAAAGCTATATTTTTATCATTTTCCAGAATAAATTATGAGTATTGTTCCATGTGTGGCGTGGGTCAAACAAGGAAAAGCTAAATGTAACCCAGAAAAGGTACTACTATTTTCCAGTAAAGATAGTTCGCCAAATAACAACGAAAATATATTCGGACATGACAGATATTCGGACAGTCTAAATTATGTTGCTATTTCCAACTTAATTGTGTTCAATTAAAGCACTGACTGCTTTCATTCACAAGTATAATTGTTGTAACTTGTGAAATATGTTGATAATATACAGATTAAACATTTTGCTTGTTCCACTCTTGATTCATCTGACTCGCCTGGTAGCTCACTTTTCTACCCCCCCCCCCCACACGGCCATAATAGCTCAATTGTTGACTGTTAGCCATTAACAGAGAAGTAGAATGTTCCAATGTTTATCACTGTAAAGTAACCAAGCAAAGAAAGTGCTGAAAAGTTAGTGACCTGGCGTAGGACTCAAACCCATGACCTACCGAACACTAGATGGACAGCTCTATCAACTGAGCTAGCTGGACTGATGTTCAACCCACGCCGGAATACATTACACTGTTTTAGTGTTTATTTCTGTATAGTCGTTTCTTAACATACCGCTTGTCTTGACATACCGAGGCATCCACAATTTTTCAGAACGAGGTAAATTACGCCACCTATCATTCTTTCCATTGGATCAGCGTTGACCCAGAAAGGTAAACATGTCTTGATAAACAAGAAATCATAAACTGTCAACGTAAGTGGCGAGTAAATTACTGATGCAAGATGCTTACCTGAATATCAAGATCTAGAGTGATGGAAATCCTACATATCATGGCCTATAAAAAAGTTAAATGCACTTGCCGTATATTATTATTTTCTTAAGTCGTGAACACAACTTTCATAAAATTGTTGTTGAAAATTTTAACTTCATTACCTAACCATGAGCCTAAATACAGCTATCGCAACGGCACCTGTTTCCATAGGGAACTAGATATTTATGCGTGGGTAAATGTTGAATGTATTATTTTGACTTATTAACATCAATAACTAACACTATTACAACTCATAAGAAACTTTTTTCTGGTTATTTGTACATTTTTTCCAATCCGGATAGCCACCTGAAATGCTCATAAACTGCACATTTCGGTGGGAAAAAAATTCCCAACAAGTTGTCTGTTTATATTCGGCTACTGAACCAATCAGGTGACAGTTGCATTAGGCTACCAGTATGCATAGTGGAATGTTACTGAACCATGCTTCACCTCTGTCAGCGAAAATAGGTTAAAACTATTTAAATATTTTAAATACGGATGTAAATGGAAAAAATATGCCGAGCATAGGTTCCACCACTCTATGTGAAATTACCCCACCCCTTTATCTGAAAAAAATGCTCCAAATGTCCAAAATATATATTTATGTTCATTCCAACTTTGTAAAACAGTGATCTGCTATCTGTTATTTATGAATGAAACTGTTTTGATCACGTGTTTAGGTTACTACGTAATTACCGTATTACCAAATATGGGCATAATTTTAAGGTCCCAGACTCTACTGTTTTCCCCTCAAATTTTTTTAAAACAAGTTGATGTTCATTTCTATGGAACTTTCTCCCGTGGTGTACATCTATTGACATGTGTTGATATAGCCAGATTCCCGCATTTTATTATTCATAAAAAGTGGGCCTAAAGCTATTAGTTGTTTTCTGGTGGGAGATTAAAAAGATATTTATGTTAAAATGATAAATTTACTGCTAGACTTATGAGACTATTATACAGATTAAGGCCTCTATCAAATACTCAAATATTTTTATTATGACTACCTTTGTATAAACACCCAAAGCAGGGCCTCGGCCATTTGCCGCGGTATACTCGGAACTACTGACTACGTAACTGCTGACACAATGGCGTCAAAAACATGATAAACACAAGTAATTCCCAATAGTATTTTTCTTTGTATATTTGTAATGTTGAAGTGGAAAAGTCATAGGATGAAGCAAAATGAGTTTTAAATTCAGGTACATAATAGTATATCTGTAGTTTGGTTTTTAATATCTAGTACCGCGATATACCCATAATGCATCCTACATTTTATGACACTGTATTAACCCACTTTTTATGTGATGTTCACACTGTCATTAGTGGCATCCGTGGTCAGTGGTAGAGCATCGGATTTGGAATCGAATGGTCCCGGGTTCGATACTATGTCAGGCCACGTATGTAATGTCATTTTTTATCTATTTTTAACGAGATCCTGGGTCAACTTCGCTCATCTAACATTTACAGTGAAGTGGTCCAAAATAAAGCGACGATTTCGCCCACTTTGTCCTCAAGCTTGAACCCTGTACATCGGTTAGCTGGGACAACTCTGTGTGAGCTGGACATTTTAACGTTTCATATTTAGAAATTGACACTGTTAATATATTTTGGGTTTACAAAAGTGTGAATTCCATACTTAGTACATAGTATCTATATATATATATATATATATATATATATATATATATATATATATATATATATATAGTATGCTTTTATTATCCCTATGATTCCTGAATTGTATTACCGGTAAGCTTTTAAGTTGTGGAAATGATGATAGTGCAGTGGTAGCTCATTTCGCTTTAGGTGAGAAAGGCTTGAAGTTCACACCCAGTTGCGCCCTTGAGCAATGCACTTAAATTCCCCATTGCCTCTGATCTCTCCCTGATGGCGATGGATTCCATCAAGAATGAGGTCTCGAAAGCGAGTAATCTAATGTTCTAATGGTAAATATATGTTTTGCAATCAAGCTAAAATAAATTTGTATAAGCTAATCTGGTATTAGTTGAAATCATGTCATGCGAAGAGTCATGTGAACACCATCACCATTCATTGTCCTCTTGTTCTTATCAATTGCAGATCAAGCTTGCAAAAGATGATTTGAAAAGAATCATTGAAGAAACACAGGAGTAAGTATTACATATTAATGGTGTATGCATCAGGGTTCATTCTAGGTCAGCATTTTTGGGAGAAGTGAGAAAGCGCATGATCGCTTCCTTAAATGGTGTTCTTTAATATACTTCTGCAAAATAATGTTAAAATGCACAGTACATTAAATACAACATTTGAATAGAAGGAGTGCTTTATAATGGGCCAGTGTATCTTACTAGACCAGAGGGCGAAGTCAGGGTCCCTAGGGCGACAATTTCGCCCACATCGCCCTCTAGAATGATCTCTGGTATGCATGATTAATGATGATGGACAAGCAGGTGTCCGCAGTAATACACATTCTAATATATTTTTTCCTAATTATTGGTAGCTCTATGTAAAATAATTTTGATGCACCATTCTAAAGCCCATATGCGTATATACAGTGTACACTCGCTGGTGTCAAAACAGTCATAGCACAGACGAATCTGTAGTCCAGTGGTAACACGCTGGACTGGTAATCCAGGGATCACAGTTCGATCCCCCGTCTGACCCTAATAAAATTAACAGTCTTTTCAGATGTGACTTTAAACTGAGGTCTCATGTCGGTGCAGTACACTGTGCACGTAAAAGAACCAGGAGACTCTGGCATAATCTCTTCCGGAGCCAACGCACATATGGGCAACCGGTAGCGATGATAAATAAACGTAAAACACACACACACACAATCATAGCGTTATTTTGGGAAACCATTATTGTCGGTGAACTCAATGTTGACATGATGTGTACATGTCGGTGAGTGTTAAACTGTACATACCGGTATGTTATTTTCTGTAAATGTTAAAGTTTTCCTTTCTTGTTGATTTATAGAAGATTAGATGAGGAGGAGGAGGAGGAGGAAGGCGAAGAAGATGAAACAGAAAATACAGAAAACACACACCCTGTAGCTGGTGGAAGTATTAAGGTAGGAGAATTGGAACACACCCTGTAGCTGGTGGAAATATTACGGTAGGAGAATGAGAACACACCCTGTAGCTTGTGGAAGTATTGATATAGAAGTCTGTAACTGGTGGAGGTATGATAACATACCACCTGTAATTGGTGGAGATATTAAGTGAGTGGAACGAGATTGCATACCCTGTAATCGGTGGAGGTACTAGGGTAGGTGAATGATAACGCACACCCTGTATCTGGTGGTGATATTAGTGTAGGGCAATAAGAAAACATACCCGGTTGCTGGTGGAGGTATTAAGATACATGAAGGAAACAAAAACACATACCATGTAGCTGGGCAGACTGTACACACCCTGTAGCTTCTGTTGGTATTAATGCCAGGGCAGAGAGTACACACCCTGTAGCTTCTGTTGGTATTAATGCCAGTGCAGAGAGTACACACCCTGTAGCTTCTGTTGGTATTAATGCCAGTGCAGAGAGTACACACCCTGTAGCTTCTGTTGGTATTAATGCCAGGGCAGAGAGTACACACCCTGTAGCTTCTGTTGGTATTAATGCCAGTGCAGAGAGTACACACCCTGTAGCTTCTGTTGGTATTAATTGCATGAGCATTTTGTCCACATGAACTGATGAAGACTAATAAAGTCGTATTCCTGCTCAGAAGCTTGTGTATTTGAGTGTCTCGTTTTTTATATCGGCAATTATAATAAAAAAAGTGATTTACGAGCACGTCGAGCAGTAATTTCTTTGCTACCGGTATTATGATTTGCTTCTGGGAAATGAGATCGAAAGAAATTACGACGGTCATTTTGAGCTGGAATATACTGCTGCTACTGGTATTACAGTGTGGAATGAAAACACACACCCTGTAGCTGACTGAGCTATTAACGTGTGGGAATGAGAAAACATACTGTGTTACTGCTGCAGGTATTACGGTGTGGAATGAAAACACACACCCTGTAGCTGACTGAGCTATGAAAGTGTGGGATTGAGAAAACATACTGTGTTACGGCTGCAGGTATTACAGTGTGGAATGAACAGACACCCTGTAGCTGACTGAGCTATGAAAGTGTGGGAATGAGAAAAAACATACTGTGTTACGGCTGCAGGTATTACGTAGTGGAATGAAAACACACACACCCTGTAGCTGACTGAGCTATGAAAGTGTGGGAATGAGAAAACATACTGTGTTACGGCTGCAGGTATTACGTTGTGGAATGAAAACACACACCTTGTAGCTGACTGAGCTATGAAAGTGTGGGATTGAGAAAACATACTGTGTTACGGCTGCATGTATTACAGTGTGGAATGAACAGACACCCTGTAGCTGACTGAGCTATGAAAGTGTGGGAATGAGAAAACATACTGTGTTACTGCTGCAGGAATTACGGTGTGGAATGAAAACACACACACCCTGTAGCTGACTGAGCTATGAACGTGTTATTGCTGCAGGTATTCTGAATTCTATCCGGGTGCCAATGTCTGAAATACTGCTCGGAGGGGCAACCGCGGTGTTACTCCGCCAAGAGATAATCGTCATATGACCTAAGCTGTTGGTACGAAGACTTTAAACCCCCAAAACAAACAAACATCTGAAGGAATCTGCTAGCCATATTGTGGGGCATCGTGCGAAAATGAGCGTATATGTTGGCATAGTGTAACTAACCGATGGTTTTGTATTGGGTGGATATAGTGTAACTAACCGATGGTTTTGTATTGGGTGGATATAGTGTAACTAACCGCTGGTTTTGTATTGGGTGGATATAGTGTAACTAACCGATGGTTTTGTATATGTTGGCATAGTGTAACTAACCGATGGTTTTGTATTGGGTGGATATAGTGTAACTAACCGATGGTTTTGTATTGGGTGGATATAGTGTAACTAACCGATGGTTTTGTATATGTTGGCATAGTGTAACTAACCGATGGTTTTGTATTGGGTGGATATAGTGTAACTAACCGATGGTTTTGTATATGTTGGCATAGTGTAACTAACCGATGGTTTTGTATTGGGTGGATATAGTGTAACTAACCGATGGTTTTGTATTGGGTGGATATGGTGTAACTAACTGATGGTTTTGTATTGGGTGGATATAGTGTAACTGACCGATGGTTTTGTATTGGGTGGATATAGTGTAACTAACCGATGGTTTTGTATTGGGTGGATATAGTGTAACTAACCGATGGTTTTGTATTGGTGGATAGTGTACTGACCGATGGTTTGTATTGGGTGGATATAGTGTAACTAACCGATGGTTTTGTATTGGGTGGATATAGTGTAACTAACCGATGGTTTTGTATTGGGTGGATATAGTGTAACTGACCGATGGTTTTGTATTGGGTGGATATAGTGTAACTGACCGTGGTTTTGTATTGGGTGGATATGGTGTAACTGACCACTGGTTTTGTATTGGGTGGATATGGTGTAACTGACCGTGGTTTTGTATTGGGTGGATATAGTGTAACTAACCGATGGTTTTGTATTTGTTGGATATGGTGTAACTAACCGATGGTTTTGTATTGGGTGGATATAGTGTAACTAACCGATGGTTTTGTATTGGGTGGATATAGTGTAACTAACCGATGGTTTTGTATTGGGTGGATATAGTGTAACTAACCGATGGTTTTGTATATGTTGGCATAGTGTAACTAACCGATGGTTTTGTATTGGGTGGATATAGTGTAACTGACCGATGGTTTTGTATTGGGTGGATATAGTGTAACTAACCGATGGTTTTGTATTGGGTGGATATAGTGTAACTGACTGATGGTTTTGTATTGGGTGGATATAGTGTAACTGACCGATGGTTTTGTATTGGGTGGATATAGTGTAACTGACCGATGGTTTTGTATTGGGTGGATATGGTGTAACTGACCGATGGTTTTGTATTGGGTGGATATAGTGTAACTACCGATGGTTTTGTATTGGGTGGATATGGTGTAACTACCGATGGTTTTGTATTGGGTGGATATGGTGTAACTAACCGATGGTTTTGTATTGGGTGGATATAGTGTAACTAACCGATGGTTTGTATTGGGTGGATATAGTGTAACTAACCGATGGTTTTGTATTGGGTGGATATGGTGGATATAGTGTAACTGACCGATGGTTTTGTATTGGGTGGATATGGTGTAACTGACCGCTGGTTTTGTATTGGGTGGATATGGTGTAACTGACCGATGGTTTTGTATTGGGTGGATATAGTGTAACTAACCGATGGTTTTGTATTGGTGGATATGGTGTAACTAACCGATGGTTTTGTATTGGGTGGATAGGTGTAACTAACCGATGGTTTTGTATTGGGTGGATATAGTATAACTAACCGCTGGTTTTGTATTGGGTGGATATGGTGTAACTAACCGATGGTTTTGTATTGGGTGGATATAGTATAACTAACCGCTGGTTTTGTATTGGGTGGATATGGTGTAACTAACCGATGGTTTTGTATTGGGTGGATATAGTATAACTAACCGATGGTTTTGTATTGGGTGGATATGGTGTAACTAACCGATGGTTTTGTATTGGGTGGATATAGTGTAACTAACCGATGGTTTTGTATTGGGTGGATATAGTGTAACTAACCGATGGTTTTGTATTGGGTGGATATGGTGTAACTAACCGATGGTTTTGTATTGGGTGGATATGGTGTAACTAACCGATGGTTTTGTATTGGGTGGATATAGTATAACTAACCGCTGGTTTTGTATTGGGTGGATATGGTGTAACTAACCGATGGTTTTGTATTGGGTGGATATAGTATAACTAACCGATGGTTTTGTATTGGGTGGATATAGTGTAACTGACCGATGGTTTTGTATTGGGTGGATATAGTGTAACTGACCGATGGTTTTGTATTGGGTGGATATAGTGTAACTGACCGATGGTTTTGTATTGGGTGGATATGGTGTAACTGACCACTGGTTTTGTATTGGGTGGATATGGTGTAACTGACCACTGGTTTTGTATTGGGTGGATATAGTGTAACTAACCGATGGTTTTGTATTGGGTGGATATGGTGTAACTAACCGATGGTTTTGTATTGGGTGGATATGGTGTAACTAACCGATGGTTTTGTATTGGGTGGATATAGTATAACTAACCGCTGGTTTTGTATTGGGTGGATATGGTGTAACTAACCGATGGTTTTGTATTGGGTGGATATAGTATAACTAACCGATGGTTTTGTATTGGGTGGATATAGTGTAACTGACCGATGGTTTTGTATTGGGTGGATATAGTGTAACTGACCGATGGTTTTGTATTGGGTGGATATAGTGTAACTGACCGATGGTTTTGTATTGGGTGGATATGGTGTAACTGACCGCTGGTTTTGTATTGGGTGGATATGGTGTAACTGACCGCTGGTTTTGTATTGGGTGGATATAGTGTAACTAACCGCTGGTTTTGTATTGGGTGGATATGGTGTAACTAACCGTGGTTTTGTATTGGGTGGATATAGTTAACTAACCGCTGGTTTTGTATTGGGTGGATATGGTGTAACTAACCGATGGTTTTGTATTGGGTGGATAGTATAACTAACCGATGGTTTTGTATTGGGTGGATATAGTTAACTGACCGATGGTTTTGTATTGGGTGGATATAGTGTAACTGACCGATGGTTTTGTATTGGGTGGATATAGTGTAACTGACCGATGGTTTTGTATTGGGTGGATATGGTGTAACTGACCACTGGTTTTGTATTGGGTGGATATGGTGTAACTGACCACTGGTTTTGTATTGGGTGGATATAGTGTAACTAACCGATGGTTTTGTATTGGGTGGATATGGTGTAACTAACCGATGGTTTTGTATTGGGTGGATAGGTGTAACTAACCGATGGTTTTGTATTGGGTGGATATAGTATAACTAACCGCTGGTTTTGTATTGGGTGGATATGGTGTAACTAACCGATGGTTTTGTATTGGGTGGATATAGTATAACTAACCGCTGGTTTTGTATTGGGTGGATATGGTGTAACTAACCGATGGTTTTGTATTGGGTGGATATAGTATAACTAACCGATGGTTTTGTATTGGGTGGATATAGTGTAACTAACCGATGGTTTTGTATTGGGTGGATATAGTGTAACTAACCGATGGTTTTGTATATGTTGGCATAGTGTAACTAACCGATGGTTTTGTATTGGGTGGATATAGTGTAACTAACCGATGGTTTTGTATTGGTGGATATAGTGTAACTACCGATGGTTTTGTATATGTGGATAGGTGTAACTAACCGATGGTTTTGTATTGGGTGGATATTGTAACTACCGATGGTTTTGTATTGGGTGGATATAGTGTAACTAACCGATGGTTTTGTATATGTTGGCATAGTGTAACTAACCGATGGTTTTGTATTGGGTGGATATAGTGTAACTAACCGATGGTTTTGTATATGTTGGCATAGTGTAACTAACCGATGGTTTTGTATTGGGTGGATATAGTGTAACTAACCGATGGTTTTGTATATGTTGGCATAGTGTAACTAACCGATGGTTTTGTATTGGGTGGATATAGTGTAACTAACCGATGGTTTTGTATTGGGTGGATATAGTGTAACTAACCGATGGTTTTGTATTGGGTGGATATAGTGTAACTAACCGATGGTTTTGTATTGGGTGGATATAGTGTAACTAACCGATGGTTTTGTATTGGGTGGATATAGTGTAACTAACCGATGGTTTTGTATTGGGTGGATATGGTGTAACTGACCGCTGGTTTTGTATTGGGTGGATATGGTGTAACTGACCGATGGTTTTGTATTGGGTGGATATAGTGTAACTAACCGA
>CM026387.1:31808692-31902782 GCA_014843695.1 Archivesica marissinica
CAAGGATTCTAAGCATGGGTTTCAATGTACCATTATATTTCTCTATTGATCCGTTGGTTTGAGGCCTGTAACTCGTGCTAGTTAAGTGACGTATATCGTGCTCGTCTAGGAAGCGTGTGAATGTTTCAGCTATGAAAGCGCTTCCTCGGTCAGTCAACAGGGTCTGGGGTTTTCCATGTCGAGATATTATCTCGATCAGGGCTTTTTGTGCATTAACAGCTGTCGCTGCGGCGCATGGGAACGATTCCGTATATTTAGTGGCATGATCAATAAAATTCAAGATATACTGGTTCCCATTTATAGTTTTCTTCATGGGTCCAACGAAATCAGCGGATATAAATTTGAATGGTTGGGATATAATGGGCAGGGTTTTCAATGGGGCTACAGTGGCTTTCTGTCCCTTACCCGCTCTCTGGCACGGCCCACAGCTATGGCAGAATCGTTTAACATCTGCGCGGATTCCCGGCCAAAAGAAGCGGCGCTTAATGCGCTTCAGGGTCTTACCAGGTCCCTGGTGTCCCGTACTTAAACTGTCATGGGCGAGTCCCGTTATATGATCACGGAATCCCCGTGGAACTACCACCTGATCATATATTTTCCAGGGTCGAACTTTGGACGTGTCTTGAGGTAGTTCTCTCCTCATAAGTAGTCGGGGTTCGAGCTGGATGTAATATCCTTGCCGAATAGGTGTTCCTTCTTGAGCCATTTCCCAGAGGGGTGCTAAGGTCGGGTCATTATTCTGTTCTTGCAATAATTTATCAGGACTCAAATCGTCAATAGAGGGACTATTTTGGGGTTTAACTGTACTGGCTTTCTCAGAGGGGGAATTGATCTCAATTGTATTCCGAAAAGGTAAGACATTGTGATTTGTATCGGTCGTGTTTTCTGAGTCTGGGTTGGACGTGACAATTTCATCAAACGGGATAATTTTCTTATTTGAGCGTGTACCCACGCCACAGGTAATCAAATCAGTGACAGGGGCAGTTTCACAGTCGTTACCTATTATAAGATCCACCCCCGCGGTGCATCTGTGTTTTAATACAGCCACCTTCAATGTTCCTTGGTATATTGGACAATCGACGCTAATCTTTGCTATCGGATAATTACCAGGTATATAATTGACACCGCGGATTGTTACCCGTTCACCTGTGTATTCTAAATGATCAGCGGTCTGATCAGTAGCCGACAATAAACTAATTGTCGCACCTGAATCTCTCAAATACGTCACTTGTGCGGTGTTATTATTTATGCTTGCTTGACCTGTATATTTGACAAGTAATGGATTTACCATCTCGGTATTTTCATATGAGTTCACTGGCTCATTGGTTATAAAGTCTGAACTATGAGTAGTGTTTGACACTTGGTGTCCGTTTGCTAGGTTTCTAGTACCCCTGTACCTAGGTGAATTGGGATCTGCCCAACACTCTGTTCGTCCGTGGCCATTACGCCTACAATAACTACAATATTTTTCTATCCGGGGAGTTCTATGGGTAGCTTGGGAATTATCTATCCTAATATTGGGTCGATACATGGGTGATGGAATATATGGCCTTGGGGCTGGAGGTCGGTGTTCTGTATCTCTGGGTTTCACATTCGGATTTGAATTAATCCGTGTCCTGGGCGCTAATCTGCGATGGAGGTTATATTCATCAGCCAGGGAAATACATTCCTGGAGAGTAGATGCTTTCTTATCCAGAATGAACAAATTAAGCTCATCACTTAGCTGGGAATCGAATCTATATCTCAAGAGCAGCTCGATCCAGTTGACCTCGCTCGGATCATTGTTCTCCGTCCATAGAGTCATTTGCTCCCTTAATTCCTTAATGAATTCGGAATATGTCTGCTGAGGTTTCTTTACCCCAGAGAAGAAATTCTTTCTATATACAGTGGGTGAGAGTCTATATTCATCCAAGATGGCGGCCTTGAGGGTATCGTAATTATTAGCGTCTTGGACAGGAAGAGTGGCATATATATTTCTGGCCTTGTCGGACAACTTGTCTATAATATTGCCCACCCATGTTTGTTTGGCGACCTGGCTAGCTTCGAACAGTCTCTCACATGTTGCGAAGAATTTATCTGGCCTCATAGTCTGGGTCCAAATAGGAACAGAAATGTTTGTCTTAGAGGGCCTATTATCTGTATGGAGGGGGTTATTTTGCTGAGATTCCTGATCTCTCTGGATTTCTCTCAGGCGAATCTCCATCTGCATTTTCTCCCTTTGCATTCTTTCCTCCCTGTCCCTTTCTTTCTCTTCTCTTTCCCCTCTTTGTTTTACTTCATCCCTCTCTCTTTCTCTCTCTCTTTCTTCTCTTTCCCTCTCTCTTTCTTCTCTTTGTTTTACTTCTTCCCTCTCTCTTTCTCTCTCTCTTTGTTTTACTTCTTCCCTCTCTCTTTCACTCTCTCTTTCTTTCTCATAAATCTCACCCTGACGTTCCAGATTTGCCTGATTAAAGAAGGGAAGTCTCATTAATTTGTCCCATATCTCATCACCTGTTGTCTGCAAGTCGGGGTGAACCGGCCCCTCAGTTTCCTTATTAGCACTCCTAGTTGTAGCCATTTTATTTTTTTTTTTCCCAAAATTTTTAATCCCCAGAATGTATCTCCAAATGTATTATAGAATTGAGTTCAATAAAAGGAAGTAAATCACTAATATAATTTTAATGATAATATTAAGCCTCTATGAAAAGAAAACTGGTACTTACCGAAGTCTGTCTCGTCCGTTAATCAAATATATAATTTATCACATATTCAAAGTTTGCACATTTCCAATAATTTAATCCATTTCATTAATTTAATAATTCGTTGACGTCTTTCACTTATTTCCAAATTCTAACACTGTCTCGCATGCACTTCTGTTTTCCCACGTTAATTAATAGTCCCTTGTATTCTTCATGTATAAATCATAGTGTCCTTCACAATATTCCATATATAAATTCTAGTGTCCTTCACAATATGTCACGATATGTCACCTCTTCTTTATTTCCAATCCCGGACGAGCCCCCAATTGTCGCAAACTCTCCTTTTTCTTCTCGTAATAATATGTCTCGGTTGCTACGGCTCTTACCAGGGTCTATCCTATTGTAGACTCGCTGGAGTTGTCTAGGGGTTTCTTCGTTATATATGTATTAATGATAACTCAACACAGTATTACATTTCTTCTATATAATATCTTGTTTAAATTGGCATCAGAAATATCCATATATATATAATCAGTGATCTATATATATATATACATCGTATCATTAAAAGCTTATTTAACAATCCATTTGTGTGAGCCGAATATGCGCTTACACAGTATATTTAACATCCAATCTTTCTATTCCGTCATTACTCAATATCACTATAATCTAATCACTGTTTCTGATTAGATTAACTTTTAATCAACTTCGATATGGTTCGCCGAAACTCTATGTTTCTTCTGTGGCTGAACAATTTAATTATTCGACAAATCTTTATAAGTTATATTTCTTATCATGTCAATAATATCTAAGTATCATAAATACAGTTTATATGTTCTATATACTAGATTGAGATCACGACCTTTCTCGCTCCTGGAGTTAGGCTCTAGTGTGTCTGATTTATGTTAATAAAATCCATTTCTTATATACATGATTGAATCAGTGTATATATGATATAACACTTCCTAAAACATCTGTTATTCCTAAACATCTGTTATGTTATCTAATATTACACCATCAAACCAGTTCGGTGCCTTTGTATTACATAACTGGACACCTGCAACCACGGCCTTGATAAACTGAGATTAGGCCTAACATCTTAAGTCATTTCCCGCGCGAAGCGAGATTGATAATTTTAGGCGCGAAAATAATAGCAGACGATTATGCATAAAACATATATATATATATTACATGGTAAACATTTGGCCATATATAGAAACAGTTTAATGTATTTATATAATACATTACTATTTATATATAACAATAATAAATATTTCGTGCAAATTGGGGTTTTGCACACAGTCATGCTAATTAATCCACTTCGCGGGATTTACGTGGTTTCTTGATGATACACACCAATCGTATGAAATATTGTGAAGTTTGTGTAGTTAATATACAATGTAATATTATTTTTTATTTAATATGTGCATGCACATACTGTTTGTTGTATTTAGTCTGTCTGTAAAATAAGAATTACATATTTCTGTTTGCATATGGTGATCGTGAATGATAGTGTTGTAACTAGGCGTTCCAGCATGAACCATTGTCTGACTAGTGCGATCGAACTGTGTTTGTCAGTTTACGTTGGCGAAAGCGTGGTGATGGAAATTAATTCATATAAGTCTGCTTTCCTTTACTTTTCCATTCGTGGAAACATTGTAGCATGAGATGAATAAGCACCACTATATTTGTTCTGTTTGACATGTTTTATATTAGTTGAACCAATACTCTTTAACTCTTTCAGCGCCGAATAAATTCAGAGCATGTGCAAACAACATATATCCAGATCAGCCGCGGCGTAACGCCGCGTCTGATCAGGATCTATGTTGTTTGCTATTCGGTCAGGTGCTTCAGCTCCACTGTCGGAAGAGCAATCAGCAAATAGCCTGATCAGACGGCATGTTCTGTTCTGTCCGATCGGGTTCTTGGCTTTTTGCAAAGTCGCTTTTATGCGACATTGGCGGTGAAATAGTTAAATTAGACGAGTCACGTACGCTGAAAGGGCGATTGGTGGATTATGAGTATGGGGCGTTACCACCGGACAACTGGTCAGCTCTTAGACTAAGTATTTGAAATATTTTTTATCTATGCTTTTACGCCCCCTGGTTAATCGGGGCGACGCCACCCGAAGTATTTTAGTAGTTTTATTTTTGTTAGAGGATAGTGCAATATACAGAAGACGCTCACATGCCAGAAACATCCTTGGTTCTTATATATGCTCGGTGTATAGCACCGATACATGAGACCTCGATGCATAGTACCATCTGAAATAATGTTAGTTTATACAAATGTATTTTAGCTCGATTGCGAAACAAGTTCTTTCAACTTATATTAATCACTCTCGAGACCGAATTCCTGATGGAATCCATCACCATGAAAGAGAGAGAGAGAGAGAGATAGAGAGAGAAGAGGCATTGTGGAATTTAAATGCCTTGCCTAAGGGCACAATCGTAACGGCTCCAGCTCGAACTCCGGATATTCCGCACCTGAAGCGAACGCGCATCCACTGCGCTATCACGACTTCCAAATATTACTATACCGTCGGACGGTGATCGAACCTGGAATCACAGTCCAACGTGCACCCCATTCCTTTGAGGCCTAATCGACATACTGTGTACAGGCATAACGTTGCTACATGCGCATGTATTTATGAAAAGTTTCGATGGACCTTTGAAGTATTGGAATTGATGGTGGTCTATTTAAGAATGGTTGCATATATTCGGCGTTATTTCAGAATATAGTTTTCCTAGTTTACCGAAAGTCGAGTACATTATTTAAGGAATGGTTAAATCGTATAGAGGCCGAAGGCATCCACGCTAACTTTAAACACATGCCCACTATAACCCGCGATTCATTACTTATATAATATAGCAGCCTTTGCATTTGCAACTTACAGGAACATCTAAATAGATCATCATGAAAACAGTGTGTTTTACGTTTATTTATCGTCGCTACCGGTTGCCCATATGAGTGATGTCTCCTGAAGAGATTATTCATTTTAGATTTTTGGAGGATAGTACAATGATACATTCCAGAGTCTCCTCTGGTTCGTTTACGTGTACGGTGTACAGCACCGACACGAGACCTCGGTTTAAAGTCACATCTGAAATACTGTTAATTTGTCAGACGGGAGATCGAACATGCCATCCCTGGATTACCAGTCCAGCGTGTTAACCACTGGACTACAGATCCGTCTGCGAAACAGTGTAAACTGTAAGACGTGCATTTTCTCGCGAGGAACGCTGCCTAACACTGCGAATGCGCATGCCCGTAACTTCGAGTGCGCATGTCAGCTACATATCATTAGTTGGGAAGCATCATGCAAACACGTATACAATCAGGGCTCTTACGGCTAACGAAGGAAATGCAATAGCGATGTAAATATTTGGAAATGTTAGCATAATACAACCGAAAACATGAAGGTCTCACTTAAAATAGAGCGGCTATGCGGATTTGAAAAGTTTCATCGCCATTTTGAATATGTGTGCGTATGTAACTGACAAACACATACGTACATTTGTGAAGTAGTGTAAACTGTAAGACATGCATTTTCTCGCGAGGAACGCTGCCTAACACTGCGAATGCGCATGCCCGTAACTTCGAGTGCACATGTCAGCTGCATATCATTAGTTGGGAACCCTTATACGATAGCGATGTAAATATTTGGAAATGTTAGCATAAAACAACCGAAAACATGAAGGTCTCACTTAAAATAGAGCGGCTATGCGGATTTGAAAAGCTTCATCGCCATTTTGAATATATGTGCGTATGTAACTGATAGTATATGATATATATGTAGCTACACAAGCAACTGTTAACAGAACTGCTAAAATAAATATTTGTGTTGATGAAATGAGTATTCCTTTTTAAAAAGTCACGTGCCTTGGTTATTCCATTATGGTCGCCTTAATTATGTTCTATGTGAAACAATCTGCTATAGCATCTTTATTTGCAGCGCGATTTTCAAAATTCTTACGTTTTAGTGAACTTTATTTTTTAAAGCTTAAAATGACTCTTTTTTATGGTTTTCCTTAACCCTTTCAACAGCACAGACGTCTAAATAGGCCTACACAAAGTGTAGATACAGATGAGCCGGCTCGTGACGAGCCGTCTCATCAGGATCTGCACTTTTTGCCAGTAATATTACTATTTTTAGACAAAATTACCCATTTTGATAAATTTAACTGGTCCAAATGTAATTTTCTCATTAAGTTATTGGTCTAAAAATATCATGCACCAATCCATATCAGTTTACTTGGTGTTGAATGGGTTAAATAATATAGTTGTTCGTAGTTAGTATTGATAAAGGCGTGGCCGGATATCAACACTAGTTCCACATTATGAGGAATATAAAACATATTGTTATGCTGTTATCCACTGTCTGCTCGGATGAAATTGACGGCGTTTTCTTGTATACGTTCTAATGAATGATTTAAGCTTCCTCACTGGTTTCAAACAGTCACTGATTGAGCTTCGTATTCCTCCGCGGTTGGATGCACTTTTGTATTTTAGCTATTATCTGACACTCATGAACGGTTAATTATAAAGTAATATATTATGAATATGAATTTGTTTTGTTTCTTTGTAGTATTTAATTTTAAATATGAAACAAATTATACCGGAACTATTTCTTATTACGGTGTAGCAAACCTCTCTTTCTACTTATATATATATTGTCCGGTATAAATGCTCTAACCAGGGTCTATCCTATCGTAGACTCGCTGGAGCTGTCTAGGGGGTTTCTCTACGGTCCTTCAATAGTGCTCTAACCAGGGTCTATCCTATCTTAGACTCGCTAGCGTTGTCTAGGGGGTTTCTCTATGGTCCTTCAATAATGCTCTAACCAGGGTCTATCCTATCGTAGACTCGCTAGCGTTGTCTATGGGGGTTTCTCTATAGTCCTTCAATAATGTTCTAACCAGGGTCTATCCTATCGTATACTCGCTGGCGATGTCTAGGGGTTTCTCTATGATCCTTCAATAATTTATAACTCAACACAGTCAATCATTTTCCTTTGTATAATATAATTTATAACAATCGCCTTTAATTTATATTATAACATGTATCCTATATTCGTAATATCTCGTATCTTATAGTTCGTCTTACTATTTTCATATGTTCATAATAGTCCCATATGACTATATAAATTTCCTTACTTCATCAAACTATTCCAATAGATATATTAGCCAAAACAATCGTTTCTTAAACGGCCTAATTATCTTCCGTTCACGTATTTAATACGACTTTAATATTTAAGAGTTAATACTTCTTTAAATATTAATTTTTCTAACTATCATAGAAACAGTTTATATCTTAAAAGTGAGTTACATATATTCCTTAAATGCCTCCTTGGCAGGATAATAATGCACTAATTTCTTCATCATTTCTCATTTCTTAAATAGCAAAATTAACATCTATAACAGACATAACGGCGCCAAACATCTGTGATGTTATACAATATTATTACTTGTTTCTCTGTCATCAATAAAGCGGCTATTATCATACATAACTGACCACCTGCACTCGGTAGTGAAAATTGTTCCCGCGCAAACAGAGAACTGATAATTTAGGCGCGAAAATAATAGCAGACGATTATACATATTACATAAAATCATACATGGTTAACAATGTATCATATATATAAATAAATAAATGTATTTATAAAATACATTTCTATTTATATATGACAATATTTATTCGTGCAAATAGATGTTTGTTTTTACTATCTTTTGCACAACGGTCATTCACACTAACTATTGTGCGGTGGTTGTGCCGTTGAGCACTGTAGTGAAATATGGCTCCCGATAGGGGAAGTTAAAATGAACTAAATTTGATAAGAAATATTATATCAGCCATAACTGCATAATGTGATGTGTTTTATACTTTGATAAATACCGTCTCTTGTAACTCATTTATGAGTGGCAATGTACTATACCATGTATTATTTTAATGTTGTTCTGTAATTGTTGTACATTGATGAGACATAAATAAATAAATATATATTAGAAATATCAATATACCAAGAAGAGTTGTGCTTATTAGTGTAAGTAGCCTGGGAACAGGCGTCGGTATATGTTGCCTGGTCAGTCAAATAAATATATTTTAACACCGAGACTATTAATTGGGCCGTATTGAGCTTCTGGTAATATCATTGCCAGTAGCTAAAAAGTGAAGAATCGACAGACTGGATCCCAGGCTATATATAGTGTAATATATGATCACCGCAATATGTATACCTGTGGCACTCGTGAAGATACAAATGTCGGTGATCACTCGATGAAATGCATCCTATCTGACACTTATAAACACAACTACCCTTAATCCTCTCTTGGTAGTGTAGAGAACATGTTTGTTTTTGGGATTGAAACGAATACAAAAAGCTTCGGTCATACGGCGACTCTCCAGCTATTGTTGGTGGAGGAAGCTTAGGTCATACGGCGACTCTCCAGCTAGTGTTGGTAGAGGAAGCTTAGGTCATACGGCGACTCTCCAGCTATTGTTGGTGGAGGAAGCTTAGGTCATACGGCGACTCTCCAGCTATTGTTGGTAGAGGAAGCTTAGGTCATACGGCGACTCTCCAGCTATTGTTGGTAGAGGCAGCTTAGGTCATACGGCGACTCTCCAGCTATTGTTGGTAGGGAAGCTTAGTCATACGGCGACTCTCCAGCTATTGTTGGTAGAGGAAGCTTCGGTCATACGGCGACTCTCCAGCTATTGTTGGTAGAGGAAGCTTAGGTCATACGGCGACTCTCCAGCTATTGTTGGTAGAGGAAGCTTAGGTCATACGGCGACTCTCCAGCTATTGTTGGTAGAGGAAGCTTAGGTCATACGGCTACTCTCCAGCTATTGTTGGTAGAGGAAGAACCCGGTACCCCTCTGAGCAGTATGTCAGGCACGAAATAACTACCCGCGTAGAACCACCGACCTTCTGCAAACCAGCTTGATATTTTTTAATCACACGAAATAACACGAAACCCTACAGCTGGATTCGATCATATAGCGGTGCGGTGCAAGAGATTTGATGCCAGCTATCTTAACCATTCGCCCACGGACGCCCCAGTTAAGAGAAATACAGTTAACAGCCTCAATATTGTCAGAGTGGTTTTGCGGCGGAATTAATCGTCTTCATTGATATGCATAGTTTCAATTTGCACGAATTTCCCGTGTAAATGCTGGAACGTTCTTGCTTCTAAGACGTAGTCATTTTAATTTGCATAAATTGTCATTGTAAATGTTTGAGCTGTTTTGTTTTAAGACATGTACTGTTTCAATTTCCTTTGTACACTATTATGTTTTATATATATTTAATAGTATGTCTGAAACAGAAATGTGTTCTCACGTTTTTTTGTGGGGGTTAAACTCATACAAACAGCGTAATTCGGTTTATATGGCGACTCTCCAACTAGGAAGACCTCGGGTCCCCCTCAGGACAGTATTTCAGGCACGGACGGGCACCCGGGTAGAACCACTGACCTTCCACAAGCCAGCTGGATAGCTTCCTATAATTCGAGACTCTCCGTGTGATTCGAACCTACATCGGAGAAGGGCAAGTGATTTTTGGCTGCTCCAGGCATGCCATTCATAGTAACTATGTTGAATGGGTACAGTGCTTCTGGATCCGTCTGAGATCGTCACAGATCCGGCCGTGTACATTCTACAGCGTTACGCACGGATCACGTTGTTATGTTAGAGCATCTATGTAATCGGGTTTTGTCAGCAACAGTTACTGCATGGCGCTACGGGGTACATGCATAAACCACCTGAGGCCTAAACGTGTTCTTATGCACGCTCTTCGTCCGCACACGCACGCACGCACACATACACACCCACCCAAATGCCCACTGACCCACCCACCCACTTACATATCTGCTCAAGTCGGAATTTATACAAATATATGTGTTAAATTTTATTTGTTTTATTGTATTATCGAAACACACCCACACACCACCACACCCAATGAACCCTGGAATGTGATACCGCCGCGATCATTTATTTATAGACATGTTTATGAATACAGTCAACAACAGAAATAAGCCTTAAAAGTTTAAAGCGACATTACATCGCAAAAAGGAAATAATATGCATGTTTTCACTTTATTTATTGTACAACGATTGAGAAGCAAATTTTAACAACTTATATTAATCACTCTCGAATGCGTGGATGAAAGACTAAATGTGGTCATTCGTGTGTGAGGAAACCGGAGTACCCGGAGAAAACCCACCTGTCCGATCTGGCGACCACCATACCATCTCACATACTTCCCGGTCCGAGGATCGAACCCGGGTTGCATTGGTGAGAAGCGAGCGCGCTAACCCCTGCGCTAATCAGAGAGAAATAAGAGAAATGATATACTTGAGCTAATTAATATCAAATCATTTCGTAGGTAAGCTCATATGTATTTCTTTAAGCAAGCATACACACATTAATGATCACTAACGACCAGATTAAATGACAGTTTTTGTGATATCACATTCATTTTGCAGGTTATTAAACATTAAAGTGGCACAGCAGTCATTTCACAGGTACTAATGCTCCATCTATAAGTATGTCTTATGTCGTTAATGGCGTCTTATTTCAACTAAACATGATTAACTATACTACAGCTGTATTGCCGGGCTACATACAGATCGCGTTGTGGCGCATCTGTAGTTGAGTAGGTGCTTATTGTCGGTCAATACAGCTGGTGTCTAACAGGAATGAACATCAATTTGCCACGACAGCAACATATGAGAGTAATAATAATAATAATAAAGACTTTATTTAACGAGAGATACATTTAACAAAAGTTAATCTACCATGAGGCCCTCAACATATATACAATCAAATGCAATCAAAAGATAGCACTATAAGTGAGAACTGCACATTGGAATAATATAGTAATGTAAAAGCTGAAAAATAGAGAAACTATATTTAATATGTAATGGAATATGATGATATATGGAATTGGCTAGCAGAGTAGAAAATGGGAATGAGATAATTAATGATACTAGATCTATCTAACAAGGTGCAGATTTGACTTGTAGTGGTATCTTCAAAATATGTATGAAATCAACTTAAAGACAGCAATTTTCCGATTCTAATAAATATAGCAATGGCAATACACGTTTATAATAACAGTAGAAGTACGCGATTAGTTTGAATTGTTATAGTTCCACCTTAAGTAGAGAATTTTGAACTGTTGGATAGTTGGAGCATTTTGAACTGAGTGAGGCAATGAATTCCAAATAGATGATCCTGAAAATTCAAATGTATTACGAAATAATTCACAATTTGATCTTGGTGTGTATAATTGATATTCTGAGGTTGATCTAAGAATTCTAGGATGTATATCAGAAGTAAAAGTGAAGGACGATTTTAAATAGTCTGGAGCAGCTCCATGTAAGAGTGTGCGTTTTACGTTTATTTATCGTCGCTACCGGTTACTCATATGAGCGACGCCTCCTGAAGAGATTAGTCATTTTAGATTTTTGGAGGATAGTGTAATGATACAGACAGAGACCCATTCCAGAGTCTCCTCTGGTTCCTTTACGACACGAGACCTCGGTTTAACGTCCCATCTGAAAGACTGTTAATTTAATTTAGGTCAGATGGGGAATCGAACCAGTCCAGCGTGTTACCACTGAACTACAGATCCGTCTACGGTATATATTGTCTCTGTAATATAATTTCATATCAATTCATTAGTGACGTCATTTATTACGTCGTCTAATCGTCGCGATACGATAGTATTTGTCACACAGATGTGATATATGTGATCTGTGCTATATATGCTCCTACAGCCTTTATCTACACCGACTGATATATATAGCACGGTCATTTACTGGTATAAGAGAAAGCCTGTTATATACGGCGGAGAAAAGTGGATTATTCTAAGGTTAAACATCGCGTGCCAGATCACTTTCTATATATCTACTACTCTGTGATTTTTCCGAGGCGTGCATGTCGCCGGACTGGATATTGCGATGAAAATGGAGGACAGATTACCGTCGAGTTTATGTGACCTCGTTTTCTTCGCAGACAAACATCTGGGGATGGACGAGGTTGACTTATGCTATACTGACACGTGCACGATTTCTGTCCGCGCAATGACATGCACTTCGGCGTGCCAATGATTAGGTGCGTGCAATGTTGCAGAGAGAATATTAAAAGTTTCAAAAAATTGCCACTCGCGTGAACAATGCGTGGACACTGCACAACCTCGCGCAAACAGTGCCGCCGGTGCGTGCCAAAGCGTGACAATGCTTGACATGGGAATCCACTACACGCCATGCCACGCTTGTCATCATTAGGGAGCTGGGCTGGTTCAGGCAGTCCGGCTCTGTTCTCTTCTACAGCATCATGCAATGTACTGTTCATCCATGTTCCTCCATCTGAGGCACCACCCTCTGCTCCAACATCAACATGCAATAACTTATACCCAGCATCTGCAACTGCCATGAGTACAATGCTGTAGAAGCCCTTGTAGTTATAATAGAAGGATCCTGCTTCGGGTGGCTTCTTCACAGCAACGTGCTTGCCGTCCAGGGCCCCAAGACAGTTGTGGTAGTTCCATCTGGAGCTGAACTTCTCAGCAACCTCCTTCCACTGCTCTTCAGTTTTGGGGCAGCTGAGCACTTCGTCCTTGTAGACCTCAATTATGGCTTTGCACACCTCTGGTAAGAACTTGCAGATTGTACTTGCTTCAACTCTAAAGCTGTACTGTAGACTTGCATATGAATTTCCAGTGGCTAGGAAGCGGAGGGTGGCAGCCAGCTTGAGTTCAACTTCAAGCGGTCGTCTCATGAATGTGGTATGTTTCTGAAGGTAAGGGGATAACCTCTCCACCATCTCTTGGAACAGGTCAGGTGTAATTCTCAGGTAATTCTTGTAGGCTATTGGATCTTCATTGTGGAGTTCTGTCAATAGCTGATCATAATGTCAGAACACATGTCTTCTAGCCAACCATTATCTAACCCACATTGTCCTTGCTTTCCTTGTTCTAGTTGGGGTTGTCTCTTCTTTCTCATGCTCTTCCTCTTGCTGCCTTTTCTCCAGCTCTTCAAGAAGTGATAGTCCTGCAGCTCCCAAATATAGGCATCTTCACTGTTCTGCAATAGCAATGTCTCTGGTATTCTGCGTCATATATCGCCCACAGCGAGTCGAGGAATGAAGTTATATATTATTTATTATTTAAGTTTATTTAACGTCGCTACCGGTTTCCCATTTGAGCGACGGGCAGTTTACCTAACTAACAACACATTTCCTGGGCAGGTTCCAGCGGTTAACCAGTACTTGGTGCACCAACCTCCGTAAGAAACTGCCAACTTTTTCATATAAATGAGACACGGTCTGAGCGTGGCTCGAACCCGTGACCATCAGAGATGATAGGTAACAGTGGTATACAAGTCAGCGACCGTAACCACTCGACCACGCGAATGAAGCTAGGTGTGAAACCTATACATATATATAGCATGCCGCCAAGCGGGACAAAGCGTGACCTAAAATCGCCACGATGACTTCAGGCATGCGCGAAGTCGTCGGAGCAATGCATGGCGATGCGGGAACACAGCGGGAACTATGCGTGTCGTGCGTGACACTGCGGAGCAATGCGGTACGGTAGACCTGAACAATGCGAAAACAATACTAAACATATGCATAAACAAGTAGTGCCATGGCGTGTAAATGCGTGCCAATTCTGGTCCTGCATTGCGTGTACAGTGCGTTACTTATGCGTATACAGTGCGCGAACAGGCCGCAAACGCTGCATCACGCTCCGCTGGGAAGCACCGAAATGGCACGCCTTCCCACGACCAATTGCGCGGCATTGCGGGGACAAAAATCGTGCAAGTGTCAGGGTGGCATTAATTGTTAAAATGAGTTATCTCGCTAAATAAAGTCTTTATTTTTATTATTATTATTATTATTATTATTATTATTATCTAGTGATTGGTTAACGACATAGGGTCGTTGCCTTGACTACACTTGGCGGAGACACACCGACCGTGATGAAATGTCATTCGATGACACACTGCTTTGGGCAACATGTACATAAATATCCAGTGTCACGGAGTATTTTCGCCTAGTACGTATTACAATCATTTAAAAATGTGTTGAAACCATGTTCCCAAAATATAATACATCCTGATTGCATTCACTGTATGGAACCAGAATCTCTGGAGAATCTATTTCGTCTTCAGCTCTCTCTGGTTGGTCATCAGTCGATGGATAATACGTATTCAGATCATCTACATCAGGTTCGGTAGTAACTTTATCGTGTACTTCTTCCGTTTCATTTACATCATCACTATTATTAGTTTTAACATTATCATTGTTTATTGCGTCCACATGTTCTACTTCTACGACCTCAATCTTGAGAGGCCCAAGTTTGTTTGCATCAGCATCAAGTACTTCCGAATGGAATCGCACTTGTTTTACGTCATAGTCCGGATTTGGTTCTTCGTTAATATATTCATCACATGTGGTTGTTTCATTTATTCCCTCCACAACTTCGTTTGCAAATTTGACAAGCTCCTTATTATTTTTGGACTCGTCCTCTTGTTCAGCTATCATTTCAACATTAGCGTATACGATATTAGTATTCGCGTCGTCAATACTTCCTCTGTCTTCCTTAGTATTAACATTTGCATAATCGACTGGCGATGCGTGTTCGTCTTGTCCTGCATCAGTGAGGTTGTTATTATTCTCATTTGGACGAAGCTCATTTTCTTCTTGTTCATAGCTGTCTGACAGTTGTTGTAGCACTGCATTTACTTCCGTGTTGTCGAGTTGACTCTCTGTCGACTCGGTTTCGTGTATTTGCGTTCCGTCAGTTGTGGGTAGTGACGTCAATGTTGTGTCCGCTGTGTAAACAGGGTTCAAAGCACTTACAGCTAGATTGCGAGATTCTGTGATATTGTCCTGCTTGACATCCTTTAAAGAAATGTGTTAATTAGTATTAATAATTCTTGCAATTTGGTTTAGTATTAAATTACGATGGCTTTGTGATGATATATGTACTTGCTGGTCGATGGCGCCGTCGATTATTCGATACATAGCTTATGTCTATGTAATTAAGAAAGTACATGCAGGAAAAACAAACAGATTGAAAAATAATTTCACAATCTTGGATCATGTTGGAATAGTTTAAGAGAGAATAAACACTCATCGAGAAAAAAACCAACAGAGATAAGTTATTTTTCTAGAAACATTCAGTGTCATGATTTTAATCACTGTTGTAATTTTTAGAGTTATTAGAGTGTGAAGAAAATAACATTTCTTGTAAGATTGACATATATGTCTACATTACCTCCTAACATATTACAACAGTTGAATGATTCGCGAAATGCTTACAGGAGAATATACATCTTTTGTTCAGAATAACTGCTGACTATATGTATGCCGAGAACACATTATGCGAGGGGAATATTTCTAAACTAAAATAATATCGATACCGAAAGATGGATGTCGCCACTGTATTCAGATCCATCGTCGTTAATGTGGACTCCGATTTCCTGTGATTCGTATAATGAACTATTCTTTGTCATCGTCTCATAGAGCTGTTTGTATCGCTTGTGGCTATAGTAAAACATAATGGTATCTAGGTAAGCTCCTGTCTTATAGAAATACACTTGCTCTCATACTCACGTTATGGGCATTGTTTGAGGAATGCCCACGTTATGGGCTATGTTTGAGGATACCCACGTTATGGGCTATATTTGAGGAATGCCCACGTTATGGGCTATGCTTGAGGAATGCCCACGTTATGGGCTATGCTTGAGGAATGCCCACGTTATGGGCTATGTTTGAGGATACTCACGTTATGGGCATTGTTTGAGGAATGCCCACGTTATGGGCTATGCTTGAGGAATGCCCACGTTATGGGCTATGTCTGAGGATACTCACGCTATGGGATATGTTTGAGGATACTCACGTTATGGGCTATGTTTGAGGATACTCACGTTCTGGGCTATGTTTAAGGATACTCACGTTATGGGCTATGTTTGAGGATACTCACGCTATGGGCTATGTTTGAGGATACTCACGTTATGGGCTATGTTTGAGGAATGCCCACGTTATGGGCTATGCTTGAGGAATGCCCACGTTATGGGCTATGATTGAGGATACTCACGTTATGGGCTATGTTTGAGGATACTCACGTTATGGGCTATGTTTGAGGATACTCACGTTATGGGCTATGTTTGAGGATACTCACGCTATGGGCTATGTTTAAGGATACTCACGCTATGGGCTATGTTTAAGGATACTCACGTTATGGGCTATGTTTGAGGATACTCACGCTATGGGTTATGTTTAAGGATACTCACGTTATGGGCTATGTTTGAGGATACTCACGCTATGGGTTATGTTTAAGGATACTCACGCTATGGGCTATGTTTGAGGATACTCACGTTATGGGCTATGCTTGAGGAATGCCCACGTTATGGGCTATGATTGAGGATACTCACGTTATGGGCATTGTTTGAGGAATTCCCACGTTATGGGCTATGCTTGAGGAATGCCCACGTTATGGGCTATGTTTGAGGATACTCACGTTATGGGCTATGTTTGAGGATACTCACGTTATGGGCTATGTTTGAGGATACTCACGTTATGGGCATTGTTTGAGGAATGCCCACGTTATGGGCTATGCTTGAGGAATGCCCACGTTATGGGCTATGTTTGAGGATACTCACGTTATGGGCTATGTTTGAGGATACTCACGTTATGGGCATTGTTTGAGGATAGTCACGTGATGGGCTATGTTGAGGATGCCACGTTATGGGCTATGTTTGAGGATACTCACGTTATGGGCTATGTTTGAGGATACTCACGTTATGGGCTATGTTTGAGGATACTCACGCTATGGGCTATGTTTGAGGATACTCACGTTATGGGCTATGTTTGAGGATACTCACGTTATGGGCTATGTTTGAGGATACTCACGTTATGGGCTATGTTTGAGGATACTCACGTTATGGGCTATGTTTGAAGATACTCACGTTATGGGCTATGTTTGAGGATACTCACGTTATGGGCTATGTTTGAGGATACTCACGTTACGGGCTATGTTTGAGGATACTCACGTTATGGGCTATGCTTAAGGATACTCACGTTATGGGCTATGTTTGAGGATACTCACGCTATGGGCTATGTTTGAGGATACTCACGTTATGGGCTATGTTTGTGGATACTCACGTTATGGGCTATGTTTGAGGATACTCACGCTATGGGCTATGTTTGAGGATACTCACGTTATGGGCTATGTTTGAGGATACTCACGCTATGGGCTATGTTTGAGCACACTCACGTTATGGGCTATGCTTGAGGATACTCACGATATGGGCTATGTTTGAGGATACTCACGCTATGGGCTATGTTTGAGGATATTCACGTTATGGGCTATGTTTGAGGATACTCACGTTATGGGCAATGTTTGAGGATACTCACGTTATGGGCTATGTTTGAGGATACTCACGTTATGGGTTATGTTTGAGGATACTCACGTTATGGGCTATGTTTGAGGATACTCACGTTATGGGCTATGTTTGAGGATACTCACGTTATGGGCTATGTTTGAGGATACTCACGTTATGGGCTATGTTTGAGGATACTCACGTTATGGGCTATGTTTGAGGATACTCACGCTATGGGCTATGTTTGAGCATACTCACGTTATGGGCTATGTTTGAGGATACTCACGTTATGGGCTATGTTTTGAGGATACTCACGCTATGGGCTATGTTTGAGCATACTCACGTTATGGGCTATGTTTGAGGATACTCACGTTACGGGCTATGTTTGAGGATACTCACACTATGGGCTATGTTTGAGGATATTCACGCTATGGGCTATGTTTGAGGATACTCACGTTATGGGCTATGTTTGAGGATACTCACGTTATGGGTTATGTTCGAGGATACTCACGTTGTGGGCTATGTTTGAGGATACTCACGTTATGGGCTATGTTTGAGGATACTCACGTTATGGGTTATGTTTGAGGATACTCACGTTATGGGCTATGTTTGAGGATACACACGCTATGGGCATTGTTTGAGGATACTCACGTTATGGGCTATGTTTGAGGATACTCACGTTATGGGCTATGTTTGAGGATACTCATGTTATGGGCGATGTTTGAGGATACTCACGTTATGGGTTATGTTTGAGGATACTCACGTTATGGGCTATGTTTGAGGATACTCACGTTATGGGTTATGTTTGAGGATACTCACGTTATGGGCTATGTTTGAGGATACTCACGTTATGGGCTATGTTTGAGGATACTCACGTTATGGACTATGTTTGAGGATACTCACGTTATGGGCTATGTTTGAGGATACTCATGTTATGGGCTATGATTGAGGATACTCACGCTATGGGCTATGTTTGAGGATACTCACATTATGGGCTATGTTTGAGGATACTCACGTTATGGGCTATGTTTGAGGATACTCACGTTATGGGCTATGTTTGAGGATACTCTCGTTATGGGTTATGTTTGAGGATACTCACGTTATGGGCTATGTTTGAGGATACTCACGTTATGGGCTATGTTTGAGGATACTCACGCTATGGGCTATGTTTGAGTATACTCACGTTATGGGCTATGTTTGAGGATACTCACGCTATGGGCTATGTTTGAGGATATTCACGTTATGGGCTATGTTTGAGGATACTCACGTTATGGGCTATGTTTGAGGATACTCACGTTATGGGTTATGTTTGAGGATACTCACGTTATGGGCTATGTTTGAGGATACTCATGTTATGGGCGATGTTTGAGGATACTCACGTTATGGGTTATGTTTGAGGATACTCACGTTATGGGCTATGTTTGAGGATACTCACGTTATGGGCTATGTTTGAGGATACTCACGATATGGGCTATGTTTGAGGATACTCACGTTATGGGCTATGTTTGAGGATACTCACGTTATGGGCTATGTTTGAGGATACTCACGCTATGGGCTATGTTTAAGGATACTCACGTTATGGGCTATGTTTGAGGATACTCACGTTATGGACTATGTTTGAGGATACTCACGTTATGGGCATTGTTTGAGGATACTCACGTTATGGGTTATGTTTGAGGATACTCACGTTATGGGCTATGTTTGAGGATACTCACGTTATGGGCTATGTTTGAGGATACTCACGTTATGGGTTATGTTTGAGGATACTCACGTTATGGGCTATGTTTGAGGATACTCACGTTATGGGCTATGCTTGAGGATACTCACGTTATGGGCTATGTTTGAAGATACTCACGTTATGGGCTATGTTTGAGGATACACACGCTATGGGCATTGTTTGAGGATACTCACGTTATGGGCTATGTTTGAGGATACTCACGTTATGGGCTATGTTTGAGGATACTCATGTTATGGGCGATGTTTGAGGATACTCACGTTATGGGTTATGTTTGAGGATACTCACGTTATGGGCTATGTTTGAGGATACTCACGTTATGGGTTATGTTTGAGGATACTCAAGTTATGGGCATTGTTTGAGGAATGCCCACGTTATGGGCTATGCTTGAGGAATGCCCACGTTATGGGCTATGTTTGAGGATACTCACGTTATGGGCTATGTTTGAGGATACTCACGTTATGGGCATTGTTTGAGGATAGTCACGTGATGGGCTATGTTTGAGGATACTCAGGTTATGGGCTATGTTTGAGGATACTCACGTTATGGGCTATGTTTGAGGATACTCACGCTATGGGCTATGTTTGAGGATACTCACGTTATGGGCTATGTTTGAGGATACTCACGTTATGGGCTATGTTTGAGGATACTCACGTTATGGGCTATGTTTGAGGATACTCACGTTATGGGCTATGTTTGAGGATACTCACGTTATGGGCTATGTTTGAGGATACTCACGTTATGGGCTATGTTTGAGGATACTCACGTTATGGGCTATGTTTGAGGATACTCACGTTATGGGCTATGCTTAAGGATACTCACGTTATGGGCTATGTTTGAGGATACTCACGCTATGGGCTATGTTTGAGGATACTCACGTTATGGGCTATGTTTGAGGATACTCACGTATGGGCTATGTTTGAGGATATCACGTTATGGGCTATGTTTGAGGATACTCACGTTATGGGTATGTTTGAGGATACTCACGTTATGGGCTATGTTTGAGGATACTCACGTTATGGGCTATGTTTGAGGATACTCATGTTATGGGCGATGTTTGAGGATACTCACGTTATGGGTTATGTTTGAGGATACTCACGTTATGGGCTATGTTTGAGGATACTCACGTTATGGGCTATGTTTGAGGATACTCACGATATGGGCTATGTTTGAGGATACTCACGTTATGGGCTATGTTTGAGGATACTCACGTTATGGGCTATGTTTGAGGATACTCACGCTATGGGCTATTTTTAAGGATACTCACGTTATGGGCTATGTTTGAGGATACTCACGTTATGGACTATGTTTGAGGATACTCACGTTATGGGCTATGTTTGAGGATACTCACGTTATGGGCTATGTTTGAGGATACTCACGTTATGGGCTATGTTTGAGGATACTCACGTTATGGGCATTGTTTGAGGATACTCACGTTATGGGCTATGTTTGAGGATACTCACGTTATGGGCTATGTTTGAGGATACTCACGTTATGGGCTATGTTTGAGGATACTCACGTTATGGGCTATGTTTGAGGATACTCACGCTATGGGCTATGTTTGAGGATACTCACGTTATGGGCTATGTTTGAGGATACTCACGTTATGGGCTATGTTTGAGGATACTCACGCTATGGGCTATGTTTAAGGATACTCACGTTATGGACTATGTTTGAGGATACTCACGTTATGGGCTATGTTTGAGGATACTCACGTTATGGGCTATGTTTGAGGATACTCACGTTATGGGCTATGTTTGAGGATACTCACGTTATGGGCATTGTTTGAGGATACTCACGTTATGGGCTATGTTTGAGGATACTCACGTTATGGGCTATGTTTGAAGATACTCACGTTATGGGCTATGTTTGAGGATACTCACGTTATGGGCTATGTTTGAGGATACTCACGTTATGGGCTATGTTTGAGGATACTCACGTTATGGGCATTGTTTGAGGATACTCACGTTATGGGCTATGTTTGAGGATACTCACGTTATGGGCTATGTTTGAGGATACTCATGTTATGGGCGATGTTTGAGGATACTCACGTTATGGGTTATGTTTGAGGATACTCACGTTATGGGCTATGTTTGAGGATACTCACGTTATGGGTTATGTTTGAGGATACTCACGTTATGGGCTATGTTTGAGGATACTCACGTTATGGGCTATGTTTGAGGATACTCACGTTATGGGCTATGTTTGAGGATACTCACGTTATGGGCTATGTTTGAGGATACTCACGTTATGGGCTATGTTTGAGGATACTCACGTTATGGGCTATGTTTGAGGATACTCACGTTATGGGCTATGTTTGAGGATACTCACGTTATGGGCTATGTTTGAGGATACTCACGTTATGGGCTATGTTTGAGGATACTCACGTTATGGGCTATGTTTGAGGATACTCACGCTATGGGCTATGTTTGAGCATACTCACGTTATGGGCTATGTTTGAGGATACTCACGCTATGGGCTATGTTTGAGGATATTCACGTTATGGGCTATGTTTGAGGATACTCACGTTATGGGCTATGTTTGAGGATACTCACGTTATGGGCTATGTTTGAGGATACTCACGTTATGGGTTATGTTTGAGGATACTCACGTTATGGGCTATGTTTGAGGATACTCACGTTATGGGCGATGTTTGAGGATACTCACGTTATGGGCTATGTTTGAGGATACTCACGTTATGGGCTATGTTTGAGGATACTCACGTTATGGGTTATGTTTGAGGATACTCACGTTATGGGCTATGTTTGAGGATACTCACGTTATGGGCTATGTTTGAGGATACTCACGTTATGGGCTATGTTTGAGGATACTCACGTTATGGACTATGTTTGAGGATACTCACGTTATGGGCTATGTTTGATGATACTCACGTTATGGGCTATGTTTGAGGATACTCACGCTATGGGCTATGTTTGAGGATACTCACGTTATGGGCTATGTTTGAGGATACTCACGTTATGGGCTATGTTTGAGGATACTCACGTTATTGGCTATGTTTGAGGATACTCACGTTATGGGCTATGTTTGAGGATACTCACGTTATGTGCTATGTTTGAGGATACTCACGTTATGGGCTATGTTTGAGGATACTCACACTATGGGCTATGTTTAAGGATACTCACGTTATGGGCTATGTTTGAGGATACTCACGTTATGGACTATGTTTGAGGATACTCACGTTATGGGCTATGTTTGAGGATACTCACGTTATGGGCTATGTTTGAGGATACTCACGCTATGGGCTATGTTTGAGGATACTCACGCTATGGACTATGTTTGAGGATACTAACGCTATGGGCTATGTTTGAGGATACTCACGTTATGGGCTATGTTTGAGGATACATATTAAGAAAACAACAATTTATTATCTAAATGACGAGATCTATAGCAATAATGAACACTAATGCATTATTGCAGAATATCATAAAAAACAATAACACACACATATATATATATAGGATCTTATATGAGTGGTGATTTCATACATATTATGAAACAGTATGTTTTACGTTTATTTATTTTCGCTACCGGTTGCCCACATGAGCGACGCCTCCTGAAGAGATTAGTCATTTTAGATTTTTGGAGGAGAGTGCAATGATACAGAGAGAGACACATTCCAGAGTCTCATCTCGGTTTAAAGTCCCATCTGAAAGACTGTTAATTTTATTAGAGTCAGACGGGGGATCGAACCTGCGATCCTGGATTACCATTCCAACGTGTTACCACTGGACTACAATATGTCTGTATGGAGCTAATTGTGTGTGCTTTACGTTTATTTATCGTCGCTACCGGTTGCCCATATGAGCGACGCCTCCTGAAGAGATTAGTAATTTTAGATTTTGGAGGATAGTGCAATGATACAGACAGAGACCCATTACAGAGTCTCATCTGGTTCATTTACGTGTACGGTGTAAAGCACCGACACGAGACCTCGGTTTAACGTCCCATCTGAAAGACTGTTAATTTTATTAGGGTCAGACGGGGGATCGAATTACCTACACTCAACTATTTATACCAACCGAGATACACAACACTTGAATAAACATCACAACCCGTTTTCTCCGGGTACTCCGGTTTCCTCCCACACGAATGACCACATTTACGCTTTCATCCGCGCCAACGAGAGTGATTAATATTAGTTGTTAGAACTTGCTTCGCAATCGTTGTAAAATAAATAAAGCTTAAACTAAGAAATAATTCCGATATAATTTTCAAGTTAGTTTCTGTTTGCTGTCAAAATTAAAAACTACAGACTAAACAAATTTATTAGAATATATTACTTTATAATTAACTGTCCGCGATTGTCAGAAAATAGTTAAAATACAAAATTACATCCAACCGCGGAGGAATACAAAAATCAAGCAGTGACAGAGAAAATGCCATCGTTCACTGTTTCAAAGCAGTGGAAGATGGAATTTTTTTCACATAAAAAACTCAAATCATTCATTGGAATGCATACAAGAAAATATATACATAATCCTATTAACCAGAGGAAGTTGGGGGGGGGGGCGATTAATAGACGTAGCCTACCCAAAACAAAAGTCTTAAAGAAATATCTACATCCAAGTATCGCCCAAACTGGGATACACAATTCATGTAACAGCAGCAGCAGCATCTGTAATTCCAAACAAGAACACGTATACTATAATCTTGAACTGCAACTTGTTTGAAACAACAAATCTTAAACTAATGCATTTATTGTGTAGCAAAGTCTTGTATTTGCAGAAGTGGGTAAATCACACCACAGGAAATTTGTCAAGGAACTAGAAATAAGCTTATTTAATGGAAAATTCTCATCACAGCAGATTTTTTAAAACTGTTTTCCAATAAACGAATCAAGATCTATTCGCCTTGTCGCGGCTAGATCTTTTGATAAGTAGAATTGAATAAGAGAGCAAACAGGCGCTAAATCAATATCACTTGACATTAATGAACTCAGTGGCAACATTTCCACAATTGTAGTCTAGAGTTGTTGTAATAAAATTTGAATGTTTACGTACAAGCTCCATGCTACTACATATTCGTCCATTATAGTTTGAACAATTATCTTCAGACAATAACAGTGTGGTTTTGCAAAGTGAAAGTGAAAGTACGACGTTCCCGTATCATTGCGCCACGCGCTGCATACCGGAATGTATCGCCCTCTGTCGACTAATCCTAACAAACACCTAGGACAGCTGTTTCAACGTCCGTTGCTGCGTTACGAATGCGATTTAAGCATTGTTAACATATGTGTGTGTTGATAAACAATTCGTGTATACGACGGTGCTATATTTATTCAATGTTTGATCCCTTCTGAGCAAATATTTGGATGTTTTAAAAGGGAATAATTATATTTAAGGAATATATAACACATGTATAAATTTCCAAAAAGAATGTAGGACACGTGTATATTTTGAAAATCGTCGAATGTATAGACTGCATAAAATAAAACGCATGAAATAAACAATAAAGTAAATAAAATGAATAAAAATAAAATAACCTCAAATTTGGGAAATATCTTTTATTCATTACTAACTCGAATAGAAAATGTTTTGTACCTAATAAAATGAACGTTATAGTTAATACAGTGGTATTGTAACGCAGTGCGAAGTACTAGCACCTTAGACCGTTCGGCTATTACCACCTTGAATTGCAAAATCAATTTTATTCAATTAAACCGCAAAAATTCATTGCAAATGAAGCGTGTAATTATGATAATGTCCCAAGTAAATTTACGCTTGCAAACAGACGGATATGTAGTCCAGTGGTAACACGCTGGACTGGTAATCCAGGGATCGCAGGTTCGATCCCCCGTCTGACCCTAATAAAATTAACAGTCTTTCAGATGGGACGTTAAACCGAGGTCTCGTGTCGGTGCTTTACATCGTGCACGTAAAAGAACCAGAGGAGATTCTGGAATGGGTCTGTGTTATCACTGCACTATCCTCCACAATCTAAAATGACTAATATCTTCAGGAGGCGTCGCTCATATGGGCAACCGGTAGCGACGATAAATAAACGTAAAAAAAATACGCTTGACACAACATTGCACCGTATAATGATACCATCATCAACAGTCGACACATGTGTTATAGAATGGCAACTCATCCCACTTCTCAATGCTATACATTCAGGTCATTAGATATAAAACAAAATCCATTAACATTAATTGATTCATTCATCGTCTGGCATGTGATAGGCGTGCGAAGTACGGCACAAAACGTCACTCCCTCCAACTCACGAAATGACAATAGAACCATGTTGTATCTGTTATGGCGGTCTCTATGCTACGATGGAAACATTGAATAACCCAAGCTTTCATTTCTACACAAAATATATTCTATACACACAAACTATATTCTATACACACACACTATATTCTATACACACATCTGCTCAGTGTAACTAAATATTCAACATCATACTGACATAAATATATATGTATACTGCTTCCATTCCTCTCTCCTCTCCTCTCCTCTCCTCTCCACTCCTCTCCTCTCCTCTCCTCTCCTCTCCTCTCCTCTCCTCTCCTCTCCTCTCCCCTCCCCCTCTCTCCTCTCCCCTCCCCTCTCTCTCATCGCTGCGGCGTAGTAAGCACAATGTGTCGTTGATATGGCAACATGTCCATTGCATGTGTACTCGTACATACTTGTATTATAGCATAGATCTGTGTAAGTTGTTGTGTGACCACACTGGCGGAATTTGTTCCGGGTCGTTGCACTGTAGAAAGTAGTTTTGGAAACAAGCAGACCATACTTTGATAATGTTTTACTGTAGAACCATACTGTATTTCTTATTGTGATTGTGGTGCATCTGTGGCATTTGTGTTCATTTGAAGAAAACGTTGTTTTGTGAAATTAGTTCAGTACTACTTGCTCCAGCGCATTGATGAGTAAACAGCCCTATGAGACAGTTACGATCCCTACTCGTTCTATTTTGAACCGGTGTTTGCATACATTGGGAAATGGTGAACACAGTTCATGGTGATGCCAGTTGTCAAACGACACACAGAAGCCCTAGAGTTTACATAACTGCAAGCGTTATAAGTGGATTCTTGTTTGCAGCAGAGAATTTGACTGTGACAGTTCATCGATTGACCATAGCACGAAGAAGGAGAATATACAGCGGTGTACATACTTGTGATCAAGCAGGTGTTGTGAACAAGTCCAAACGGTGGCATCGTGCAAATGACATAAACTGTGAGAAGTGTTCGGACCCAACACAATTGTTTCTTAGTATTGTAGATTTGGATAATTTGATTATGTAAGTTTTATGTTCGTTTCTTGTATATTTTGTGTACATATGTCTCGTACATCTTATCTCTAGGCGGTACAAGTGGGACCGGGTCTTCAGCCTGCTCGGGCTTTCCCCGCATATTATATTTATAAGACCCAGAATCCTTTCATAATGCATAATTTATAGTCACTAATTCTGATGTTACTGGGTCGATTCCAACAAAAAGTGCTCGCGTATCACACCACTATGGTGATACATATGCATTTCAAGTTTCTTAAAATTCCACCCATCGATTATGGAGAAGTGGCTCTGGACGGACAAATGTGTGGAATTGTGTCTCAATTAAAGAGATATAACTCTGTTGCTACTGGACATATTCTGTCGACAATCGTGCGTGCCCCGCCGCACTATAGAGCTATTCAGCTTCATACAATTCCACTCATTAGGTAATGAGATCAGGACGGACAAAACTATGGACTTTTAGTCAATCAATGGTCAATAACTCGGGTGTTACTGGGCTGATCACAACGGGAATTTTTAATAGAGAGGGAGGTTTCTATGATAGAGCCACACTGTTTTTGTTACCATATGGATACAATCTCAAGCTCCTGTGTGTAATGATGTAGGGGTACTTCTTTCCCGGAACGGATATGAGCAATTGTTTTATTATTTAAGTTTATTTAACGTCGCTACCGGTTGCCCATTTGAGCGACGGGCAGTTTACTTAACTGGATAGGCTCCAGCGGTTAACCAGTAAATGGTGTACCAACCTTCGTACGAAACTGCCAGCTTTTTCATATAAAGAGACACGGTCTGAGCGGGGCTCGAACCCGTGATGATAGGTTACATTGGTATACAAGTCTTAACTACTCGACAACGGAAGCGGACGTATTTATGAATCGCGGGTTAATAGTTTCCATCGGGGTATGAACTATATTGGGCGTGGTTAAAGTGTGTGGACGCCTTTTCTCGCGACGAACGTTGCCTAATAATGCGAATGCGCATGCCCGTGGCTTCGAGTGCGCGTGCCAGCTGCATATCATTAGTTGGAAACCCTCATGTGAAATGTTATGTAATCAGGGCACATACGTCCATCGAATGAAATGCAGTAGCAATGTAAATATGAGCAATTCAGAACATTAGATGCTTACATAATAATGCACTGGCTAATGGACGAAGCCATTACGCAACTGTGTTTTCGAGAACCAAACTGCTAGATTAGTTAATGTTTGGATGAATACATGCGTACGGTAATGTGAAATACTCATGAATACATTAATCACGCAATATACTGAAACTGCATCAATGAACTATATACAATATAATGAAACTTGGACACGAACTGTCTTCAATTCAGTCATAATAGTAACTATGTCATACACGTAAAGATATAATACATAGCATGAACATACAAATGGTTTGGGCCACACGTTTGAACAACATTTCGAGACAACGGCCCGCACAAGAATGTTAAATTAACGTTTGATTAAACTAAATGACTGAGTTTCTTTCCTGAAACGAGTATTATTGAGCATTACTTGTTCTCTACAAATGTTAGAATTATGGATTTTACTATCATGAGTGAAGAAGAACATAATCCATCACACATTGCACTAATATACCCAATATTTCGCACATTATATTACCAAATGTGCCTATATTTATTTCTAAAAGGATATACATTTTACCTGATTGACCTACTGGAGTTTGAAAATAAACATTCTATTATCTATCTATATATATATGAAATGAAAACTCGTGACAAATGATATATATCTAGTATAAATCGTTTTAACATGACACCATCTCATTCATGGTACTCCAGGGATCGCAGGTTCGATCCCCTGTCTGACCATAATAAAATTAACAGTCTTTCAGATGGGACTTTAAACCGAGGTCTCGTGTTGGTGCTTTACACCGTGCACGTAAAAGTACCAGAGGAGACTATGGAATGGATCTCTGTATCATTGCACTATCCTCCAAATTTAAAATAACTAATCTCTTCAGGAGGATATACGTTTATTTAGTATCGCTACCTGCTGCCCATATTAGCGACACCTCCTGGAGAGATCAGTCAATTTAGAATTTGGTTGATAGTGCAATGATACAGACAGAGACCCATTTCAGAGCCTCCTCTGGTTATTTTACGTGCACGGTCTGATGCACCGACACGAATACTCGGTTTAAAGTCTTATCCGAAAGTGAGTTGTATGAAAAACGGAGAGACAAAAACATACAAGAGTTTCAACAAAAATCGGAGACTACATATTTACCATTACGAAAATATAATTGTATGGACGTTAATACGTAACTCAGACAATATAACTGAAAACAATTTCCTGGACGTTAATACGTAACTCAGACAATATAACTGAAAACAAGTTTCTGGACGTTAATACGTAACGCAGACAATCTAACTGAAAACAATTTCCTGGACGTTAATACGTAACTCAGACAATCTAACTGAAAACAATTTCCTGGACGTTAATACGTAACTCAGACAATATAACTGAAAACAAGTTTCTGGACGTTAATACGTAACGCAGACAATCTAACTGAAAACAATTTCCTGGACGTTAATACGTAACTCAGACAATCTAACTGAAAACAATTTCCTGGACGTTAATACGTAACTCAGACAATATAGCTGAAAACAATTTCCTGGACGTTAATACGTAACTCAGACAATATAACTGAAAACAATTTCCTGGACGTTAATATGTAACTCAGACAATATAACTGAAAACAAGTTCCTGGACGTTAATACGTAACGCAGACAATCTAACTGAAAACAATTTCCTGGACGTTAATACGTAACTCAGACAATCTAACTGAAAACAATTTCCTGGACGTTAATACGTAACTCAGACAATATAACTGAAAACAAGTTTCTGGACGTTAATACGTAACGCAGACAATCTAACTGAAAACAATTTCCTGGACGTTAATACGTAACTCAGACAATCTAACTGAAAACAATTTCCTGGACGTTAATACGTAACTCAGACAATATAGCTGAAAACAATTTCCTGGACGTTAATACGTAACTCAGACAATATAACTGAAAACAATTTCCTGGACGTTAATATGTAACTCAGACAATATAACTGAAAACAAGTTCCTGGACGTTAATACGTAACGCAGACAATCTAACTGAAAACAATTTCCTGGACGTTAATACGTAACTCAGACAATCTAACTGAAAACAATTTCCTGGACGTTAATACGTAACTCAGACAATATAACTGAAAACAATTTCCTGGACGTTAATACGTAACGCAGACAATACAACTGAAAACAATTTCCTGGACGTTAATACGTAACTCAGACAATATAACTGAAAACAATTTCCTGGACGTTAATACGTAACTCAGACAATATAGCTGAAAACAATTTCCTGGACGTTAATACGTAACGCAGACAATACAACTGAAAACAATTTCCTGGACGTTAATACGTAACTCAGACAATATAACTGAAAACAATTTCCTGGACGTTAATACGTAACTCAGACAATATAACTGAAAACAATTTCCTGGACGTTAATACGTAACTCAGACAATATAACTGAAAACAATTTCCTGGACGTTAATACGTAACGCAGACAATATAACTGAAAACAAGTTCCTGGACGTTAATACGTAACGCAGACAATCTAACTGAAAACAATCTTCCGGAGAAGGCTTTCCTCATTGTATTCAGCTTTCACATCACATTCAGGCAAGCTACGCTCCTGGTATTTATTCTTTTAATTGTCTTAGACATCCATCCGTTGATCAAATCTGATTCGTACTGCCTCGAACACCTTTAATATCATTGTTTACCTATGTTAAGTGTGTTAATTAACCCATAGCTATGATCATTTAATAATATACGCATAAACGCAAATCTTAGCTGGGAAGAAGGCATAGTTCCGCAGATCTGGAAGGAAGCCACCGTTATCCCAATCTACAAGAACGGCAAGGATAGAAAGAAAGCTTCCAGCTAACGCCCTATTAGTCTCACTAGCTGTGTGGTCAAGACAATGGAGAGGATAGTTAACAAGAGACTCATGTGGTACCTTGAGACAGAAAACCTCCTATCCAAGGAACAAGCAGGATTCCGACAGTTCAGATGTACAGAGGACCAGGCAACATACCTCGCTCAGGAAGTTGAGGATGCATTCCAAGACCGGAAGGTAGTTTTTGCAACCTGGATAGACCTCCAGAAGGCTTTTGACACAGTCTGGACTGATGGGCTGCTGGTCAAGATGCAACGATGTGGAATTGCCGACAAGATGCTCCGATGGACCAAATCCTTCCTACACAATCGCAGAGCCAGAGTATTTGTTGACAACCAGAAGAGCAAGCAATTCTTCATCCGACACGGTGTTCCTCAAGGAGGAGTGATCTCGCCTACGCTATTCCTCATCTTCATCGATGACTTGCTTGCAGAGCTGCCACATGGTATCAAAGCAGCACTCTATGCTGACGACTTGGTCATGTGGTGTGTTGAAGAATATGCAACGACTGTCACATACATAATGCAGATGGCCGCAGACAAGCTCACAGCATGGGCAGAAGACTGGTGCATCTCTATTAATAAGGAGAAGTCGTCAACCACACTCTTCACACTTTCCACCAAACAGAAAGCTGGAACCATCAAAGTCGGTGGAACTGCCTTGAAGACGAACAACGAGCCAACATACTTGGGGGTGACATTTGACAGACGGCAGACATGGAAGCCACATATCCAGAAAGCAGAGGCCAAAGTCAAGCGCAAGTTTGCAATCCTTCGGAAGCTTGCTGGCACCACATGGGGTGCCAATGATCGCATCTTGAAGACTATTTACCAAGGTGTGGTCAGGCCTCACCTGGAATATGGATCCACCGCCTGGACAACATCAGCCAAGGCCAACCAACAGACACTTGACAAGGTTCAGAACAAGGCTCTCAGGCTGATCACAGGTGCAATGAAGAGCACTCCAATCAAGGCCATGGAGAAAATTACTTCCATCCAGCCACTGCAAGAACGTCGCGACACAAGAATTCTTCTACAGACAGAGAAGTTTCGATGTCAGGAAGAACAACCGATGAAGCAGAGAGTTGAGGCACTAACGAAGAATCATCTAAAGCGCAGCAGTTTCATCCACCAGTCCAAGAAGCTTGCTCGAAAGCACACCAGCCATCTCCCAGCCAAGACATTGCCTCCAACGCCATTTCTATCCAAGCCATGGTTGACTAGCGATGAATCCAAGGTTACCATCTGCAGTACAATCCCATACATGACATCCAGAGATAGACAACATGATGACGTCAAACGTGCCCTCACACTAGCACACATCGACAAGAGTTATCCTGGAGAAGCATGGATACAAGTTTACACAGATGGTTCAGCCACAAAAGCAGTAGCAAACGGAGGAGCAGGAGTGTATGTCCGACACCCAGATGGACACACACAGTCAGTTGCTCTACCTACTGGAGTACACTGCAGCAACTATGGGGCAGAAGTACAGGCCCTTGAAACAGCAGCATCTCTAGTACACAACACTGTGGAGTGTGCCCAGGTTGTCTTCCTGACTGATGCGCTCTCAGTTCTGGATGCCCTGTCTAACAACAAAGAACCCCACCTGATGGAAGCCCTTCGAACAGTCAGCGTAACTAAAAGAACTGTCCTCCAGTGGGTACCTGCACACATAGGCATCCCTGGCAATGAAGCCGCTGACCAGCTTGCCAAGCAATTTGACTTACAAGGAGAAATGCACCATAATCAAATCTGCCGCAAAGCCAACAGTCGAGAAGGATGACTACCACCTTCTCTCCAGACAGGAGCAAGTCACGATATTCCGGCTTAGAACAGGGCATAACCGCCTGAACTTCCATATGTGTCGGAAGCTTGGACTAGCTCCATCAACTACCTGCAGCTGCAACGTAGGGGACCAGACTGCAGAACACATCCTCCATGAGTATCCCAATCTTCATGGGCTGAGGAAAACAACCTGGCCAACAGATATTTCTCTCCAGACGAAGTTACATGGCTGCCGGGAGGATCTGAGGAGGACGGCCCATTTCGTGTTTGCTGCCGGCTTGTCCATGTGATTCGCGAACGACAAGAAGAAGAAGATTTAATAATATAAATTTGCTGTTGCAAACAGAATAAACGACAGGAAGTAAATGGACTCTCGGTTGTAAGTGTGACAGGTGTGTGTGTGTTTTTACGTTTATTTATCGTCGCTACCGGTTGCCCATATGAGTGACGCCTCTTGAAGAGATCAGTTATTTTAGATTTTGGAGGATAGTGCATGATACAGACAGAGACCCATTCCAGAATCTCCTCTGGTTCTTTTACGTGCACGGTGTAAAGCACCGACACGAGACCTCGGTTTAACGTCCCATCTGAAAGACTGTTAATATTATTAGGGTCAGACGGGGGATCGAACCTGCGATCCCTGGATTACCTGTCCAGCGTGTTACCACTGTACTACAGATCCGTCTGTAGTGTGACAGGTATAATGGTGAAAGATACTGATTATTGTGATGTTCTGTCACTGAGATGACCCAATCATTCATTGGAAAGCTGTCTGATTAGCGCAGTAGTTAGGGCGCTCGCTTCTCACCAATGCTACCCGGGGTTCGATCCTCGGACCGGGAAGTATGTGAGATGGTACGGTGGTCGCCATATCGAACAGGTGGGTATTTTTCCGGGTGCTCCGATTTCGTCCCACACGAATGACCACATTTACGCTTTCATCCGCGCCAATGAGAGAGAGTGATTAATATAAGTTGTTAAAACTTGCTTTCACAATTGTTATTAAATAAATAAAGTGTAAACTTTTTTAAAAGCATAAAAGAAAATGCATACTGTATACTGCTAGGTAAAATGCGTACTGTATACTGCTAGGTAAAATGCATACTGTATACTGCTAGGTAAAATGCATACTGTATACTGCTAGGTAAAATGCATACTGTATACTGCTAGGTAAAATGCATACTGTATACTGCTAGGTAAAATGCGTACTGTATACTGCTAGGTAAAATGCGTACTGTATACTGCTAGGTAAAATGCATACTGTATACTGCTAGGTAAAATGACTACCACTGCAATATATACGACATATTTAAACTAATGGAAAAAATAATGGACCATACACACTTCACTGTTAGCTCAATAGATTGTATTCTTTATTTCAGTCTCATCAATGTACAGCATATAACAAATACAGACTATAGTTTACATATTAGAAGTGCATTGCCACTCAATTCAGAGTTACAAGAGACTATGTATCTATGCATCTATATAGCATCTGTAGCATATTGCACTACTATATTTATATATATGTGGTAACTACATGTGTGAGATATAGCTGAAAAACAGTCGCTAATTGAAATTTAGAAACTTATTAAGATGAAATGGAAGGGAAATACTCACAAGCAAAATAGACACTACTGCGCAAACTAAAAAATATTTTAAAAGATCAAATACCAATTCCAATCAGATTGTGATTAGCCTAATTAGCAAATGCCTGTCATGCGTAATAAAATATGAAGACGACATATAAAACACTGACTAGGCATTATTTACAAAGATAAGAGGTACGTCGTTTTAAAATACTAAATCAGGTTTTAGCAGCTAATCTTATAATGTATATGTAGCATAATTTCCTGAGAGAACGAGATCAATCTGCCAAGGTAACATGCCCCATGAAATGTACAAAGGATTTAACCTACCTGTCAAACTGTCTGTGTACAATGGCAATAGCAATGCTTGTGCCTATCAGTATCACACCCGCCATTACCATCAGCGCTATTTCCGGAACACCCAGTCCAGAATAATAATTTGTCTCGGCTCCGCTAGGGGCGCCCTTTTTGTAAAATAATCTTCTGATGTCTTCATAATGGTCCATGACCTCACTGTAGGCAGATACGATTATGTTTTATGAAATTTGCGATGTCAAAGAGTTTTATGTATCCATGAGTTATCGTAGGGTACACTCACCACTGAACAAAAACGACCACATAAGTTTTGCCCAAGATGGATACATGGTCAAGCACGCCCTTTATGAAATAACTACCTGTACAAAATACACTCAGATAAAATCCCTACTACTTAATGTGGCCGACAAACAATACCCATCATGGTAGAATACATGTGTTTGTTTTCATTTCGCGACTCTCCAGCTATTATTGGTGGAGGAATACCCTCAATGCCCATCCGAACAGTATTGCATGCACAGACGGGCACCCGGGTAGAACCACCGACCTTCAGCAAGCCAGCTGCATAGCTTCCTCACTGGTAGTATGAAACACACATGCTATGACAAAATACGCCATTACCATATGATTGACATTTTATATGTTGATTGTAGTCCATAATGAGCCAAACAAGTGATCATAAAACAAACCCATAGATCTACGAGGTATTGCAGAAATTATTGGCAAAATATATTGATTTACTTGATCAATACTTTGTCATTATTATTCACCTCCAAATAAAAGGGTGTTTTGTCCTATCAAGGGATGTTTTGTCCTAGCAAGGGGTGTTTTGTCCTAGCAAGGGATGTTTTGTCCTAGCAAGGGGTGTTTTGTCCTATCAAGGGGTGTTTTGTCCTAGCAAGGGATGTTTTGTCCTAGCAAGGGGTGTTTTGTCCTATCAAGGGGTGTTTTGTCCTAGCAAGGGGTGTTTTGTCCTAGCAAGGGGTGTTTTGTCCTAGCAAGGGGTGTTTTGTCCTAGCAAGGGGTGTTTTGTCCTAGCAAGGGATGTTTGTCCTAGCATGGTGGTGTTTTGTCCTAGCAAGGGGCGTTTGTCCTAGCATGGTGGTGTTTTGTCTTAACATTTGATGTTTTGTCATGTGAGATATGTTTTGTCAGCCGCAGTAAGGGGAGGGGTTTAATTCGGGCGTGTTTGTCCAGACAACACATTGGGGGAATATGGTGTGTGTGTGTGTGTGTGCGTGCGTGTGTGCGTGCGTGTGTGTGTGTGCATGGTGTGTGTATGCATGGTGTGTGTGTGTATGTATGGTGGGTGCGTGCGTGCGTGCGTGCGTGCGTGCGTGTGTGTGTGTGCGCGTGCGTGTGCCATTTAATGCCGACACACGGTGTGAAAATGGCAGACACAGGTTAAACACAATTGTTGTATATGTTCTCCAAGAATAGTTTGGCACAACCCCCACGAATAGTTTGGCACGAAATACTGTATTTTTCAACAGAGCTACCTTTCAGCCACTAGAACATGGTACATTTCAATGGGGTTGACCCAAATGTGCTTTTTTATATTCGCACTAAAGAGAGCGAATCCCACATCTGAAGGAAAGTTGGTGGTGAATGATCCACTGACACTGCATTTATAATATGCTCGTTATTTCTTATGAAATATGTTGCAAAAAGATAAAATATTCCAAAATGCAGCTGATGTATTGTAATTTAATTTGTGTAGCCACTTTCACTATAGGTGACAGTACCTGCTCAGTCAATCAGCTGATTAACTCTTTCAGCGCCGAATAAATTCAGAGCATGTGCAAACAACATAGATCCAGATCAGCCGCGGCGTAGCGCCGCGTCTGATCAGGATCCATGTTGTTTGCTATTCGGACAGGTGCTTCAGCTCCACTGTCTGAAGAGCAATCAGCATATAGCCTGATCAGACGACATGTTCTGTTCTGTCCGATCGGGTTCTCTACTTTTTTTACAAAGTCGCTTTTATGCGACATTGGCGGTGAAAGAGTTAATAACACAATTTGTTTAACACATCATCTGACGTTTAGAGCTTGCATGCGTCATAATCGGATCGGTGCTAATTCAATTCCATCAAGACATACAAGTAATTCTTATAAATCTAGTCTCTAGTCTAGTTAATCTACCTTAGGAAACGTTGCCTGGAAACCATTGAATTCTGAGCAAGCGATATATGGACTCTTGACCTGTAAAACAACATACAATATTATTTAATTCCTGTTCAAACTGAATGTCACTTTCTAAATAATACTGCTTTACACGATGGTATTCGTATTATTACTCAAGTTTTACAGAAGAGAAACATCCTTTTTAATATTTTTAATGTATTTGAACATTGTTGAAACATACATAATCCTATTTTGACTATGTTAGTCGATTTTTCATTAGACTCTTTTCGCATAGCTCCGATTATCCGTAGCAAATCATAACAGCAACGAAATTATGGACATTCACATACAATGCAATTTCGATACATTTTTCAAGCGTAATATGTCTTTAAATCATACCTTATAATTTAATTAGAATTGTTATTTGTAAACTTCCTCAGATCAATCTATCGTTGCTTACGGTCATCAGTTATTTGTCACCCATAATGTGTATTAAATTGGTTAATCACAGATTAATGCCCCGATAACAGCGCCCTCTGTGGCCGAGTGGTAACGGTCAATGTCGTTGGCTTCAAATCACTTGCCCGTCACCGCTGTATATTCGGATCCCAGATATACACGTATATTATGATTAATATCGGATGTATATCTATTACGGATATCCCTGGACCACTGCGGATATCCACGGACCATTACGAATATCCACGAACCACTACGGATATCCACGGACCATTACGAATAGCATGGACCACTACGGATAACTACGAATGATGTCAGGCCGTATCCGAGGTTGAATTCCGACGTTCCGATCATCGACAGTGTGATGACAATTTATTTTTTCCATGTATCAATGCCGATAGATAATTGTCTAATTGCTTGTCGGCGATTAATTATGCGATACGACGAGCATTCTTAATGAAATCAGGATCTTTTGATATATGTTCCTGATGAAGTCAAAGACATACGTTCGATTGCACCGATCAGAATGTTTAATACTAGTGTTGAGTTACTGCGTGATTAATGACGTAGACATGGTCGCACGTGTTTGGAAAGGTGACTGATCTCGGGAGCAACTACCCCGGCTTTCGTCAGTAGAAAGATAAAAGGTTGTAATACAGAGTAATAACAGTGTCACGGATTCTTTAATTCCAGCCGTAGGAACGCATTAACCCCTCCGTAGGAACGCTCTAACTAACACCGTAGGAACACGTTAACCATCATAGGAACTCTTTAGCTCACGCCATAGGAACGCTCTAACCCACGCCATTGGAACACTTTAACCCCCATCGGAACTCTTTAACTCACGCCGTAGGAACGCTTTAATCCCCGCCGTAGGAACGCTTTAATCCCCGCCGATGGAGCACTTTAACCCCCATCTTAGGGAGGGTTATTATCCAGTGAGCAAGGAGCAAAAGCTCATATATATATATATATGTTAAATATCATCTTTATTTTCTCCACTTCTGAAGAGTATCATATGGCATACACAATACATCAGATATTGCAAACATACAAAGGACAATGATGCAAACATAGACATTACATTATGCGAACATACAAAATACATCAGATATTGCAAACATACAAAGGACAATGATGCAAACATAGACATTACATTATGCGAACATACAAAATACATCAGATATTGCAAACATACAAAGGACAATGATGCAAACATAGACATCACATTATACGAACATACAAAATACATCAGATATTGCAAACATACAAAGGACAATGATGCAAACATAGACATTACATTATGTAAACATACAAAATACATCAGATATTGCAAACATACAAAGGACAATGATGCAAACATAGACATTACATTATGCAAACATACGAAATACATCAGATATTGCAAACATACAAAGGACAATGATGCAAACATAGACATTACATTATGCAAACATACGAAATACATCAGATATTGCAAACATACAAAGGACAATGATGCAAACATAGACATTACATTATGCGAACATACGAAATACATCAGATATTGCAAACATACACAGGACAATGATGCAAACATAGACATTACATTATGCGAACATACAAAAACTGAAAACATTCTTTTATAGATAAGTACCCATTGCATATACTGTATGAGATCTGACGAGATATAGTAATTTAAAACTCATAAGAAGTAATAGTGGATTAAAATTGCTAGCAAAGGAAACAACGATAAAAACAGAGGAAAACACTTAATAGGACCTTCTCAACGCTTCTGAGATTTATATATCCGGGGCCGGACTCTCAACGATACTGCTTTTAATTGTGATATGTTTTCATCTCATGTTAGGGAGGGGTGCGGGGTGTGTGTGGGGGGGATATATATATGATACTTACTTGTATTGAGTAGTTATGTTCTGCACGTCTTCTATTTTGCTTATCTCCACCGTTATGTTCAGAATTCTTGACATTTCTCTGAAGGAAAGAGAACCAAATTACTGTAGCAAGCGAAAAAGAAACACGTCGAGTCATATTACATAATAGTACATCATAATGGCTAAAGCATAACAATAGATAATGCACGTGTGCGCGAGTGGATGTGCTTGTTAATACGGCACACTATCGAATTTAGCCAAAAAACTATGTCTTCGCGCATTCATAGCTTAGTTCACAGGCACCAGACACATATAGGAAGTACATTTTTGTGTGTCTGGTGCCTGTGGCTTAGTTAGTACACATGAGGAATGTGAACACATTTATTAAACAGTATTTCTCTAAGACATACTCTCAGAAATGAAACCAGGAATATTCTCAAAACGGCTAGCGGAAGACACATTTATGTAGTATTCGATTCTATTCTTCTTGTTTGGAGTTTAAGTCGCACAAACAGCTTAGATCAGATGGTGACTCTGCTATTATTGGTGGGTGCAGACCCCAAGGGAGTGTGTGGAAGTCGTGATAGCGCAGTGATAGCGAGTTCGGTTCAGGACGAGAGGTCCGGAGTTCGCGCTCAGCTGTAGCCGTTACGATTGTGACCCTAGACAAGGGACTTAAATTCAACATTGCCTCTTCTATCTCCCTAGTGGCGATGTATTTCATCAGGAATGAGGTCTCTAGAGTGATTTAACTAATGATGTAAGAACATGTTTCGCAATTATATTTGTTTTAATGATCAATCAGTGTCCATCTCAGCAGTATTTCAAGTACGGACGGACACATGGACAGAACCACCACCATCTCAGCAGTATTTCAGGTACGGACGGACAAATGGACAGAACCACCACCATCTCAGCAATATTTCAGGTACGGACGGACACATGGACAGAACCACCACCATCTCAGCAGTATTTCAGGTACGGACGGACACATGGACAGAACCACCACCATCTCAGCAGTATTTCATGTACGGACTGACACATGGACAGAACCACCACCATCTCAGCAGTATTTCAGGTACGGACGGACACATGGACAGAACCACCACCATATCAGCAGTATTTCATGTACGGACGGACACATGGACAGAACCACCACCATCTCAGCAGTATTTCAGGTACGGACGGACACATGGACAGAACCACCACCATCTCAGCAGTATTTCATGTACGGACGGACAAATGGACAGAACCACCACCATCTCAGCGGTATTTCATGTACGGACGGACAAATGGACAGAACCACCACCATCTCAGCAGTATTTCAGGTACGGACGGACACATGGATAAAACCACCACCATCTCAGCAGTATTTCAGGTACGGACGGACACATGGACAGAACCACCACCATCTCAGCAGTATTTCACGTACGGACGGACAAATGGACAGAACCACCACCATCTCACCAGTATTTCACGTACGGACGGACAAATGGACAGAACCACCACCTGTCGCAAGCCAGCTGGATAGCTTCCTCACATGAAAGAATCCAACACACCGAGTGGGTTTCGAATCTACAGCGGTGAGAGGCAAGTGATTTGAAGTCAATGACCTTCGTCAACAACCACGTGGCCACTAAAATAATCACGTGCCGGTGAACAAGGACACACGAACTATTTCACGCATGCATTTTCAGCTTGTTGCATAACATTGTGATGTGAACAAATATCGTATACGACGATTGTTTATTAATTGAATTATTTCGTTTCTGTGATGAATATTTGCAATAAAATACACATTATAATATTAATAAGAAATTATATTCCATATACATTTCCCGTTTTTTCTCTCTCCCGGTCTTATGTTACTTCAATAAATTACAAATATTGATATTTGAATATGTTTACGCGAAAGCCTATAATTCACAAAGCCACATATGACATGATGCGAGACACTGTTATTGCCTCAAGAAATACAGTTTTCATCTCACCTATATACATACATATATACAGTAAACATATAAAAAGTACATAGCCATTCTAGGTAGAATGACAAGGGGCGTATTGCAACAAAGCGTATCACAGGATTATAATCACACTATTGAGTGACGTATGCAAATATTGAAGATGAATATCACTTTGTATGTGCCTGTGCCCTTTACAGCAATCTACGCGAGTTGCGATTTTTCAAACTTTATGGGCCTGCTTAGTGGATGTGGCTTCCAATAAAATGATTGTGGTTTACGCGGATACTATAGAACTTATGTGTATACTGTTTTAGAATATCCCGCTATGTTGATTGGTACGTGATGATGATGATGCTTGAGCTTATTTACCCTCGCCTCCGGCGAACCATGTGGGCGAGCGTACTAAGATGTTTAGATAACACTCAAATATTATAAACTAAGGTGATTACGTTGTGTGCGTTAATAATACGATTTGAATGCCCAGCCCGGCCATAGATTAGGCTACAAGCACCAACATGTATAGGGTCAGTACAGGAGTCACTCTATACTGTTTCACATATCATATTCGTAGATGTATGAATATGTTTGATGTATAATATTATTTGCATGCTCAGCCCGGCCATAGATTAGGCTACAATCACCGACATATATGGAGCCAGTACAGGAGTCACGCTGTGCTAATACTCATCTATAGTTGATAATGTGTGAATTAGATGGGTAATTTTATTTGATTACTCAGCCCGACCATAACTTAGGCTATCAAATTACATAGGGACTGTTTAGGAGTCACTCTAAACTATCCTTGTATCTCTTGTAATTTTATATCTTTTATTCATGTTCTATGATCTCTATGTCTTCTCATGCGAAGCGCGACCAATTTTCGACCCGATCTATTATGTTTCTCGCCGTTTATATCATTTTTATGGTTCAAACAGTCACAAATCTCCAAAAACGGACACCAGAAACAGTTTAACGTTTGAATGTTTTCGGCTAAATCCAGCGTTTTCATTGGTAGAAAACCTATCCGTTTATTTTGGACCTAGCTCGAATTGTTTACTGATTGGTTGATTTACTATCCGTTTTTGAAGTCTAGCTCAGAGCAAATTTGTAACTGCTAGAACCTGTACTCATGTTAATAATACAAAAGTTACTGTATTTATTACTTGTTTCAAATAATTATATGTATATGAAATCTTAGATCCTTGACAGCTGAACAACACCGAGCAAACACAGGCTTTGCCGGAATGGTTCAGCCGCAAAAATATAATACAACTATGTTTGTTTGTGACTAAAATAGTTAAATACTTTATGCTTAAAATATACAATGTTTTCATGAAAACATTTCGTCTAGCTTATTGTTATCTACACTCAAATATTTCATATCAGTTCAAGAGGCTATATTATGTAGATATATAATGTTGTGGTTCTATAATTCTATGTTAGAATCTTAAATGTTTGCACGGTTGCACCCATATGATCTGCCTGCAGTTGTTTCTCAACAGACTGATTATGTGGTCTGAAGTTACTTTGTGAACAAATATAAGCAGTTCAGACACTTTCACTGGACCCAGGATACAATGTGCTCCACTTATATATTTACAAGGGTTCAGTATACACAGTAAACTTGTAAAAATAAAGATGCTGAGTTGGAGTATTTATGACATATTAGGCTATTAGAGCAGATTAGCATGTCCCATTCCCAAATATAGGTTGAAGATGAAAGCCTCATGAACTTAAAGTGAAAAGTCTCTCTGCCTGTGCGGTACAATAAAATGGTATTAAAAATCAGAACCTCCATATCCGCAGGAAATGTTCTGTAAATATAATATATACAAACGGTTTCCTTTCAGGGCCACGTTAAATCTAACATTGTAATATAAAAATAGATATATCATGTAAACATTCGTTGGTAACGCACAGAGCAGAGTATTTAAGATATTGATTGTCTACGTTTGTCCAGATATTATATATCTAATTGTGGTCGCATCAGGTAGGAGGATAAACAGCTTACGAGAGATCTAATTGGTGTTCAGAGCCAGCAATTGACGCGGTAATCTAGTTTGTAGGAGTGTGCAATTAGACAGACTGCTTAATGACATGTTTAGATTCTACCACCTGATTACTTGTTATACATGATCTTGAATGATGAAACCTAAAACATTCAGTTAACAAGAATCACAAGGAAAGCTGTCCATTTTGAACATTGGCATGAGGGTTTTTTAATATTGGCATGACGTTGCCTGTACAGTCAAATCTGTGTTAGTGGTCATCTCTATTAAGCAGCCAGCCAACCTGTATTAAGCAGTCAACTTCCGATTTCCTGTGATTCCCTTAACTGGACACTTAGAACAGGTGTGATTGTATTTGAACAATAACGGTCTACGCTGTACTAAAATAAAGGTGGCATCAGAATACCTGTTACACATGATACGTGGTTTCTTGCCAATTAAACTAGTTTTCCTTTAACTCGGCTCAAATATTATTTAGCTTCCTACTTGATCCTTGGCGCAATGCATTATGTATGCTGTTGTATGTTATATGTGATTTATGGTTTGCAATAAATATCTTGTGTTGATATTACCCGACAATTTCTGCTTGCTTTCTGGTTATCTGTTCCTTGGTCAATGGTGTAGATATAGGCACTGAGTTGCTACTTGTGTGACCAGTTATCTAAAATATTGTAAATGTTATGATTAGTAATTATCTTCATGAATATAGGTTAATGTTACCAACAAGTTTCAACAACAGTAGAACAGAACATATATTATATTCCCTTAGAAATGAACCGTATGGTTCATTTTCATTACAACTATTCACACATAAGGTCACTTTTAATTTAAACAAAACAAAATATGGGCCGTGCCGTGCTATTTCCAACAATGTGTAACAAGTAGACATGTTTATGGCTATGTAATAATGTCGTTATTTTATGACCATTTTATAACATCCTGGCAAGTACTAACTTAATAATAGGAAAAAAGACACTCATTGAAACGTTCTCGCGATTTCATTTGTGTGACGTCAATAACGTCGGAACAACGTAATCCTCATTTTTCGATCCCGGGGAGGTTTTAGGATTATATACATTTAGATAAACGTATACAGCCCAAAATGAAGACAATCCCGTTTTTTATAGAAATGGCACGCACACATCTGAAGCGACATATATAGTACAGGAAGCAATTGCATTGATGCATTAACGCTGATCTTGTATTGTTGACATGTTCTCAATAAGCTGTATGAAAATGGTGTTACCATACCAAGGGGTGAACGAAAATAAGGGATATAAAGCTTAATATAAGTGTATCTACTGGTATATTATTGGACTGGTACCCTGTTTGTCTTATGATGTTGACATTACTTGTGACGCATGCATTATCATAATCCATATTGTTCATATAGATATGTCATGTGTTATGTATTTATATATTAAATAAAATATGATTAAACTAATTAACAAAAACAAATAACCCACGAGCTATAATAATCGTTATCAGTTTAATTGAAGATGGAGATGTGGTTGACATGGTTAACATGGAGACCAATTTCGCTTTTGAATGTTATATATAAATTAGCATCTACAGTGATCGCAAATTGCATGAAAACAGTCCTAAACCAAATGATTCAAGATCAGAAATGTTTTATATCAGGAAGGTTTATTGGAGAAAACATATAATAAGAGAACTATATGATACTTTATTTGAAACAATTATGCAGTTAATATACGCTCAGTTGATTTTCAAAAGGCATTCGATTCTATTTCACGGAAGTGAATTCACAACACATTACGCTTTTACAATTCTGGAGAATATTTTTAGAAATAGATAAAAATAATATATATTCAAAATAGAAGCGAATCTTGCATTTTATTAAATAAATGGACACCTTTATGATTTGTCCCCATTAGAAATAGGCTTTAGACAAGGAGATCCTATTTCTCCCTATTTATTATTATTATGTGAAAGTATTGGTCTAATGATTAGACACAATAGTAATATAGTAGGAATTCAGCTATACAATATACAATACAAGAGTCAATATGCAGATGATACAAACATGTTTTAGACGCATTTTTAGAAACATCTTTAAAGCATTGTTTGAATACACTAGACAGAATTTATAACAACTCCGGATTTAAAATGAATGTTGAAAACACAAGGTAATACTGGACAGGTTACCTGAGAAATTCACAGCTTGAATTATGTCAATAGTATTTCTTAGATTGGAATCAACCCTCTAATAAAATACTGGGAGTTCGTTTACTGCTAATATATAGAACATAAAAGAAATCCTTCTTTTTTTTGGGTAAAGTTACCATTCTGAAGTCCCTTATTATATCAAAATTCGTGCAACATTTATGGCGCTGCCAAACCTACCAATTGATACAATGGTATTCACATGTTTATGAAATAACGGACGAGACAGAATAAAGAGAACGACATTGATAACATATATTGGATCAGGCGGACTAAGAATAATCACCATTATAATGTTTATTTACAGCTGGAAAACATCTTGGTTGAGAAGGCTAATCATTTAGAACTGTGATACTTGTGACTTTTGAAAAAAATCTCAATCAAAAACTGTTTAACGTTATACGCCCGATATGCAGGTGGCATATCTAGTGGAACTCAAAATCCATTTTGGAAAGATATGTTCTTGAAAGCTGGCATAAATTATGCACACGTAATGAGATAAACAATTTAGATGCTATATTATTTTCTCCTATGAGTATGGCATAATGATAATTTCTGATTCAAAATTTTCCAGACTTGGGTAGAAAACATGTTACACTTATTATAGACTTATTGGATGAAAACGGCACCTTTATTAATATAGAAGAGCTAAAGGATAAATTTGAAATACAAGTACATCCGCGGACCTTCAACGTGCAATAACAAATGTAACAGATGATTGGAAAAGAATAATCGGAGAGCGTGCAACCGAAATAAAAGCATGCACATATAATATGACTCTAAATGCATATTTAAACTTACTTATTATATGATAAACAAGATAGTAGAACATTACTTAATATTACTACATATATGAAAACCATATATATACAGCATACAAATGGATACACATTTTAGGGCATAAATCAGTTCAAGAATTTAAAAGTTGTTTCTCAAATTTATCATCAATGACTGAAATAAAATTGAAATAATTTCCGTATAATAAAAATTAACAGGTTCTAGTAACCCAATTATTGTATGTTTAAAACAAAAACTAGAAACTAATATATATATATTACATTATACAAAAATAATGGCAACTTGAATAAAGTTAATGAAATATGGGGTTCTCTGGTCGAGAAGATTAAAATTAAAATTAATATAATAATTAATTAAAGTATGTGTGTGTTTGTTTATTATAGTGTCTATTTAAAAGACTGGTCATTTCTGACTTATGAGACACCTCTTCTTATGAACATCAGTATTTCCCGAATACTATGCTTGAATACCAGGCACCAGGCTGGTAGGTAATCGGTAACCATTATGTAACTAGCTGGCGGCTCATCAACCGGCCATATCAGAACAAACCCCTGGCGAGGTTCGAACCTTCGACCTCCCGCTCTGTAAAGTATGTAATATGATAATTAACCCTGCTATACATGTATTTAATATGAACTAATTGTTATAAAACGAAATGATGAACATTATTCGGTACTGAGGGAAAATTAATCTAAATAGCAGGCACAGGGTCTTTTTAGAAGACATCCGCCATGCATCTTTGTTTCTTTCACAAATCCATATTTAATAGATTTATCTATTACGCAGTTTACCAGAATGGGGCCAGAAAAACAACAACAACACGAAAGATAGAAAAAAACAAGCAATTACAATAACATAGATGAAGCCGTTCTCTTGCTCTAAAACCAATAATTTTATAATTAGCAGTATTTCTGTATTTCCTTATGTTGTTGAAATGATTAGCCATATTATGCATCATTAAAAGAAGTCATAACAGATTCGATAGGAAGCACTCCCAGTTTCTATGAGAATAGGTTCCGTGTATTGATTGATTCATATAATGTGGATGTGGCAATATGTACACATTATAGAATCATCAATGGTAAAAGGTGGATATTGTTGACATGTTTGTAATGGTTATCTTGGTGCATATTTTACATACTATTATACTGGTAATATGGATATTGTTGACCTGTTTGTAATGGTTATCTTGGTGTATATTTTACATACTATTATACTGGTAATATGGATATTGTTGACCTGTTTGTAATGGTTATCTTGGTGTATATTTTACATACTATTATACTGGTAATATGGATATTGTTGACCTGTTTGTAATGGTTATCTTGGTGTATATTTTACATACTATTATACTGGTAATATGGATATTGTTGACATGTTTGTAATGGTTATCTTGGTGCATATTTTACATACTATTATACTGGTAATATGGATATTGTTGACCTGTTTGTAATGGTTATCTTGGTGTATATTTTACATACTATTATACTGGTAATATGGATATTGTTGACCTGTTTGTAATGGTTATCTTGGTGTATATTTTACATACTATTATACGGGTAATATGGATATTGTTGACATGTTTGTAATGGTTATCTTGGTGCATATTTTACATACTATTATACTGGTAATATGGATATTGTTGACCTGTTTGTAATGGTTATCTTGGTGTATATTTTACATACTATTATACTGGTAATATGGATATTGTTGACATGTTTGTAATGGTTATCTTGGTGTATATTTTACATACTGTTATTATACTGGTAATATGGATATTGTTGACATGTTTGTAATGGTTATCTTGGTGCATATTTTACATACTATTATACTGGTAATATGGATATTGTTGACATGTTTGTAATGGTTATCTTGGTGTATATTTTACATACTATTATACTGGTAATATGGATATTGTTGACATGTTTGTAATGGTTATCTTGGTGTATATTTTACATACTATTATACTGGTAATATGGATATTGTTGACATGTTTGTAATGGTTATCTTGGTGCATATTTTACATACTATTATACTGGTAATATGGATATTGTTGACCTGTTTGTAATGGTTATCTTGGTGTATATTTTACATACTATTATACTGGTAATATGGATATTGTTGACCTGTTTGTAATGGTTATCTTGGTGTATATTTTACATACTATTATACTGGTAATATGGATATTGTTGACATGTTTGTAATGGTTATCTTGGTGTATATTTTACATACTATTATACGGGTAATATGGATATTGTTGACATGTTTGTAATGGTTATCTTGGTGCATATTTTACATACTATTATACTGGTAATATGGATATTGTTGACCTGTTTGTAATGGTTATCTTGGTGTATATTTTACATACTATTATACTGGTAATATGGATATTGTTGACCTGTTTGTAATGGTTATCTTGGTGTATATTTTACATACTATTATACGGGTAATATGGATATTGTTGACCTGTTTGTAATGGTTATCTTGGTGTATATTTTACATACATGTACTATTATACTGGTAAAATGGATATTGTTGACCTGTTTGTAACGGTTATCTTGGTGTATATTTTACATACTATTATACTGGTAATATGGATATTGTTGACCTGTTTGTAATGGTTATCTTGATGTATATTTTACATACTATTATACTGGTAATATGGATATTGTTGACCTGTTTGTAATGGTTATCTTGGTGTATATTTTACATACTATTATACGGGTAATATGTATATTGTTGACATGTTTGTAATGGTTATCTTGGTGCATATTTTACATACTATTATACTGGTAATATGGATATTGTTGAACTGTTTGTAATGGTTATCTTGGTGTATATTTTACATACATGTACTATTATACTGGTAATATGGATATTGTTGACATGTTTGTAATGGTTATCTTGGTGTATATTTTACATACATGTACTATTATACTGGTAATATGGATATTGTTGACATGTTTGTAATGGTTATCTTGGTGCATATTTTACATACATGTACCATTATACTGGTAATATGGATATTGTTGACATGTTTGTAATGGTTATCTTGGTGTATATTTTACATACATGTACTATTATACTGGTAATATTGATATTGTTGACCTGTTTGTAATGGTTATCTTGGTGCATATTTTACATACATGTACTATTATACGGGTAATATGGATATTGTTGAAATGTTTGTAATGGTTATCTTGGTGTATATTTTACATACCATTATACGGGTAATATGGATATTGTTGACATGTTTGTAATGGTTATCTTGGTGTATATTTTACATACTATTATACTGGTAATATGGATATTGTTGACCTGTTTGTAATGGTTATCTTGGTGTATATTTTACATACTATTATACGGGTAATATGGATATTGTTGACATGGTTGTATTGGTTATCTTGGTGAATATTTTACATACAATTATACTGGTAATATGGATATTGTTGACATGTTTGTAATGGTTATCTTGGTGCATATTTTACATACTATTATACTGGTAATATGGATATTGTTAACATGTTTGTAATGGTTATCTTGGTGTATATTTTACATACTATTATACTGGTAATATGGATATTGTTAACATGTTTGTAATGGTTATCTTGGTGCATATTTTACATACATGTACTATTATACTGGTAATATGGATATTGTTGACATGTTTGTAATGGTTATCTTGGTGCATATTTTACATACTATTATACTGGTAATATGGATATTGTTGACCTGTTTGTAATGGTTATCTTGGTGTATATTTTACATACTATTATACTGGTAATATGGATATTGTTGACCTGTTTGTAATGGTTATCTTGGTGCATATTTTACATACATGTACTATTATACTGGTAATATGGATATTGTTGACATGTTTGTAATGGTTATCTTGGTGCATATTTTACATACTATTATACTGGTAATATGGATCTTGTTGTCCTGTTTGTAATGGTTATCTTGGTGCATATTTTACATACATGTACTATTATACTGGTAATATGGATATTGTTGACCTGTTTGTAATGGTTATCTTGGTGTATATTTTACATACTATTATACTGGTAATATGGATGTTGTTGACATGTTTGTAATGGTTATCTTGGTGTATATTTTACATACATGTACTATTATACTGGTAATATGGATATTGTTGACCTGTTTGTAATGGTTATCTTGGTGCATATTTTACATACATGTACTATTATACTGGTAATATGGATATTGTTGACCTGTTTGTAATGGTTATCTTGGTGCATATTTTACATACTATTATACGGGTAATATGGATATTGTTGACATGTTTGTAATGGTTATCTTGGTGTATATTTTACATACTATTATACTGGTAATATGGATATTGTTGACATGGTTGTATTGGTTATCTTGGTGTATATTTTACATACATGTACTATTATACTGGTAATATGGATATTGTTGACATGTTTGTAATGGTTATCTTGGTGCATATTTTACATACTATTATACTGGTAATATGGATATTGTTGACATGGTTGTATTGGTTATCTTGGTGTATATTTTACATACTATTATACTGGTAATATGGATATTGTTGACCTGTTTGTAATGGTTATCTTGGTGCATATTTTACATACTATTATACGGGTAATATGGATATTGTTGACATGTTTGTAATGGTTATCTTGGTGCATATTTTACATACATGTACTATTATACTGGTAATATTGATATTGTTGACATGTTTGTAATGGTTATCTTGGTGCATATTTTACATACAATTATACGGGTAATATGGATATTGTTGACCTGTTTGTAATGGTTATCTTGGTGGATATTTTACATACTATTATACGGGTAATATGGATATTGTTGACCTGTTTGTAATGGTTATCTTGGTGGATATTTTACATACATGTACTATTATACTGGTAATATGGATATTGTTGACATGTTTGTAATGGTTATCTTGGTGCATATTTTACATACTATTATACGGGTAATATGGATATTGTTGACCTGTTTGTAATGGTTATCTTGGTATATATTTTACATACTATTATACTGGTAATATGGATATTGTTGACCTGTTTTTAATGGTTATCTTGGTGTATATTTTACATACTATTATACTGGTAATATGGATATTGTTGACATGCTTGTAATGGTTATCTTGGTGTATATTTTACATACTATTATACTGGTAATATGGATATTGTTGACCTGTTTGTAATGGTTATCTTGGTGCATATTTTACATACATGTACTATTATACGGGTAATATGGATATTGTTGACATGTTTGTAATGGTTATCTTGGTGCATATTTTACATACTATTACAAGAGTAATATGGATATTGTTGACATGTTTGTAATGGTTATCTTGGTGTATATTTTACATACTATTACAAGTGTAATATAGATATTGTTGACCTATTTGTAATGGTTATCTTGGTGTATATTTTACGTACTATTACAAGAGTAATATGGATATTGTTGACATGTTTGTAATGGCTATCTTGGTGTATATTTTACATACTATTACAAGAGTAATATGGATATTGTTGACATGTTTGTAATGGTTATCTTGGTGCATATTTTACATACTATTACAAGAGTAATATGGATATTGTTGACATGTTTGTAATGGTTATCTTGGTGTATATTTTACATACTATTATACGGGTAATATGGATATTGTTGACATGTTTGTAATGGTTATCTTGGTGCATATTTTACATTCTATTATACTGGTAATATGGATATTGTTGACATGTTTGTAATGGTTATCTTGGTGCATATTTTACATACTATTACAAGAGTAATATGGATATTGTTGACATGTTTGTAATGGTTATCTTGGTGTATATTTTACATACTATTATACGGGTAATATGGATATTGTTGACATGTTTGTAATGGTTATCTTGGTGCATATTTTACATTCTATTATACTGGTAATATGGATATTGTTGACATGTTTGTAATGGTTATCTTGGTGCATATTTTACATACTATTACAAGAGTAATATGGATATTGTTGACATGTTTGTAATGGCTATCTTGGTGTATATTTTACATACTATTACAAGAGTAATATGGATATTGTTGACATGTTTGTAATGGTTATCTTGGTGCATATTTTACATACTATTATACGGGTAATATGGATATTGTTGACATGTTTGTAATGGTTTTCTTGGTGCATATTTTACATACTATTATACTGGTAATATGGATATTGTTGACATGTTTGTAATGGTTATCTTGGTGCATATTTTACATACTATTATGCTGGTAATATGGATATTGTTGACATGTTTGTAATGGTTATCTTGGTACATATTTTACATACTATTATACTGGTAATATGGATATTGTTGACATGGTTGTATTGGTTATCTTGGTGAATATTTTACATACAATTATACTGGTAATATGGATATTGTTGACATGTTTGTAATGGTTATCTTGGTGCATATTTTACATACTATTATACCTGTAATATGGATATTGTTGACATGTTTGTAATGGTTATCTTGGTGCATATTTTACATACAATTATACTGGTAATATGGATATTGTTGACATGTTTGTAATGGTTATCTTGGTGTATATTTTACATACTATTATACGGCTAATATGGATATTGTTGACATGTTTGTAATGGTTATCTTGGTGTATATTTTACATACATGTACTATTATACGGGTCACATGGATATTGTTGACCTGTTTGTAATTGGTATCTTGGTGTATATTTTACATAAAATTATACGGGTAATATGGATCTTGTTGACATGTTTGTAATTGGTATCTTGGTGTATATTTTACATACAATTATACGGGTAATATGGATATTGTTGACATGTTTGTAATTGGTATTTGGTGTATATTTTACATACAATTATACTGGTAATATGGATATTGTTGACCTGTTTGTAATGGTTATCTTGGTGTATATTTTACATACATGTACTATTATACGGGTAATATGGATATTGTTGACATGTTTGTAATGGTTATCTTGGTGCATATTTTACATACTATTATACTGGTAATATGGATATTGTTGACCTATTTGTAATGGTTATCTTGGTGTATATTTTACATACATGTACTATTATACGGGTAATATGGATATTGTTGACATGTTTGTAATGGTTATCTTGGTGTATATTTTACATACTATTATACGGGTAATGTGGATATTGTTGACATGTTTGTAATGGATATCTTGGTGCATATTTTACATACTATTATACTGGTAATATGGATATTGTTGACATGTTTGTAATGGTTATCTTGGTGTATATTTTACATACTATTATACGGGTAATGTGGATATTGTTGACCTGTTTGTAATGGTTATCTTGGTGCATATTTTACATACATGTACTATTATATTGGTAATATGGATATTGTTGACATGTTTGTAATGGTTATCTTGGTGTATATTTTACATACATGTACTATTATACTGGTAATATGGATATTGTTGACATGTTTGTAATGGTTATGTTTGTGCATATTTTACATACATGTACTATTATACTGGTAATATGGATATTGTTGACATGTTTGTAATGGTTATCTTGGTGCATATTTTACATACATGTACTATTATACTGGTAATATGGATATTGTTGACATGTTTGTAATGGTTATCTTGGTGCATATTTTACATACTATTACAAGAGTAATATGGATATTGTGGACATGTTTGTAATGGTTATCTTGGTGTATATTTTACATACTATTACAAGAGTAATATAGATATTGTTGATCTGTTTGTAATGGTTATCTTGGTGTATATTTTACATACTATTACAAGAGTAATATGGATATTGTTGACATGTTTGTAATGGCTATCTTGGTGTATATTTTACATACTATTACAATAGTAATATGGATATTGTTGACATGTTCGTAATGGTTATCTTGGTGCATATTTTACATACTATTATACGGGTAATATGGATATTGTTGACATGTTTGTAATGGTTATCTTGGTGCATATTTTACATACTATTATACTGGTAATATGGATATTGTTGACATGTTTGTAATGGATATCTTGGTGCATATTTTACATACTATTATACTGGTAATATGGATATTGTTGACATGTTTGTAATGGTTATCTTGGTGTATATTTTACATACTATTATACGGGTAATGTGGATATTGTTGACCTGTTTGTAATGGTTATCTTGGTGCATATTTTACATACTATTATACTGGTAATATGGATATTGTTGACATGTTTGTAATGGTTATCTTGGTGCATATTTTACATACTATTATACTGGTAATATGGATATTGTTGACATGTTTGTAATGGTTATCTTGGTGCATATTTTACATACAATTATACTGGTAATATGGATATTGTTGACATGTTTGTAATGGTTATCTTGGTGCATATTTTACATACTATTATACTGGTAATATGGATATTGTTGACATGTTTGTAATGGTTATCTTGGTGCATATTTTACATACAATTATACTGGTAATATGGATATTGTTGACATGTTTGTAATGGTTATCTTGGTGCATATTTTACATACTATTATACTGGTAATATGGATATTGTTGACATGTTTGTAATGGTTATCTTGGTGCATATTTTACATACAATTATACTGGTAATATGGATATTGTTGACCTGTTTGTAATGGTTATCTTGGTGCATATTTTACATACATGTACTATTATATTGGTAATATGGATATTGTTGACATGTTTGTAATGGTTATCTTGGTGTATATTTTACATACATGTACTATTATACTGGTAATATGGATATTGTTGACATGTTTGTAATGGTTATGTTTGTGCATATTTTACATACATGTACTATTATACTGGTAATATGGATATTGTTGACATGTTTGTAATGGTTATCTTGGTGTATATTTTACATACATGTACTATTATACTGGTAATATGGATATTGTTGACATGTTTGTAATGGTTATCTTGGTGCATATTTTACATACATGTACTATTATACTGGTAATATGGATATTGTTGACATGTTTGTAATGGTTATCTTGGTGCATATTTTACATACTATTACAAGAGTAATATGGATATTGTTGACATGTTTGTAATGGTTTTCTTGGTGTATATTTTACATACTATTACAAGAGTAATATAGATATTGTTGATCTGTTTGTAATGGTTATCTTGGTGTATATTTTACATACTATTACAAGAGTAATATGGATATTGTTGACATGTTTGTAATGGCTATCTTGGTGTATATTTTACATACTATTACAAGAGTAATATGGATATTGTTGACATGTTTGTAATGGTTATCTTGGTGCATATTTTACATACTATTATACTGGTAATATGGATATTGTTGACATGTTTGTAATGGTTATCTTGGTGCATATTTTACATACTATTATACTGGTAATATGGATATTGTTGACATTTTTGTAATGGTTATCTTGGTGTATATTTTACATACTATTACAAAAGCAATATGGATATTGTTGACATGTTTGTAATGGTTATCTTGGTGTATATTTTACATACTATTACAAGAGTAATATAGATATTGTTGACCTGTTTGTAATGGTTATCTTGGTGTATATTTTACATACTATTACAAGAGTAATATGGATATTGTTGACATGTTTGTAATGGCTATCTTGGTGTATATTTTACATACTATTACAATAGTAATATGGATATTGTTGACATGTTCGTAATGGTTATCTTGGTGCATATTTTACATACTATTATACGGGTAATATGGATATTGTTGACATGTTTGTAATGGTTATCTTGGTGCATATTTTACATACTATTATACTGGTAATATGGATATTGTTGACATGTTTGTAATGGATATCTTGGTGCATATTTTACATACTATTATACTGGTAATATGGATATTGTTGACATGTTTGTAATGGTTATCTTGGTGTATATTTTACATACTATTATACGGGTAATGTGGATATTGTTGACCTGTTTGTAATGGTTATCTTGGTGCATATTTTACATACTATTATACTGGTAATATGGATATTGTTGACATGTTTGTAATGGTTATCTTGGTGCATATTTTACATACTATTATACTGGTAATATGGATATTGTTGACATGTTTGTAATGGTTATCTTGGTGCATATTTTACATACAATTATACTGGTAATATGGATATTGTTGACATGTTTGTAATGGTTATCTTGGTGCATATTTTACATACTATTATACTGGTAATATGGATATTGTTGACATGTTTGTAATGGTTATCTTGGTGCATATTTTACATACAATTATACTGGTAATATGGATATTGTTGACATGTTTGTAATGGTTATCTTGGTGTATATTTTACATACTATTATACGGGTAATATGGATATTGTTGACATGTTTGTAATGGTTATCTTGGTGTATATTTTACATACATGTACTATTATACTGGTAACATGGATATTGTTGACCTGTTTGTAACTGGTATCTTGGTGGATATTTTACATACAATTATACGGGTAATATGGATATTGTTGACATGTTTGTAATTGGTATCTTGGTGTATATTTTACATACAATTATACGGGTAATATGGATATTGTTGACATGTTTGTAATTGGTATCTTGGTGTATATTTTACATACAATAATACGGGTAATATGGATATTGTTGACATGTTTCTAATGGTTATCTTGGTGCATATTTTACATACATGTACTATTATACTGGTAATATGGATATTGTTGACCTGTTTGTAATGGTTATCTTGGTGCATATTTTACATACATGTACTATTATACTGGTAATATGGATATTGTTGACCTGTTTGTAATGGTTATCTTGGTGTATATTTTACATACATGTACTATTATACGGGTAATATGGATATTGTTGACATGTTTGTAATGGTTATCTTGGTGCATATTTTACATACTATTATACTGGTAATATGGATATTGTTGACCTGTTTGTAATGGTTATCTTGGTGTATATTTTACATACATGTACTATTATACGGGTAATATGGATATTGTTGACATGTTTGTAATGGTTATCTTGGTGTATATTTTACATACTATTATACGGGTAATGTGGATATTGTTGACATGTTTGTAATGGTTATCTTGGTGCATATTTTACATACTATTATACTGGTAATATGGATATTGTTGACAAGTTTGTAATGGTTATCTTGGTGTATATTTTACATACTATTATACGGGTAATATGGATATTGTTGACCTGTTTGTAATGGTTATCTTGGTGCATATTTTACATACAGGTACTATTATACTGGTAATATGGATATTGTTGACATGTTTGTAATGGTTATCTTGGTGCATATTTTACATACATGTACCATTATACTGGTAATATGGATATTGTTGACATGTTTGTAATGGTTATCTTGGTGTATATTTTACATACATGTACTATTATACTGGTAATATTGATATTGTTGACCTGTTTGTAATGGTTATCTTGGTGCATATTTTACATACATGTACTATTATACGGGTAATATGGATATTGTTGAAATGTTTGTAATGGTTATCTTGGTGTATATTTTACATACCATTATACGGGTAATATGGATATTGTTGACATGTTTGTATTGGTTATCTTGGTGTATATTTTACATACTATTATACTGGTAATATGGATATTGTTGACCTGTTTGTAATGGTTATCTTGGTGTATATTTTACATACTATTATACGGGTAATAAGGATATTGTTGACATGGTTGTATTGGTTATCTTGGTGAATATTTTACATACAATTATACTGGTAATATGGATATTGTTGACATGTTTGTAATGGTTATCTTGGTGCATATTTTACATACTATTATACTGGTAATATGGATATTGTTAACATGTTTGTAATGGTTATCTTGGTGTATATTTTACATACTATTATACTGGTAATATGGATATTGTTAACATGTTTGTAATGGTTATCTTGGTGCATATTTTACATACATGTACTATTATACTGGTAATATGGATATTGTTGACATGTTTGTAATGGTTATCTTGGTGCATATTTTACATACTATTATACTGGTAATATGGATATTGTTGACCTGTTTGTAATGGTTATCTTGGTGTATATTTTACATACTATTATACTGGTAATATGGATATTGTTGACCTGTTTGTAATGGTTATCTTGGTGCATATTTTACATACATGTACTATTATACTGGTAATATGGATATTGTTGACATGTTTGTAATGGTTATCTTGGTGCATATTTTACATACTATTATACTGGTAATATGGATATTGTTGTCCTGTTTGTAATGGTTATCTTGGTGTATATTTTACATACATGTACTATTATACTGGTAACATGGATATTGTTGACCTGTTTGTAATTGGTATCTTGGTGTATATTTTACATACAATTATACGGGTAATATGGATATTGTTGACATGTTTGTAATTGGTATCTTGGTGTATATTTTACATACAATTATACGGGTAATATGGATATTGTTGACATGTTTGTAATTGGTATCTTGGTGTATATTTTACATACAATAATACGGGTAATATGGATATTGTTGACATGTTTCTAATGGTTATCTTGGTGCATATTTTACATACAATTATACTGGTAATATGGATATTGTTGACTGTTTGTAATGTTATCTTGGTGCATATTTTACATACAATTATACTGGTAATATGGATATTGTTGACCTGTTTGTAATGGTTATCTTGGTGTATATTTTACATACAATTATACGGGTAATATGGATATTGTTGACATGTTTGTAATGGTTATCTTGGTGCATATTTTACATACTATTATACTGGTAATATGGATATTGTTGACCTGTTTGTAATGGTTATCTTGGTGTATATTTTACATACATGTACTATTATACGGGTAATATGGATATTGTTGACATGTTTGTAATGGTTATCTTGGTGTATATTTTACATTCTATTATACGGGTAATGTGGATATTGTTGACCTGTTTGTAATGGTTATCTTGGTGCATATTTTACATACTATTATACTGGTAATATGGATATTGTTGACATGTTTGTAATGGTTATCTTGGTGTATATTTTACATACTATTATACGGGTAATGTGGATATTGTTGACCTGTTTGTAATGGTTATCTTGGTGCATATTTTACATACTATTATACTGGTAATATGGATATTGTTGACATGTTTGTAATGGTTATCTTGGTGTATATTTTACATACATGTACTATTATACTGGTAATATGGATATTGTTGACATGTTTGTAATGGTTATCTTGGTGTATATTTTACATACTATTATACTGGTAATATGGATATTGTTGACCTGTTTGTAATGGTTATCTTGGTGCATATTTTACATACTATTATACTGGTAATATGGATATTGTTGACATGTTTGTAATGGTTATCTTGGTGCATATTTTACATACTATTATACTGGTAATATGGATATTGTTGACATGTTTGTAATGGTTATCTTGGTGCATATTTTACATACTATTATACTGGTAATATGGATATTGTTGACATGTTTGTAATGGTTATCTTGGTGCATATTTTACATGCTATTATACGGGTAATATGGATATTGTTGACATGTTTGTAATGGTTATCTTGGTGTATATTTTACATACTATTATACTGGTAATATGGATATTGTTGACATGTTTGTAATGGTTATCTTGGTGCATATTTTACATACTATTATACCCTCGAGTTTCCGGTTTCCGTTATGATAAGAAATGATCGGCATTCAACAAAACGAATCTTAAAACTACATAGTTTCTAAATGTATGCTGTAAATAAAGTAACGTTCCTCTTTTATTCTAAATAATTAGAAATGAATATAACTACGTAAATAACAACGGGCGCTGTCATGTTTTCCATGACCCGAAACCGACATCTGTGGTGACTGGTACCGGAGTTTTCGTGACCTTTCAGAAAATCAATTTTGCGTAGCATCGAATTGGTGTAAATATAAAACGAACACGTTTTATGCAGCATAATGATAATTTCTATTATTTTGATGAATATTTCTTTTCACAGTTTAACAAGCATTTTCACAATGTGGACACCTGAATTCATCACCTATTCTTGTAAACCATGACTTTTGAACAGTAAATGAGGTGGGTCCAATGGTCACATATATCACACTATACCCATTTGTAAGGGCTGTTGGTAATTATTGCCTGTAATTTCGCTTTGTAGGTGCTGGACTGCCATAAACCTACAACAAAATTAAAAACTATTCCTTTAAGTACACTACACTACAGGACACATCGTTTAGTTGACGACGACAGTAAACCACTGTATGGACCTCAAAACAATATAAGAGAAGTCTCCAAAACGATCCCCCCTTACACTAATTAAAATTGTAACCCAGTCTATTTTGACCTTCACATTAAATGACAGGTAGGTAAACAAATCAGACGACGCAAAACAAAACTGGAAATGGTCAATATTTTGCAGTAAATCCAATGGATATGGTGATGCAATATTGCATTATGAAAGATAGCATGTTTTATACCAATCCAAGGAAAATAACCGATTTCTTACGCCTCCAAGGATTATAGGGAGCATTTTTGTTGCCAAATATGGAAAATGACATTTGACACTATCTATTCCTGATTGGTGGCGTCAGGAAACACCGATCGCGTGCAGTATTGTAAATACTTACGGGGTAACGAAAACGAAGGTATCACGATTTGAGGACACTAGAGGATACTGGTAATATGGATATTGTTGACCTGTTTGTAATGGTTATCTTGGTGCATATTTTACATACTATTATAAGGGTAATATGGATATTGTTGACCCGTTTGTAATGGCTATCTTGGTGCATATTTTACATACTATTATACGGGTAATATGGATATTGTTGACATGTTTGTAATGGTTATCTTGGTGCATATTTTACATACTATTATACGGGTAATATGGATATTGTTGACATGTTTGTAATGGTTATCTTGGTGCATATTTTACATACTATTATACGGGTAATATGGATATTGTTGACATGTTTGTAATGGTTATCTTGGTGCATATTTTACATACTATTATACGGGTAATATGGATATTGTTGACATGTTTGTAATGGTTATCTTGGTGCATATTTTACATACTATTATACGGGTAATATGGATATTGTTGACATGTTTGTAATGGTTATCTTGGTGCATATTTTACATACTATTATACGGGTAATATGGATATTGTTGACATGTTTGTAATGGTTATCTTGGTGCATATTTTACATACTATTATACGGGTAATATGGATATTGTTGACATGTTTGTAATGGTTATCTTGGTGCATATTTTACATACTATTATACGGGTAATATGGATATTGTTGACATGTTTGTAATGGTTATCTTGGTGCATATTTTACATACATGTACCATTATACGGGTAATATGGATATTGTTGACCTGTTTGTAATGGTTATCTTGGTGTATATTTTACATACTATTATACGGGTAATATGGATATTGTTGATATGTTCGTAATGGTTATCTTGGTGCATATTTTACATACTATTATACGGGTAATATAGATATTGTTGACATGTTTGTAATGGTTATCTTGGTGCATATTTTACATACTATTATACGGGTAATATAGATATTGTTGACATGTTTGTAATGGTTATCTTGGTGCATATTTTACATACTATTATACGGGTAATATGGATATTGTTGACATGTTTGTAATGGTTATCTTGGTGTATATTTTACATACCTGTACTATTATACGGGTAATATGGATATTGTTGACCCGTTTGTAATGGTTATCTTGGTGTATATTTTACATACATGTACTATTATACTGGTAATATGGATATTGTTGACATGTTTGTAATGGTTATTTTGGTGTATATTTTACATACTATTATACTGGTAATATGGATATTGTTGACATGTTTGTAATGGTTATCTTGGTGTATATTTTACATACTATTATACTGGTAATGTGGATATTGTTGACATGTTTGTAATGGTTATCTTGGTGCATATTTTACATACATGTACTATTATACGGGTAATATGGATATTGTTGACCTGTTTGTAATGGTTATCTTGGTGCATATTTTACATACATGTACTATTATACTGGTAATATGGATATTGTTGACCTGTTTGTAGTGGTTATCTTGGTGCATATTTTACATACTATTATACGGGTAATATGGATATTGTTGACATGTTTGTAATGGTTATTTTGGTGCATATTTTACATACATGTACTATTATACTGGTAATATGGATATTGTTGACATGTTTGTAATGGTTATCTTGGTGTATATTTTACATACTATTATACGGGTAATATGGATATTGTTGACATGTTTGTAATGGTTATCTTGGTGCATATTTTACATACATGTACCATTATACTGGTAATATGGATATTGTTGACATGTTTGTAATGGTTATCTTGGTGTATATTTTACATACATGTACTATTATAGTGGTAATATGGATATTGTTGACATGTTTGTAATGGTTATCTTGGTGTATATTTTACATACATGTACTATTATACGGGTAATATGGATATTGTTGACATGTTTGTAATGGTTATCTTGGTGTATATTTTACATACTATTATACTGGTAATATGGATATTGTTAACATGTTTGTAATGGTTATCTTGGTGCATATTTTACATACATGTACTATTATACGGGTAATATGGATATTGTTGACATGTTTGTAATGGTTATCTTGGTGTATATTTTACATACTATTATACTGGTAATATGGATATTGTTGACCTGTTTGTAATGGTTATCTTGATGCATATTTTACATACTATTATACTGGTAATATGGATATTATTGACCAGTTTGTAATGGTTATCTTGGTGCATATTTTACATACTATTATACGGGTAATATAGATATTGTTGACATGTTTGTAGTGGTTATCTTGGTGTATATTTTACATACTATTATACTGGTAATATGGATATTGTTGACATGTTTGTAATGGTTATCTTGGTGCATATTTTACATACATGTACTATTATACTGGTAATATGGATATTGTTGACCTGTTTGTAATGGTTATCTTGGTGCATATTTTACATACATGTACTATTATACTGGTAATATGGATATTGTTGACATGTTTGTAATGGTTATCTTGGTGCATATTTTACATACTATTATACTGGTAATATGGATATTGTTGACATGTTTGTAATGGTTATCTTGGTGTATATTTTACATACTATTATACTGGTAATATGGATATTGTTGACATGTTTGTAATGGTTATCTTGGTGCATATTTTACATACTATTATACGGGTAATATGGATATTGTTGACATGTTTGTAATGGTTATCTTGGTGTATATTTTACATACATGTACTATTATACTGGTAATATAGCTATTGTTGACATGTTTGTAATGGTTATCTTGGTGTATATTTTACATACTATTATACTGGTAATATGGATATTGTTGACATGTTTGTAATGGTTATCTTGGTGTATATTTTACATACTATTATACGGGTAATATAGATATTGTTGACATGTTTGTAGTGGTTATCTTGGTGTATATTTTACATACTATTATACTGGTAATATGGATATTGTTGACATGTTTGTAATGGTTATCTTGGTGCATATTTTACATACATGTACTATTATACTGGTAATATGGATATTGTTGACATGTTTGTAATGGTTATCTTGGTGTATATTTTACATACTATTATACTGGTAATATGGATATTGTTGACCTGTTTGTAATGGTTATCTTGGTGTATATTTTACATACTATTATACTGGTAATATGGATATTGTTGACATGTTTGTAATGGTTATCTTGGTGTATATTTTACATACTATTATACTGGTAATATGGATATTGTTGACCTGTTTGTAATGGTTATCTTGGTGTATAATTTACATACTATTATACTGGTAATATAGATATTGTTGACATGTTTGTAGTGGTTATCTTGGTGTATATTTTACATACTATTATACTGGTAATATGGATATTGTTGACATGTTTGTAATGGTTATCTTGGTGTATATTTTACATACAATTATACGGGTAATATGGATATTGTTGACATGTTTGTAATGGTTATCTTGGTGTATATTTTACATACATGTACTATTATACGGGTAATATGGATATTGTTGACCTGTTTGTAATGGTTATCTTGGTGTATATTTTACATACTATTATACTGGTAATATGGATATTGTTGACATGTTTGTAATGGTTATCTTGGTGCATATTTTACATATATGTACTATTATACTGGTAATATGGATATTGTTGACCTGTTTGTAATGGTTATCTTGGTGTATATTTTACATACATGTACTATTATACTGGTAATATGGATATTGTTGACATGTTTGTAATGGTTATCTTGGTGCATATTTTACATACTATTATACGGGTAATATGGATATTGTTGACATGTTTGTAATGGTTATCTTGGTGTATATTTTACATACATGTACTATTATACTGGTAATATGGATATTGTTGACATGTTTGTAATGGTTATCTTGGTGCATATTTTACATACATGTACTATTATACTGGTAATATGGATATTGTTGATCTGTTTGTAATGGTTATCTTGGTGGATATTTTACATACTATTATACTGGTAATATGGATATTGTTGACATGTTTGTAATGGTTATCTTGGTGCATATTTTACATACTATTATACTGGTAATATGGATATTGTTGACATGTTTGTAATGGTTATCTTGGTGTATATTTTACATGCATGTACTATTATACTGGTAATATGGATATTGTTGACCTGTTTGTAATGGTTATCTTGGTGTATATTTTACATACATGTACTATTATACTGGTAATATGGATATTGTTGACATGTTTGCAATGGTTATCTTGGTGCATATTTTACATACTATTATACGGGTAATATGGATATTGTTGACATGTTTGCAATGGTTATCTTGGTGCATATTTTACATACATGTACTATTATACTGGTAATATGGATATTGTTGACATGTTTGCAATGGTTATCTTGGTGTATATTTTACATACTATTATACGGGTAATATGCATATTGTTGACATGTTTGCAATGGTTATCTTGGTGCATATTTTACATACATGTACTATTATACTGGTAATATGGATATTGTTGACCTGTTTGTAATGGTTATCTTGGTGCATATTTTACATACATTTGCTATTATACTGGTAATATGGATATTGTTGACCTGTTTGTAATGGTTACCTTGGTGCATATTTTACATACTATTATACTGGTATTTATGAAAAACATACTCGACAGGCACTTTCCGATCAAGCGCTAAAAAGAGGGCGTACTTGCATCTCAAGCTCCATATTCGACACATGTAATAATATGTATATATGATTTTAAAGAAATTGATAATATTCATGCTAAAGTTTGCAAACATAATTTAGATATCCGTATGCAGACACCCAACTTAGTTGTATTAGGTGAATTTGATCGATTCCCATTCTCTGTAGTTATGAATGAGAGAGCTATCTAAGTTATCTAAAATGGGTTAGAATTATGAACAATCAAGATATGCAAATGTATGGGATTTGCATTAACAATGTAACAATTTGTCATGATCTCATCGAATGCATTCTATGTTAGACAGATTGGTTTTGGTGGTGAACAGTTTAATAGTGGCTCCGCTATTAACTACAGTTTAAACAAACGAAGAATGGAATGCCCTTATTCAGACTTTATTCAAACTATTATGGAAACAATAACACACATTAAATTCTGCTTTGAGAAATATTTGGATACTACACATAATAATCCTCTCTTAATAATTTTATATGTGGACTAAACTGTTTGGTATTGGTATTAGCATTGATTATGGAAACAGCAGCGCATAATCATTGATTGTAAATTCATAGAGGTTATTTGTGTTTATAACGCCACTCGTGCAAATACAACTGTCGGTGATCACTCGATGAAACAACATCCTATCTTACATACATCTTCTTTTTACTTTATGATTGCCAATGAGCTTGGCTAATTCTAATATTTATTTTCAAATTTTATTAATATTAACTGCCCTGTCGGGAGCCTCATTGCACTACAATACACAACCGCACAACCACTTCTGTTAGTGTGAACGTCCGTAATAAGAAATGGTTCCGGTATAATTGTTTGCTGGCAAAATAAAAAACAACAGACAAAACAAATTCATTAGAATATATTACTTTATAATTAACTGTTCTTGATGCCAGAAAATTGCTAAAATATAAAGACCAAACCGCGGAGGAATACGAAACTTAAGCAATACTAGAGAAATTGCCATCGTTCACTGTTTGAAAACCGTGCGAAATGCCTGGAGTTCGAGCCACGATGGAGTCGTTACGATTATGCCATTAGGTAATGCATTTAAATTCCACATGATCGTAGTCATGTAGGATATAACAGATGGTCGCCGTGTATCTTGCTGATGACCGTATTCACGTGGGATATAACAGATGGTCGCCGTGTATCTTGCTGATGACCGTATTCACGTGGGATATAACAGATGGTCGCCGTGTATCTTGCTGATGACCGTATTCACGTGGGATATAACAGATGGTCGCCGTGTATCTTGCTGATGACCGTATTCACGTGGGATATAACAGATGGTCGCCGTGTATCTTGCTGATGACCGTATTCACGTGGGATATAACAGATGGTCGCCGTGTATCTTGCTGATGACCGTATTCACGTGGGATATAACAGATGGTCGCCGTGTATCTTGCTGATGACCGTATTCACGTGGGATATAACAGATGGTCGCCGTGTATCTTGCTGATGACCGTATTCACGTGGGATATAACAGATGGTCGCCGTGTATCTTGCTGATGACCGTATTCACGTGGGATATAACAGATGGTCGCCGTGTATCTTGCTGATGACCGTATTCACGTGGGATATAACAGATGGTCGCCGTGTATCTTGCTGATGACCGTATTCACGTGGGATATAACAGATGGTCGCCGTGTACCGTGCTGATGACCGTATTCACATGGTATATAGCAGTAGGTCGCCGTGTACCGTGCCGATGACCGTATTCACATGGGATATAGCCGATGGTCGCCGTGTATCGTGCTGATGACCGTATTCACGTGGGATATAACAGATGGTCGCCGACTCGCCGTGTATCATTCCGATGACCGTATTCACGTGGGATATAGCCGATGGTCGCCGTGTATGGTGCTGATGACCGTATTCACGTGAGATATAACAGATGGTCGCCGACTCGCCGTGTATCATTCCGATGACCGTATTCACATGGGATATAGCCGATGGTCGCCGTGTATCGTGCCGATGACCGTATTCACATGGGATATAGCCGATGGTCGCCGTGTATCGTGCTGATGACCGTATTCACGCGGGATATAGCAGATGTTCGTCGCGTATCATGCAGCTGATATAGCTTAATATCACAGGCGCTTATTTCAGTCAATAAAATAATAAAAATGCCCATATACCCTTCTTCTTCTAAAATTACCATACCCCTTTATCTGAAAACATGTTCCAAAATGCAATCATATATATTTATGTTCATTCCAATTTCGTAAAATGGCCATCTGCTATCTGATATTTATGAACGAAACTGTTTTGATCACGTGTTAAGGTTAGTATGTACTTCCGGTGGCTACCAAATACGAGAATTAGATAAGGTCCGAGAAATTCAAATTTCTTTTTTTTAAAACAGATTTTAATATGTTTTGTTAAAACTAGTTACTTTTCATATATTTGGGACGTTATCCTGTGAAGTATGTGTATTGAAATGTGGTGATATATCTTTATTTATCGTCGCTACCGGTTGCCCATATGAGCGACGCCTCCTGAAGAGATTAGTCATTTTAGATTGTTGGAAGATAGTGCAATGATAGAGAGAGAGAGAGAGAGAGAGAGAGAGAGAGAGAGAGAGAGAGAGAGAGACCCAGTCCAGAGTATCCTCTGGTTCTTTTACGTGCACGATGTAAAGCACCGATACGAAACCTCTGTTTAACGTCCCATCTGAAAGACTGTTAATTTTATTATGGTCAGACGGGGGATAGAACCTGCGATCCCTGGATTACCAGTCCAGCGTGTTACCACTGCACTACAGATCCGTTTGTGGTGATATATCCAGGTATCCGCATTGTATTAGGAGTAGGCCCAATGTGGGCCTAAAACTGTTTGTTATTCTCTCATGGGGGATTAAAAAGATATTCATGTTTTATATAAAAATGATCAATTTACTGCTAGACTTAGATTATTGGATTGAAGGTCCTCATTCCGTGATTGTCCTAATTCCGGTACTATTTGCTTACATCTCGTATTGCGAGAAATTCGGTGACGTCGTACACGCGCTCCGCTGTAAATATTTACCAAAGCTGAAGCTATCTGCCAAACGAGAAACGAGAGTAAAATGAGACAAAAACAGCTAAAATGTGTTGAAATATGTCAGGCATGTAAAATAATACCTTTTATACTATTACCAAATAAATGTTCATTTAAATACCCTTTTTTGGCCCCAAAAACATTGCTCAGAAATTGTACCTTCCGTCTGCTCTGAAACCAGGCTTTCATTGACAGATCTAAACCGGAAGTTGACTTTTTCTATAAGGCCATGCCTAATTTATTTAGTTTGTTTTCAGTCCTATCCCTTATATGTTATTTTAGGCTAATCCTAGGCAGATGAGGAGAAAGAACAGGTAATAAAGACAGTGTGTATATGACTCTAATATTTGCAAAGTGGGGACAGTGTGACAGAGTTAATAGGGGCAAACGCTGTAACCACTGGGTGCATTTGACATAGTGTACCACAGTCAGGGTACTTAGAAGAGGAGACACCTGCATGTGCTCTTGCTGTGACACTAGATAAGAGTAGAATGAAACAGATACACCAGATACAAGTTAAAATAGATTTTGGAATTTGATCTTATTTTTAAACTGTTTGAACAAAACCACACAATTAATTAAGAGTGCCAAATTCACTGCTACCAAAGAGTTACCGGAAATGGGTAACATGGAAAATTACGGACACATTTACAGTATTTCAGAACAAAATTACTCTTTGGAAGCACGTGCATTTGATTTGAAATTTGAAGCAAATTGTTGGAAAAGGATTTGTTGACTAAGGTATGTATATAAGTCTATCTACGACTATTATGCACATTTTAATGATTTGTTTCGTATCCTACCGGAATGAGTACGCTCAAGGCTATAGATTAAGTTCTGTACCAAATACTCAGATGATTTTATTCTGACTACCTTTGTATGAACCCTAAAACCGGCATACCCGGACGTTTTGTTTACGCAACTGTTGATAAGATGGCAGATAAGTATGATACATACAGGTGTTTTTTACTCTGTTACTTTGTAATGTGGACGTTGAGGAAGTCATAACATGAAGCAAAATGAGGATTAAATGCCGGTACATAATAGTATTTCTGCATTTTAGCTTTTAATAGCTATTACCGCGATATACCCATAATGCATACTAAGTGTTTAATTTCAAACAGAAGAAAGTAGATCTAAATATTTACATAAACAATTGTAGAATTACTACGAGGCGGCATTCCACTGTCCGCGCCTATGACGTAAGCTTGCATGACGTCATCGTTTAAAAGTGCTGCTTCTGTGATTCTCAGATTTCCTGATGATTCATCCAACGTAAACGCAGAGTTCCTATGCAATGATATGAGACATCTCAGTTCTAAAGTTCTATAGTCTATATAGTCAGAATTTGTTTTACCTGGAAACAGTAGTTACACGTTCGTACAACATTAGTTTTTAAACTGTATTTATTTTACAACGATTGCGATGCAAGTTTTAACAACTTATATTAATCACTCTCGTTGGTGCGGATGAAAGCGTATATGTGGTCATTCGTGTGGGAGGAAACCGGAGTACCCGGAGAACACCAACCTGTCCGATCTGGCGATCACCGTACCATCTCACATATTTCCCGGTCCGAGGATCGAACCCGGGTTGCATTAGTGAGAAGCGAGCTGCGCTAATCGGACAGCCTACACATCATTCGTTTACATTATTGTTGGAATCTCATTACTGATGGACTCCATCGTCACGAGGGAAAGAGAAGACGCAATGTGGATTAGAGTGCCTTGCCCAAGGACACCACTATCCCACTCTGATGGACTCCATCGTCACGAGGGAAAGAGAAGACGCAATGTGGATTAGAGTGCCTTGCCCAAGGACACCACTATCCCACTGCATCACAGAGGTTCCACACATTAACATAATCTATTATTAACAATAACCACTAGTTTAAACATATGTTATTGCCAATACAATACACATACAATAATATAATACACCACAAACAACAACATCGATAATGGCAAATGGGTCGGGTCACAAGTTCTTAAAACATTAGATTCGACCCTTCCCAACAATAACCACTAATGATAAGCTTGACGATTGACGATTGAACATCTTGCATAAATCATATCCAACAGGTCAACATTCTCTACATAAGGTGGTGGAACAATAACAATACAAACTCATCACATATTTCTACTATTATTACTTCAGATGATATTGTACACAGCCTTTATCAAATTTGTGAAGTACTATCGCTATGTTTATATGAAATACATGTATAGCAGTCTTTAAACTGATTTCATAATTATTTGCAAGATATTCCTACAAGTCATATCTGTAAATTGTTCGAAATAATTCGACTCATAACAATACATTATCAACACAGCAACACTATTGACGTATTCGTGTAGGCGTATACGCACACGTGAGTTGACATTAAGATTGTTTGAAATAAATGAAAACAGAATCATTACCTTACATTTTCCAAGTAGTACGAGACATTACCATTCACGTCAATATCTTCATCCGTAGCCTTGAACATTAAACAGAAGGGATAGGTGTCACAGTTATGTAAATAAAAGGAATATAGTATTGAGTGTGGCAATGTAATGTCCATCATTATATAGGATTAAATGTCTGTGTTGTAAGTCTTGCTTTTTTATGCATCAAAATGTACCGTCTAAACCATCTAGTCATGTTCGTAATCGTAATGGTGAGTGAAAATGAGTGGCGTGTACATACTAATACAGTCAAACATGCTCGAACGACACGTCTATTAAGAGACCACTTGTATTAAGAGACCATTTATTAAGAGACAACTTGTATTAAGAGACCCGTTGTATTAAGAGACCACTTGTATTAAGAGACCACTTGTATTAAGAGACCATTTTTTCCAGTTCCCATTTATGATTTTTAAGGACCAAATTAGCCTGTATTAAGAGACCATTGCTACTTAGAAACCGCTTTTAGCCCTTCCCTTTGGTGATCTCTTAGTACAAGTTTGACTGTATATCACGATTTATAATGTAGGCATACATATTTATTATTGTACAATCGATCAAGAGAGTAAACACGTAAACATAATATGGCTAAAACTAGGACAAAATCTGCAAGAACTCGCCAGTTGCATACACATCTCAATAATAGACTCACTCAGTCAATGGTGTTGTTTCGCGCAATCAATGGTGTTGTTTCGCGCAGTCAATGGTGTTTTTTTATCAGTCAATGGTGTTGTTTCTCAGTCAATGGTGTTGTTTCTCAGTCAATGGTGTTGTTTCGCGCAGTCAATGGTGTTGTTTCGCGCAGTCAATGGTGTTGTTTCGCGCAGTCAATGGTGTTGTTTATCAGTCAATGGTGTTGTTTATCAGTCAATGGTGTTGTTTCTCAGTCAATGGCGTTGTTTCTCAGTCAATGGTGTTGTTTCTCAGTCAATGGTGTTGTTTCGCGCAGTCAATGGTGTTGTTTCTCAGTCAATGGTGTTGTTTCGCGCAGCAATGGTGTTGTTTCTCAATCAATGGTGTTGTTTCTCAGTAAATGGTGTTGTTTCTCAGTCAATTGTGTTGTTTCTCGCAGTCAATGGTGTTGTTTCGCGCAGTCAATGGTGTTGTTTCTCAATCAATGGTGTTGTTTCTCAGTCAATGGTGTTGTTTCTCAGTCAATGGTGTTGTTTCGCGCAGTCAATGGTGTTGTTTCTCAGTAAAAGGTGTTGTTTCGCGCAGTAAAAGGTGTTGTTTCGCGCAGTCAATGGTGTTGTTTCTCAATTAATGGTGTTGTTTCTCAGTCAATGGTGTTGCTTCTCAGTCAGTGGTGTTATAAATGTTGTAGCAAATAGTGTTTGTCTTAACTTGTGTTAAATTAGAGTCTTTACGGAGTAAATGTAGCAAATGTTGTGTTTATCTTACTCTGTATTGAATTAGAGTGGTCTACGTCGTAAATGTTGTAGCAAATGTTGTGTTTATCTTACTCTGTATTGAATTAGAGTGGTCTACGTCGTAAATGTTGTAGCAAATGTTGTGTTTATCTTACTCTGTATTGAATTAGAGTGGTCTACGTCGTAAATGTTGTAGCAAATGTTGTGTTTATCTTACCTTTGGAGGTGAAATATACGGGTTTTCGAAAGTAAAATGCTTAAAACCATTATATTTGAAATTTTGCAAGTTAGTAATGCTGCTGTGTACTTTGAACGAAGAAGATTTCCGTTATATATGCATATGTATATATATTAAAATTTTAACCTTTTGGTTTAAATGTACATCCAAATGTAACATTATTATTATTAAGTGTATGATACGAACGGAAGTTTGTAGTCCTACAATGGATGTCATTCTGCAAGGAAATCCGACGCTAACATATGAATCGAACGCAGCATTGTTCAGTGTTATACGTACTTATATTAGAGACACAAAACGGTTTTACTTCAGTTAGTTTGTAATAGATGAAGTAGGTATACAATGGTTTATAATACATTTTATTTCGAATGAGTAGATTTTCCTTTCCAACACTGACAATGTAGTGCAATTTCGTGTCGAAATTCTCGCCCTGTCGCTTCCAAGAATCATGGCGGAGTGGTGTTCATTCATTCTGTATATCTCTTTTCTCATTCTCTATGTTCATTTACTTTTTGTTTCTCATCTTCTAATTGTTGTTTCTCTTTCATTTAATTTTCAAAACCTTTCATGTTCTGTATTACATATTTACATAAATATTATGAATTAAGTTTAGTAATGTTATATGTAAATACATATATGTTATCATTCTAAAACATTACATTTTCCCTAATGAAAAATCATTGATTTATGAAATTGTAAATTATATAAATGCCATGAAATGTTTGTGTATATTATTTAGAAAGGAGAGGACAATCATAAGCTATACAGCTTTCTGTCAAATTCGTTATATCAGTTGTTGTAAATAATCATGTATTGACAGAAAATAAATATGTTTAAACTAACATTATTATTATTAAGTGTATGATACGAACTTGCGTTGACGACATAGAATGTGAGAAGAGTAATTGGTTATGAAGAGGTAAATATTTGTTAAGTAAATAACCTCCGGTTTGTATAACATCCGCATACTCTTCATTTTACGAACTTTTTTTATCAGAATTTAACCAACGCGTTATTGATGAGTTGTTACAAAATAACCCGTCTGATCTCGCCGCTAATAATGTTCTAATATTGTATAAGCACACCAAACCAGTCTGATCTCGCCGCTAATAACGTTCTAATATTGTATAAGCACATCAAACCAGTCTGATCTCGCCGCTAATAACGTTCTAATATTGTATAAGCACATCAAACCAGTCTGATCTCGCCGCTAATAACGTTCTAATATTGTATAAGCACACCAAACCAGTCTGATCTCGCCGCTAATAACGTTCTAATATTGTATAAGCACACCAAACCAGTCTGATCTCGCCGCTAATAACGTTCTAATATTGTATAAGCACATCAAACCAGTCTGATCTCGCCGCTAATAACGTTCTAATATTGTATAAGCACACCAAACCAGTCTGATCTCGCCGCTAATAACGTTCTAATATTGTATAAGCACACCAAACCAGTCTGATCTCGCCGCTAATAACGTTCTAATATTGTATAAGCACATCAAACCAGTCTGATCTCGCCGCTAATAACGTTCTAATATTGTATAAACACATCAAACCAGTCGGATCTCGCCGCTAATAACGTTCTAATATTGTATAAACACATCAAACACAATTTTTGAATGCGAATCATATCTCTTAGAATCCCAAGTAGAAAGTTTAGAATCGTATTTACAAAACTAAGGATAAGTTCCCATAATGTAAGAATAGAAACTGGCCGCTATAGTAGAAACAGTATTGAATAAACTGAATGAACGCCTATGCGTATTATGCAATACGAATTATATAGAAGACGAAGTTAACTTTATGTTTAAATGTGCTGTCTTTACTGCCTTCAGGCAAAAGTATTTCAATCGATTTTATGGAATCCGTCCGAGTATGCCTAAATTTGACTTTATTGTTTCAATCTACAAATTACCACGAATTACTAAATATTTGTAAATATATCCACGAGGCTCTTTCATTGCGCAATACGATTACAATATGTTGCAACATTATATTTCACATTGTACATAGCCAGTTTTGAAAACATTACCCTAATCTTTGTTCGATGTTAAATATGTATGTATACATCCTTAAGTTCATCTTCATCTCACCATCGCATCATTGTCATTGTTATAGAATATAATAGTGTATGTTTGTAAAAAAGTAAAATGTTTGTTTATTATAGTGTCACCCCTATTTAAAGGGGCAGCCATTTCTGACATATGAGACACCTATATCATATACCTATATCAGTACTTCCAGAATCGTATGCTTGTATGCCAGGCGCCAGGCTGGTAGGCAATCGGTAACTATTATTTAACTAGCTGCGGCTCATCAACCAGCCATATTAGAACGAACCCCTGACGAGATTCGAAAACCCGGTCGATCTCCTCACGACGTGCACGCCGTGACCGGGGCACATCCCGCAGCAGCAGCGTAGGATTCTGGGATCTTCTGGTCGTCGATCTTGCGAAGGGGGAGGCGCATGTGGACCCACGGCTATAGGACAGACCCGCCGCCTCTTCTAGATAGTGCATTTTACCACACTATCTTGCTGGCTTTTCAATCTTTCCTCTCCTCCTTATACTTCTCCAGCGGACGACGAGACAGCGGACCTGAGGGAGCGACAACGGTCGTGGCATCCACGCTCCCCTGAGTGACAAGGGTGGCCCTACAAGGGACCGCGTACAGAAAGACCAGGCATTGTCACCCTGCCACGGTATGAAGGAACCTCCTGAGGATGTCATCCTGAGCTCACATCGGGAGATTGTGTCACCGTTCCGAAGTGACCAATCCACGCCGCTGACGCATACAGACGAGGACCCGCATCGACTCTTCGGAGTGTCAACACTTACCTAGATCGGCGACAGCTAACACTGGGGCGCTGAAGAGGCACACCCTCGAACTCTTTTATCCGTCTACCAATGAAGTCCGTTGGGGACGGAGGGATGCGACCTCGACCCCGGATGCGTCAACGGGGTGGACAACGACGGAACAACCGAACCATTCTGCTGCTGTGAGCCGACCCAGGAAACCGGCACAGGGCTTGTCACCCTGTTGTCGGGGAGATGATGCCAGCCGCAGGGAACGTCACCCTGTCGTTTGGTATCGCTCCATAACTGAGTCAACGATGAAGAAGCGCCATCACAGCGACTGGATGACCTCATTTCTTCATCCAGTCAGCGACCAGACCTTCAACCACCTTGACTTTAACTACCAGTACCACAACCATCTTGGATTTAAACAACTTGGACATAATCATCGAGTAACGTAATCATCTTGGACCATAATCTTCACGGGAATCTACAAACTTCAATCTACACCATTATACAAGACACCGACGACACAACACTTCACCTCATCGAATAATCGACGGTGCGAAAGCACGTTAGCTCGTCCATATGGTTTACCGGTGGCGAGGGTAAATAAACGGAATCATCATCATCATCGAGATTCGAAACTTCGACCTCCCGCTCAGTAGGCGGATGCCTTTAACCACTAGGCCACGGAGACGGTATGTAGTGAAAAACTGTACAGTTTAAGTTATTAAGCCATTCTTCCTCTTCTTCTTCTTCTTCTTCGTCTTCTTTGTAGTGTTTGTTTTATAATCGTGACATTATTACTGACTTATAAGACACCTTATTTTATGAACGTCAGTACTTCCCGAATCCTACACGTGTAGGCCAGGCGCCAGGCTGGTATGCAATCGGTAACCATTATTTAACCAGATGTCGGCTCACCCACCGGACATACCAGAACGAACACCGGACGAGGTTTGAACCTTCGACCTCCCGCTCCGTTTTCGCACGCCGTAACCACTACGTATTAAAGTTTACGAAGTAAATGCTGTAGCAAATATTGTGTTTTACTTACAGTAATTTGCCCTACAAAATCACCGTCCTTTGGATTGACTGGTAGAATGAATTGATATGGAACATTGATGAACACTGGTACATTGTCATTGATGTCCGTAACGATCACACTCACGTTCACTGTACACAGTAACTAAATAATAATATAATATAATAAATATACATGTATAATTCAATCTAACATAAATTAAATTGAAAGAAATTTCACATGCATATCTATCATATAATTATGTTTTAACCCTTTAAATGTTAATCACAACTAAGGTTTCTTTTGCAAACAGCATAGAGTCAGATCAGTCGCGGCGTATCGCCGAGTCTGATCATGCTCTATGCTGTTTGCTATTCGGATAGTGGTGCTAAAACACTTGGCTTCTATGTTGTTTGCATATTCCTTCCAATTCATTCGGCATTATAAGGGTTACATCCGTTGTGTACAACTATGCCATGTGTTGAAAAGATGCAGAATACTAAATCGTGGCATTAAAGTCACGTCTGAGATACCGTTAACGTTAAAGTCACATCTCAGGTACATTTGACATTAAAGCCACAATTGAGATACCGTTTACATTAAAGCCACAATTGAGATACCGTTTACATTAAAGTCACATATAAGATACCGTTTACATTAAAGTCACATATGAGATACCGTTTACATTAAAGTCACATATGAGATACCTTTTACATTAAAGTCACATATGAGATACCGTTTACATTAAAGTCACCAGAGATACCGTTTACACTAAAGTCACGTATGATATACCGTTTACATTAAAGTCACATATGAGATACCGTTTACATTAAAGTCACATATGAGATACCGTTTACATTAAAGTCACATATGAGATACCGTTTACATTAAAGTCACATATGATATACCGTTTACATTAAAGTCACATATGAGATACCGTTTACATTAAAGTCACGTATGAGATACCGTTTACATTAAAGTCACATATGATATACCGTTTACATTAAAGTCACATATGAGATACCGTTTACATTAAAGTCACATATGATATACCGTTTACATTAAAGTCACATATGAGATACCGTTTACATTAAAGTCACATATGATATACCGTTTACATTAAAGTCACATATGAGATACCGTTTACATTAAAGTCACGTATGAGATACCGTTTACATTAAAGTCACATATGAGATACCGTTTACATTAAAGTCACATATGAGATACCGTTTACATTAAAGCCCCATATTAGATACCGTTTACATTAAAGTCACGTATGAGATAACTTTGACATTAATTTTCCTTAAACTGTATAATTAATAACGAAAATCATATTTAATTTCTACATTTTCCGAAGTACACACCAACAGATCACATATACTGACGCACAAGGTTTACCATGCTGGAGTGGACAATACTGCATTGATAAGCAATTCTGACGCACAAGGTATACCATGCTGGAGTGGACAATACTGCATTGATCAGCAATTCTGACGCACAAGGTTTACCATGTGCTGGAGTGGACAATACTGCATTGATCAGCAATTCTGACGCACAAGGTATACCATGCTGGAGTGGACAATACTGCATTGATCAGCAATTCTGACGCACAAGGTATACCATGCTGGAGTGGACAATACTGCATTGATCAGCAATTCTGACGCACAAGGTCTACCATGCTGGAGTGGACAATACTGCATTGATCAGCAATTCTGACGCACAAGGTTTACCATGCTGGAGTGGACAATACTGCATTGATCAGCAATTCTGACGCACAAGGTTTACCATGCTGGACTGGACAATACTGCATTGATCAGCAATTCTGACGCACAAGGTTTACCATGTGCTGGAGTGGACAATACTGCATTGATCAGCAATTCTGACGCACAAGGTTTACCATGCTGGAGTGGACAATACTGCATTGCTCAGCAATTCTGACGCACAGGGTTTACCATGCTGGAGTGGACAATACTGCATTGATCAGCAATTCTGACGCACATGGTTTACCATGCTGGAGTGGACAATACTGCATTGATCAGCAATTCTGACGCACAAGGTTTACCATGTGCTGGAGTGGACAATACTGCATTGATCAGCAATTCTGAAGCACAGGGTTTACCATGCTGGAGTGGACACTACTGCATTGATCAGCAATTCTGACGCACAAGGTTTACCATGTGCTGGAGTGGACAATACTGCATTGATCAGCAATTCTGACGCACAAGGTCTACCATATTGGAGTGGACAATACTGCATTGATCAGCAATTCTGACGCACAAGGTTTACCATGCTGGACTGGACACTACTGCATTGATCAGCAATTCTGACGCACAAGGTTTACCATGCTGGAGTGGACAATACTGCATTGATCAGCAATACTGACGCACAAGGTTTACCATGCTGGACTGGACAATACTGCATTGATCAGCAATTCTGACGCACAAGGTTTACCATGCTGGAGTGGACAATACTGCATTGATCAGCAATTCTGACGCACAAGGTTTACCATGCTGGACTGGACAATACTGCATTGATCAGCAATTCTGACGCACAAGGTTTACCATGCTGGACTGGACAATACTGCATTGATCAGCAATTTGACGACAAGTTTACCATGCTGGACTGGACAATACTGCATTGATCAGCAATTCTGACGCACCAAGGTTTACCATGCTGGAGTGGACAATACTGCATTGATCAGCAATTCTGACGCACAAGGTTTACCATGCTGGACTGGACAATACTGCATTGATCAGCATTCTGACGCACAAGGTTTACCATGCTGGACTGGACAATACTGCATTGATCAGCAATTCTGACGCACAAGGTTTACCATGCTGGAGTGGACAATACTGCATTGATCAGCAATACTGACGCACAAGGTTTACCATGCTGGACTGGACAATACTGCATTGATCAGCAATTCTGACGCACAAGGTTTACCATGCTGGAGTGGACAATACTGCATTGATCAGCAATACTGACGCACAAGGTTTACCATGCTGGACTGGACAATACTGCATTGATCAGCAATTCTGACGCACAAGGTTTACCATGCTGGACTGGACAATACTGCATTGATCAGCAATTCTGACGCACAAGGTTTACCATGCTGGACTGGACAATACTGCATTGATCAGCAATTCTGACGCACAAGGTTTACCATGCTGGACTGGACAATACTGCATTGATCAGCAATTCTGACGCACAAGGTTTACCATGCTGGACTGGACAATACTGCATTGATCAGCAATTCTGACGCACAAGGTTTACCATGCTGGACTGGACAATACTGCATTGATCAGCAATTCTGACGCACAAGGTATACCATGTTGGACTGGACAATACTGCATTGATCAGCAATTAACATTTGATGTATTATAGTTACAAGTGTGTTTTACGTGTATCGTTTATTTATCGTCGCTACCGGTTGCTCATATGAGCGACGCCTCCTGCAGAGATTATAGTCATTCAGATTTGGGATGATAGTGCAATGATCCAGACAGATACCCATTCCAGAGTCTCCTCTGGGGTTTGTTTACGTGCACGGTGACACAAGATCTCGGTTTAAAGTCGCATTTGAAAGACTGTTAATATTATTAGGCTGAGACGGGGAATCGAACCTGCGATCTCTGGATTCGCAGTCCAGTGCGTTAACCACTGGACAACTGACCCGTCTATTATAGTGTAGATTTCCATATGCATTGGTATCACTAACATATATATACACATATCTACCTTAGTGGACATTTTGACGTCAACTATGAAATTATAGGCGTCATTTGCTTCACGATCCATGCGCATGCGCGACACAATCACACCACTGGAATATAAACAACAGTCATTATTTTGCGTATAAAGTTCATCATCATCAGCAGCAGCAGGAGCAGCAGCAGCAGGAGCAGCAGCAGTAGCATAACTATACACAGTGGTTATAATAAAACTTATTTACAATCGTTGGCAAGATGGTGTGGCGTCCATGGTCCAATGGTAGAGCATCGTATTTGGAATCGAACGGGCCCGGGTTCGATACTCGGTCAGGCCACGTATGTAGTGTCATTGAGCAATGCACCTCACACACATTGCTTAGTACTGGTTAACCACTTAGGTCGGCTAAGCCTGCCCAGGAAAACATGTCTAGGTCCCCGCAAGGGGTTTGACATTAATGGAACATACATACATACAAGATGAACTTATTACTCGTATTCGTGCGGTTTGTGAGTATGGTGTGTTCTGATTCAACACGATTTGGACATTGTGTTGAAGTGTTTGATATGTCGACCTACGTTTTGGGGTAGGGTTCGGTATAATGGACGGTTGTTGTCATTAAAATTCGGTTCACTAAATCAATAAATGTGAAACGAATGCGGAGAAACGTGACCTCATTTTCGTGTACCGAATCAACAGCAGTCACGTATAGTACTCTGCTCTATATATGCCCACAATCCATTAGCATGCATCCATGCAAGCAGGGCGGGCGGGGCGTGCCGGGGCAGGGCAGGGCAATAGGCAATATTGACATCCGGAGGAGGCATTTTCTTCCTATGCAAGATGACACGTCCTGGCGATTTCTTAGTTTATACAAATTTATTTTAGCTCGATTGCGAAACAAGTTCTTTCAACTTATATTAATCATTCTCGAGACCTCATTCCTGGTGGAATCCATCGCCACGAGGGAGAGAGAAGAGGTAACGTGGAATTTAAATGCCTTGCCTAAGGGCACACTCGTAACGGCTCCAGCGGGGCTCGAACTCCGGACCGTTCGCACCCGAAACGAACGCGAACCCACTGCGCTATCACGACTTCCACACAATTTCATTTTCTTCTTTTGGCGGCGGTGTAATAAAGAAATCTTGAAAGTGGATATATCCAACAACCACGATCACTCTATTCAAAATTACGACAGATGGGTCCATTAAAATAGTGCTTCGACATAGTATAGCAATACTACGTTGTATATTATATGTGTATGCTTGTGTTGAATTGTGTTTGATTGTATTTATATACGTGCATACACTTGTATATATGCAATACTATGTAATATATTAGATGTATATGCTTGTGTTGAATTGTGTTTGATTGTATTTATATACGTGTATACACTTGTATATATGCAATACTATGTAATATATTAGATGTATATGCTTGTGTTGAATTGTGTTTGATTGTATTTATATACGTGCATACACTTGTATATATGCAATACTATGTAATATATTAGATGTATATGCTTGTGTTGAATTGTGTTTGATTATATGTATATACGTGCATACACTTGTATATATGCAATACTATGTAATATATTAGATGTATATGCTTGTGTTGAATTGTGTTTGATTGTATTTATATACGTGTATACACTGGTATATATGCAATGCAATGTGATCAAAGAATGAATTGAAATAATCTTACGTATCGTTGTCGACTGTGAATTCCGGACCCCCATTATACACATACCGGTGACCCTCTCCGCTGCACTGCAACATAATTGTCTTCATCGTAAGTATACGTTTCTCATAAATCTGCAAATACCTCCTTTACTTATTATTCGTTATGCTGCGTTTCCATGGCAACGGATACTTTTTGACGCGGCTGACATTTATTTTTTACATTGATGCTAACTTGATAACTTGAAGCAATGGCGTTATAAATGCTGCCGGGTCGAAGCCCCGAACGGAAATGAATACAATGTATGAAAATATAAAATACCTGGATTATCTCGATATATGTGTTATTTGGCAGCTCCTCCTGTATAGAGACATGCTGTGTTACATTCTGAACTTCAGACGACTGGTTATTTGAAATAGTAACTGTAGTGACGTCACATCGCCTGTAAACGAGTGAATACTAGAACACAATATTCACACGCACAAATCTGCGTACTACCCTTCTAAACAGTGGTTAATGGAGATTTATATAAGCTTATTTCCATAGCTAACTTTATGTCCCATAGGCACTATATTGGTAACCAGGGGAACAAACCTACAAACCTGTATTTAACTAAGCTGTATTCAAATACTCCGCTGAGTCTTTGCCATCAGTTTTAGAACGTTATACGTTGTTTTTGTTCGTAATTTATATTTTGGGTTTAAAATCACACAGACAGCTTAAAGCGACATTTCATCGCAAAAAGCAAATAAAATGCATTTGTTCACGTATAAATGCATTGCTACTACAAATTCTTCCAAAATACATTCGAACACTAACATTGAATCAATAAACAGTGTGTTTGTGGATTGAAAGTAGGATTTCATATAACGGTCATCCACGTTCCTGAATTAAAAACGTTTGTTTGTCATCGGAGTCAATACTAAACGCGAGATAATGTCGCTTAGAGATAATTTAACTAAGAATAGTCAAATAAAAAGGCACAAATGTGAGATATATAACTGTAAATCTGTACCATAACTCGTATTATTCAGGATACACTAGTTGTATTACGCATGGATGTTACATTATTTTGTTATGTCAACAAACCGCGTATACGACGTTTGTTTATTAGTTGAAATACTCAGTATTTGAGGCAAATATTTGGAAATAAATTATACATTGGCAATATAATAGGAAAATACATTTTGTAGAAAATTGTGTTTTCACTGATGTAGTGTCGCTTTAAGTCACATGGCGAATCCCCAGCGGTCACTCGGATCCATACTTGTAACAAGCAACGTATGTGCTATATACGAGTACACATGCATTGTATTATAATTCTTCATCAAATTATTGTTATGTCATTGTTTACAGTATTGAAGCTTTGATGTGCATACAGGTGTGCAACCATTTCACTATACCCGCTCCATGTGATACAGTGTGTATTTGTATTATATCAACTCTGCTTATAATATATCAATATATAGTTTATACAAAAATTAGTTTGCTCGATTGCGAAACAAGTTATTTCAACTTATATTAATCACTCTCGAGACCTCATTCCTGATGGAATCCATCGCCACGAGGGAAAGAGAAGAGGCAACGTGGAATTTAAATGGCTTGCCTAAGGGCACAATCGTAACGGCTCCAGCGGGGCTCGAACTCCGGACCGTTAGCACCTGAAGCGAACGCGCATCCACTGCGCTATCACGACTTCCACCTATCAATATATATGTGTACGGCTTGATGCTATTTGATTACTAGTGTTATGCAGATACCTCTTTGGCCGAGTGGTTACGGTCGTTGACTTCAAATAACTTGTTCCTCATGGCTGTAGGTTTTAATCCCACTGATGATGTCGTATTCTTTCATGTGAGAAAGGTATCCAGCTGACTTGTGGAAGGTCGGTGGTTTATCCCGGTCTGTAATACTACTGGAGGAGCACATAGCTTGCCCGGTCTGTAATACTACTGGAGGAGCACATAGCTTGCCCGGTCTGTAATACTACTGGAGGAGCACTTAGCTTGCCCGGTCTGTAACACTACTGGAGGAGTACATATCTTGCCCAGTTTGTAATACTACTGGAGGAGCACATAGCTTGCCCTGTCTGTAATACTACTGGAGGAGCACATAGCTTGTCCGGTCTGTAATACTACTGGAGGAGCACATAGCTTGCCCGGTCTGTAATACTGCTGGAGGAGCACATATCTTGCCCGGTCTGTAATACTACTGGAGGAGCACATAGCTTGCCCGGTCTGTAATACTACTGGAGGAGCACATAGCTTGCCCGGCCAGTATTACTACTGGATGAGCACATAGCTTGCCCGGTCTGTAATACTACTGGAGGAGTACATAGCTTGCCAGGTCTGTAATACTACTGGAGGAGCACATAGCTTGCCCGGCCAGCAATACTACTGGAGGAGCACATAGCTTGCCCGGTCTGTAATACTACTGGAGGAGCACATAGCTTGCCGGTCTGTAATACTACTGGAGGAGCACATAGCTTGCCCGGCCAGTAATACTACTGGAGGAGCACATAGCTTGCCCGGTCTGTAATACTACTGGAGGAGCACATAGCTTGCCCGGTCTGTAATACTACTGGAGGAGCACATAGCTTGCCCGGTCTGTAATACTACTGGAGGAGCACATAGCTTGCCCGGTCTGTAATACTACTGGAGGAGCACATAGCTTGCCAGGTCTGTAATACTACTGGAGGAGCACATAGCTTGCCCGGTCTGTAATACTACTGGAGGAGCACATATCTTGCCCGGTCTGTAATACTACTGGAGGAGCACATAGCTTGCCCGGTCTGTAATACTACTGGAGGAGTACACAGCTTGCCCGGTCTGTAATACTACTGGAGGAGCACATAGCTTGCCCGGTCTGTAATACTACTGGAGGAGCACATAGCTTGCCCGGTCTGTAATACTACTGGAGGAGCACATAGCTTGCCCGGTCTGTAATACTACTGGAGGAGCACATAGCTTGCCCGGTCTGTAATACTACTGGAGGAGCACATAGCTTGCCCGGTCTGTAATACTACTGGAGGAGCACATAGCTTGCCCGGTCTGTAATACTACTGGAGGAGCACATAGCTTGCCCGGTCTGTAATACTACTGGAGGAGCACATAGCTTGCCCGGTCTGTAATACTACTGGAGGAGCACATAGCTTGCCCGGTCTGTAATACTACTGGAGGAGCACATAGCTTGCCCGGTCTGTAATACTACTGGAGGAGCACATAGCTTGCCCGGTCTGTAATACTACTGGAGGAGCACATAGCTTGCCCGGTCTGTAATACTACTGGAGGAGCACATAGCTTGCCCGGTCTGTAATACTACTGGAGGAGCACATAGCTTGCCCGGTCTGTAATACTACTGGAGGAGCACATAGCTTGCCCGGTCTGTAATACTACTGGAGGAGCACATAGCTTGCCCGGTCTGTAATACTACTGGAGGAGCACATAGCTTGCCCGGTCTGTAATACTACTGGAGGAGCACATAGCTTGCCCGGTCTGTAATACTACTGGAGGAGCACATAGCTTGCCCGGTCTGTAATACTACTGGAGGAGCACATAGCTTGCCCGGTCTGTAATACTACTGGAGGAGCACATAGCTTGCCCGGTCTGTAATACTACTGGAGGAGCACATAGCTTGCCCGGTCTGTAATACTACTGGAGGAGTACATAGCTTGCCCGGTCTGTAATACTACTGGAGGAGCACATAGCTTGCCCGGTCTGTAATACTACTGGAGGAGTACATAGCTCGCCCGGTCTGTAATACTACTGGAGGAGTACATAGCTTGCCCGGTCTGTAATACTACTGGAGGAGCACATAGCTTGCCCGGTCTGTAATACTACTGGAGGAGCACATAGCTTGCGGAATAGCTGTGTTCTTACCATTCGTGCCCGAACTACTGCTGGGATCGGTTCGAGTCCGGCATACCTCTCGGATCGGTTCGATCCCTACATACTGCCCCAGTGGGTCGCCTTATATATAGCATAATCATTGATGTAACTTTTGCTCTCCATAATCAAATCAAATCGTCTAACTGTCGACTGAATCCATATGTTCGTGTATATTAATGTAATAACATGATATAAATATTGATGAATAAAATATATTTAAGCTGATATCAAATCCACAAACATTTATCTACTCGGAACATCATGCCATGATGTCGATGATGGTACTGCAACATATCTCATTAACTCATAACGGACAATAACCTCATTTGGAATCATTTTCTCATGACCTCTGAAACATGTCACCAACTACCTACTTATTAACACCATGGTCACATGCACGAAGACCTAGCACGTATCCTGCACAGAACACCCGAGACGAGACGCTGATGTTGCCCGTTGAAGAATTGACAGAGAATGGAAGACGGTTAGATGGGTTGCCGGCACACGACGATGATGCTACTGGTGATAGGATAGTGTAGAATAACTCTGCATTCTCTCCAGTATCCTTATCCACTGCAGTAACCTGCAGAGTAGAAGGAATGGTATATTCTGATAGTTTTAACACTTACCTACATAAAAGTACCCTTTAACTCCATTACCAATACGAACGAACGAACGAACGAACGAACGAACGAACGAACGAACGAAAGAACGAACGAAAGAACGAAAGAACGAACGAACGAAAGAACGAACGAACGAATGAACGTACGAACGTACGAACGAACGAACGAACGAACGAATGAACGTACGAACGTACGAACGAACGAACGAACGAAAGAACGAACGAATGAACGTACGAACGAAAGAACGAACGAACGAAAGAACGAACGAACGAAAGAACGAACGAACGAACGAAAGAACGAACGAACGAACGAACGAACGAACGAACGAACGAACGAACGAACAATACCGCAAACGAACGAACGAACAATACCGCAAACGAACTAACGAAAGAACGAATGAACGAATGAACGAACGAACAATACCGCAAACGAACGAACGAAAGAACGAATGAATGTACGAACGAAAGAACGAACGAACGAACGAACGAATGAACGTATGAACGAAAGAACGAACGAACGAAAGAACGAACGAACGAACGAAAGAACGAACGAACGAACGAACGAATGAACGTACGAATGAACGTACGAACAAAAGACCGAACGAACGAACGAACGAAAGAACGAAAGAACGAACGAAAGAACGAACGAACGAACGAACGAACGAACGAACGAACGAACGAACGAACGAACGAACGAACGAACGAACGAACGAACGAACGAACGAACGAACGAACGAAAGAAAGAACGAACGAACGAACGAACGAACGAACGAACGAACGAACGAACGAACGAACGAACGAACGAACGAACGAACGAACGAACGAACGAACGAACGAACGAACGAACGAACGAACGAACGAACGAACGAACGAACGAACGAAAGATAGAACGAACGAACAAAAGACCGAACGAACGAGTGAACGTACGAACGTACGAACGAAAGAACGAACGAACGAAAGAACGAACGAACGTACGAATGAACGTACGAACGAACGAAGAATGAACATACGAACGAAAGAACGAAAGATAGAACGAACGAACAAAAGACCGAACGAACGAGTGAACGTACGAACGAAAGAACGAACGAACGAACGAACGAACGAACGAACGAACGAACGAACGAACGAAAGATAGAACGAACGAACAAAAGACCGAACGAACGAGTGAACGTACGAACGAACGAACGAAAGAACGAACGAACGAACGAAAGAACGAACGAACGTACGAATGAACGTACGAACGAACGAAGAATGAACATACGAACGAAAGAACGAAAGATAGAACGAACGAACAAAAGACCGAACGAACGAGTGAACGTACGAACGAAAGAACGAACGAACGAACGAACGAACGAACGAACGAACGAACGAACGAACGAACGAACGAACGAACGAACGAACGAAAGAACGAACGAACGAATACCCATTACAAAGATGAGAATACCATAGAGGATACAGCCGTTACTGTATATTGAGGAGGATAATATTATTTGTTCATTGGTTATGTTATATAAATGGCTGTCGTATGAACATACAGTATATCAGAATATGCTTCTATGTGAGAGGTCAATGTCAATGTTACCCCATATATCTGTGAACTTTGAATTGTGAAGGGCTAATTCTTTCTCGTGTGTTAATTATGAAATAGTCTTAAATTGGAATGAATCCGTAGTATGGATTTTATGTAAGAAAGTTATTTATTCATATGTCGTTCGTGCACACATTTGAGAGAAATATTGTTCTGCATTAGAAGATAATATGTGTGGAGTATTTCAGGCACGGGCGGGCACACGGCCAGAACCACCGACCTACCGCAAGCTGGATAGCTTCCTCACATTCACAAAGATTTAGACACCCCGAATGGGATTCAAGCCTACAACTGTGAGAGGCAAGTGATCTGAGGTCAACGACCTTAGCTACTAGCCAAGGGAGACCCATTATTATTGTTTTATGATATTTAGATGATACTATAGTAAACAGCTAGACGTCACATGGAATCATGATATCATTTTGAAGTTACTTTATTATCATCGTGATATCATTATGAAGTCACTTTATTATCATCGTGGTATCATTTTGAAGTTACTTTGTATAATTCGATTTATGGATATCTATAATTCCAGGCGCGCCGTTTTGCTATTTATTCAGCATTTATGGATATCTATTATTCTATTTTTGAATATCCATAAATAGATTATTGGATATCCATAAATATACTATTGAATATCCATAAATAGATTATTGGATATCCATAAATATACTATTGAATATCCATAAATAGATTATTGGATATACATAAATATACTATTGAATATCCATAAATAGATTATTGGATATCCATAAATATACTATTGAATATCCATAAATAGATTATTGGATATCCATAAATATACTATTGAATATCCATAAATAGATTATTGGATATCCATAAATATACTATTGAATATCCATAAATAGATTTTTGGATATCCATACTTTCTTTTGATTTTTGGATATCCATAATTAGATGTTTGGATATCCAAAAATCTAATTATGGATATCCATAAATACTGAATAAATAGCAAAACGGCGCCCCATAGAGCCCTACCTGACCAACTGCAGCGCCTGTTGTTACGTCCTCCATGTTGAAGAAGTACATATCTGGAACGAATTCTGGGTTATTGTCATTAATGTCTATTACCGCAATCTCCGCTGTAGCATTCCCTCCAAGTGAACCAGTCTGTGTCTTTGTTCCAACCTATTAATAATACAGTGAAACCCCGTCCATCATGACCACACAAACGGTGGCCATTGTTGACAAGTTCAGGTGCATTTATAATGGCTTTATGGTTCACTACATTGGTAGTGTTTGGAGAAATGTGGTCTCTTTTCGGAGGTGGTCCGAAACACATGCATTACTGAATTACATGGCAAATATGAATCTCTAATTCCATATAAGTCTGTACCATATTAGAAGTTTATAACTGAAACGGAGTGTTTAATATGTAAACTGATACACACTGAGAGGACGGAGTGTGTAATATGTAAACGAATACACAATGAGAGGACGGAGTGTGTAATATGTAAACGAATACACGATGAGAGGACGGGGTGTGTAATATGTAAACGGATACACGATGAGAGGACGGAGTGTGTAATATGTAAACGGTTACACGATGAGAGGACGGAGTGTGTAATATGTAAACGGATACACGATGAGAGGACGGAGTGTGTAATATGTAAACGAATACACAATGAGAGGACGGAGTGTGTAATATGTAAACGAATACACACTGAGAGGACGGAGTGTGTAATATGTAAACGAATACACACTGAGAGGACGGAGTGTGTAATATGTAAACGAATACACGATGAGAGGACGGGGTGTGTAATATGTAAACGAATACACACTGAGAGGACGGGGTGTGTAATATGTAAACGAATACACACTGAGAGGACGGAGTGTGTAATATGTAAACGAATACACAATTAGAGGACGGAGTATGTAATATGTAAACGAATACACAATTAGAGGACGGAGTGTGTAATATGTAAACGACTACACGATGAGAGGACGGAGTGTGTAATATGTAAACGAATACACAATAAGAGGACGGAGTGTGTAATATGTAAACGAATACACGATGAGAGGGTGGAGTGTGTAATATGTAAACGAATACACGATGAGAGGGTGGAGTGTGTAATATGTAAACGAATACACACTGAGAGGACGGAGTGTGTAATATGTAAACGAATACACACTGAGAGGACGGAGTGTGTAATATGTAAACGAATACACACTGAGAGGACGGAGTGTGTAATATGTAAACGAATACACGATGAGAGGACGGAGTGTGTAATATGTAAAGGAATACACGATGAGAGGACGAAGTGTGTAATATGTAAACGAATACACGATGAGAGGATGGAGTGTGTAATATGTAAACGAATACACGATGAGAGGGTGGAGTGTGTAATATGTAAGCGAATACACGATGAGAGGGTGGATTGTGTAATATGTAAACGAATACACGATGAGAGGGTGGAGTGTGTAATATGTAAACGAATACACACTGAGAGGACGGAGTGTGTAATATGTAAACGAATACACGATGAGAGGACGGAGTGTGTAATATGTAAACGGATACACAATGAGAGGACGGAGTGTGTAATATGTAAACGAATACACAATTAGAGGGTGGAGTGTGTAATATGTAAACGGATACACGATGAGAGGGTGGAGTGTGTAATATGTAAACGAATACACACTGAGAGGACGGAGTGTGTAATATGTAAACGAATACACGATGAGAGGGTGGAGTGTGTAATATGTAAACGAATACACAATGGAGGGTGGAGTGTGTAAAATGTAAACGAATACACGATGAGAGGACGGAGTGTGTAATATGTAAACGAATACACACTGAGAGGACGGAGTGTGTAATATGTAAACGGATACACAATGAGAGGACGGAGTGTGTAATATGTAAACGAATACACAATGAGAGGACGGAGTGTGTAATATGTAAACGAATACACAATGAGAGGACGGAGTGTGTAATATGTAAACGAATACACACTGAGAGGACGGAGTGTGTAATATGTAAACGAATACACAATGAGAGGACGGAGTGTGTAATATGTAAACGAATACACGATGAGAGGACGGAGTGTGTAATATGTAAACGAATACACACTGAGAGGACGGAGTGTGTAATATGTAAACGAATACACACTGAGAGGACGGAGTGTGTAATATGTAAACGAATACACAATGAGAGGACGGAGTGTGTAATATGTAAAGGAATACACACTGAGAGGACGGAGTGTGTAATATGTAAACGAATACACAATGAGAGGACGGAGTGTGTAATATGTAAACGAATACACACTGAGAGGACGGAGTGTGTAATATGTAAACGAATACACGATGAGAGGGTGGAGTGTGTAATATGTAAACGAATACACGATGAGAGGGTGGAGTGTGTAATATGTAAACGAATACACACTGAGAGGACGGAGTGTGTAATATGTAAACGAATACACAATGAGAGGACGGAGTGTGTAATATGTAAACGAATACACGATGAGAGGACGGAGTGTGTAATATGTAAACGAATACACACTGAGAGGACGGAGTGTGTAATATGTAAACGAATACACGATGAGAGGACGGAGTGTGTAATATGTAAACGAATACACACTGAGAGGACGGAGTGTGTAATATGTAAACGAATACACGATGAGAGGACGGAGTGTGTAATATGTAAACGAATACACAATGAGAGGACGGAGTGTGTAATATGTAAACGAATACACACTGAGAGGACGGAGTGTGTAATATGTAAACGAATACACAATTATAGGGTGGAGTGTGTAATATGTAAACGAATACACACTGAGAGGACGGAGTGTGTAATATGTAAACGAATACACACTGAGAGGACGGAGTGTATAATATGTAAACGAATACACACTGAGAGGACGGAGTGTGTAATATGTAAATGAACACACAATGTGAGGGTGGAGTGTGTAATATGTAAACGAATACACACTGAGAGGACGGAGTGTGTAATATGTAAACGAATACACAATGAGAGGACGGAGTGTGTAATATGTAAACGAATACACGATGAGAGGGTGGAGTGTGTAATATGTAAACGGATACACACTGAGAGGGTGGAGTGTGTAATATGTAAACGGAGACACAATGTAAGGGTGGAGTGTGTAATATGTAAACGAATACACACTGAGAGGGTGGAGTGTGTAATATGTAAACGAATACACACTTAGAGGACGGAGTGTGTAATATGTAAACGGAGACACAATGTAAGGGTGGAGTGTGTAATATGTAAACGAATACACAATGAGAGGACGGAGTGTGTAATATGTAAACGAATACACAATGTAAGGGTGAGTGTGTAATATGTAAACGAATACACAATGAGAGGGTGGAGTGTGTAATATGTAAACGAATACACAATGAGAGGACGGAGTGTGTAATATGTAAACGGATACACAATGAGAGGACGGAGTGTGTAATATGTAAACGAATACACACTGAGAGGACGGAGTGTGTAATATGTAAACGAATACACAATGAGAGGACGGAGTGTGTAATATGTAAAGGAATACACACTGAGAGGACGGAGTGTGTAATATGTAAACGAATACACAATGAGAGGACGGAGTGTGTAATATGTAAACGAATACACGATGAGAGGACGGAGTGTGTAATATGTAAACGAATACACACTGAGAGGACGGAGTGTGTAATATGTAAACGAATACACAATGAGAGGACGGAGTGTGTAATATGTAAACGAATACACAATGAGAGGACGGAGTGTGTAATATGTAAACGAATACACAATGAGAGGACGGAGTGTGTAATATGTAAACGAATACACACTGAGAGGACGGAGTGTGTAATATGTAAACGAATACACGATGAGAGGACGGAGTGTGTAATATGTAAACGAATACACAATGAGAGGACGGAGTGTGTAATATGTAAACGAATACACAATGAGAGGACGGAGTGTGTAATATGTAAACGAATACACAATGAGAGGACGGAGTGTGTAATATGTAAAGGAATACACAATGAGAGGACGGAGTGTGTAATATGTAAACGAATACACGATGAGAGGACGGAGTGTGTAATATGTAAACGGATACACAATGAGAGGACGGAGTGTGTAATATGTAAACGGATACACAATGAGAGGACGGAGTGTGTAATATGTAAACGAATACACACTGAGAGGACGAAATGTGTAATATGTAAACGGATACACGATGAGAGGACGGAGTGTGTAATATATAAAAGAATACACGATGAGAGGGTGGAGTGTGTAATATGTAAACGAATACACGATGAGAGGACGGAGTGTGTAATATGTAAACGAATACACACTGAGAGGACGGAGTGTGTAATATGTAAACGAATACACGATGAGAGGACATAGTGTGTAATATGTAAACGAATACACACTGAGAGGACGGAGTGTGTAATATGTAAACGAATACACGATGAGAGGACGGAGTGTGTAATATGTAAACGAATATACGATGAGAGGACGGAGTGTGTAATATGTAAACGAATACACGATGAGAGGACGGAGTGTGTAATATGTAAACGAATACACAATGAGAGGGTGGAGTGTGTAATATGTAAACGAATATACGATGAGAGGGTGGAGTGTGTAATATGTAAAGGAATACACAATGTGAGGGTGGAGTGTGTAATATGTAAACGAATACACGATGAGAGGACGGACTGTGTAATATGTAAACGAATACACGATGAGAGGACGGAGTGTGTAATATGTAAACGGATACACAATGAGAGGACGGAGTGTGTAATATGTAAACGGATACACAATGAGAGGACGGAGTGTGTAATATGTAAACGAATACACACTGAGAGGACGAAATGTGTAATATGTAAACGGATACACGATGAGAGGACGGAGTGTGTAATATGTAAACGAATACACGATGAGAGGGTGGAGTGTGTAATATGTAAACGAATACACGATGAGAGGACGGAGTGTGTAATATGTAAACGAATACACACTGAGAGGACGGAGTGTGTAATATGTAAACGAATACACACTGAGAAGATGGAGTGTGTAATATGTAAAGGAATACACGATGAGAGGGTGGAGTGTGTAATATGTAAACGAATACACACTGAGAGGACGGAGTGTGTAATATGTAAACGAATACACAATGAGAGGACGGAGTGTGTAATATGTAAACGAATACACAATGAGAGGAC
>CM026387.1:31903782-31946550 GCA_014843695.1 Archivesica marissinica
CCCAGGTTATTTACCTTCCACAATACTGTCTACCACCCAGGTTATTTACCTACCACAATACTGTCTACCACCCAGGTTATTTACCTTCCACAATACTGTCTACCACCCAGGTTATTTACCTTCCACAATACTGTCTACCACCCAGGTTATTTACCTTCCACAATACTGTCTACCACCCAGGTTATTTACCTACCACAATACTCTCTACCACCCAGGTTATTTACCTACCACAATACTGTCTACCACCCAGGTTATTTACCTTCCACAATACTGTCTACCACCCATGTTATTTACCTTCCACAATACTGTCTACCACCCAGGTTATTTACCTTCCACAATACTGTCTACCACCCAGGTTATTTACCTTCCACAATACTGTCTACCACCCAGGTTATTTACCTTCCACAATACTGTCTACCACCCAGGTTATTTACCTCCACAATACTGTCTACCACCCAGGTTATTTACCTTCCACAATACTGTCTACCACCCAGGTTATTTACCTTCCACAATACTGTCTACCACCCAGGTTATTTACCTTCCACAATACTGTCTACCACCCAGGTTATTTACCTTCCACAATACTGTCTACCACCCAGGTTATTTACCTTCCACAATACTGTCTACCACCCAGGTTATTTACCTTCCACAATACTGTCTACCACCCAGGTTATTTACCTTCCACAATACTGTCTACCACCCATGTTATTTACCTTCCACAATACTGTCTACCACCCAGGTTATTTACCTTCCACAATACTGTCTACCACCCATGTTGATACGCACTGTTTTCCAGTGTTCCCAACCTGAGACCGAACTATTCGCTACCGATCAGTCAATAGTTTCGATAATATTAGGACACCTTGGTTAATATTCATCTTCTCGGGGTGATATTCTTCATATTACCCACTCAGGAATGCAATATGTATATATACGATGCGCTATATGCTTTGTACACTAGCGATTTATCCGTACCAAGTTGGACAGAAACACACACTATTGAATGAGTTTAATGCATGCATCCGACTGGAAATTATACCGTGCATTGGTACTAAAACGGCTAACGTCGATGTAAGTAAATAAGTAGTCATTACCAGAATACTACACAAACATCTTCCACCTGCATCAATCTCCTAATGCACACTCGTGTTGGAAAATTTCCAACCAATCCCTTTATTACACATGTAATCTAGCTAATAACTGCAGAGTGCAGACCATGTACTTACTGCACATGTAATCTAGCTAATAACTGCAGAGTGCAGACCATGTACTTACTGCACATGAAATCTAGCTAATAACTGCAGAGTGCAGACCATGTACTTACTGCACATGTAATCTAGCTAATAACTGCAGAGTGCAGACCATGTACTTACTGCACATGTAATCTAGCTAATAACTGCAGAGTGCAGACCATGTACTTACTGCACATGAAATCTAGCTAATAACTGCAGAGTGCAGACCATGTACTTACTGCACATGTAATCTAGCTAATAACTGCAGAGTGCAGACCATGTACTTACTGCACATGAAATCTAGCTAATAACTGCAGAGTGCAGACCATGTACTTACTGCACATGAAATCTAGCTAATAACTGCAGAGTGCAGACCATGTACTTACTGCACATGTAATCTAGCTAATAACTGCAGAGTGCAGACCATGTACTTACTGCACATGTAATCTAGCTAATAACTGCAGAGTGCAGACCATGTACTTACTGCACATGTAATCTAGCTAATAACTGCAGAGTGCAGACCATGTACTTACTGCACATGTAATCTAGCTAATAAATGCAGAGTGCAGACCATGTACTTACTGCACATGTAATCTAGCTAATAACTGCAGAGTGCAGACCATGTACTTACTGCACATGAAATCTAGCTAATAACTGCAGAGTGCAGACCATGTACTTACTGCACATGAAATCTAGCTAATAACTGCAGAGTGCAGACCATGTACTTACTGCACATGAAATCTAGCTAATAACTGCAGAGTGCAGACCATGTACTTACTGCACATGAAATCTAGCTAATAACTGCAGAGTGCAGACCATGTACTTACTGCACATGTAATCTAGCTAATAACTGCAGAGTGCAGACCATGTACTTACTGCACATGTAATCTAGCTAATAACTGCAGAGTGCAGACCATGTACTTACTGCACATGAAATCTAGCTAATAACTGCAGACAATGTGCGCATAAATCACGGTTTACAAAGAAACATTAATGCAGCTGAAGAGATATTCTTTATATTCGTTGGCGCTATTCCGCGTGTTTCCAGTCAAAGCAAGTTAAAGATTTATCTTTCGTATTACGCAAGCCACTCGAAAACATCCGAGGATCACCAAATGCTAACACGCGCATGCTCATGTAGACACATGAATGAGAAGCTGCATAGATGGCTTTGTTTGTCTTGATGAAGTCTCACCAACGGATTATGTTATATGGCGACTCTCCATCTATGTGTGATGGAGGAAGACCCTCGTGCCCATCCGAATATTATTTCATGTACAACCTGGCACCCGGGTAGAACCACTGACATACCGCAAGCCAGTTGGATAACGTCATTGCATTAGTATTGGTATATCGCATTTAGTATATATTCCACTATATTCAATTCTAAGTTACAAACAAACCCGGAGTTCGCGCCCAGCTTTAGCCGTTGTGATTGTGGCCTTAGGCAAGGCATTTAAGTTCCGCATCGCCTCTTCTCTCTCCCTCGTGGCGATATATGTCATCCAGAATGAGGTCTCGAGATTGATTAATAGGTTAATACGTTGTAGAAACTTGTCTCGCAATCGAGTTAAAATAAATTTGTATTAACTAAACAAAGTCACAAACAATGTTATTTGCATGAACAACATTGCTATATGATCGCAGTTCAAACAACTCGTCTAGAAATTTAATACTTATATATTGATCATAAAATCGAAACGTAGGAATTGCATAATTGCGTCCATGATTTGTTACTGTATTGAATTCACACACAGTTAAAGAGCTGATCGATTAAGCAACAACCTAGAATATGTTCAAATTGCTCGTAATTGCTTTATCCCTAGGTGGCTCATGTAAAAGACTCCGACAAAAATGTGTATTTCTAGTCAATTACTCGATGAACAAACTGCTTCGGTAGAATCTACTGAACGTATAAACAGGAAACATTACATTTGGATATATAAATATGCAGGATAACTAAATGACAGTGCTGGGATTTCTTTCCTGTGGGAAATAGGAACTGCTTAATAATGTGTTAAATGTGAACCGCATACAGTTGGGGTTTCGGGGATTGAACTTGCATAGGCAAACCATTTTATGAGTTCAGCAATGGTGCGATTGGTTTGCGAATTTGAAATAGTAATTCTTTATAGACATAAGACTAGGCTAACATATATGTGTACATTCGAAGCCGAATATCTCCATTCATGTAATATATTCGTGCACGTGCGAGTATGTAAAACCATTGCAAGATGCAAAACTCGTGTGTGAACCGAAGTTACGTATTTGTATTTAAAGAATGGATACGTGTTCCTTCATTTCTGTAACTGAGCGAAAGCATACCTGTGTGTAATATAGATACATGCACCATTGACAATGAAATATCCCGGCTGTTAACAATGTTTAAACTACATGTAGTAGCCCCCTAATTAGCCTAACCACATTCTACGATATCATTCGTATTTTTGCAGCTTATGGATAGCCAGATACTTGATATTCCATGTTTAATATGATTTCAAATCCTGTGTGTACCTAACATCACTGTCATGAGTATTATCCGTGCAAATGCCTGGGTCACTGACATAGGAAGATCACCTAGAACGTTCAACACATCCTCAGGATCAATCGTACGAGACGATATGGTCCTCGTGGAACAAGCAAGCGGTGCATCATCAATGCTTCGTCGACGTCATCTGGAAACGAACAAGCAAGATCAGTTTACAAATGAAGTAGTGAAAGGTGTACATATAAATCATACATACACGAGGAATAAGATTGATATATCGACAAAGACTGATAAATGTAGAAGAGAAAGAAAGAGCATTCAACATGAACGTTCTGAACAGTTGGAAAGACAACTACGCACCAGTAGGCCGTTCACGGCAATGCCAAGGTGTGGGCTGTCCGATACATCCAGTTCAACAGACACCTTAGCATTTATAGAAGATACTTTAAAGATTATGTCAATTTCAAAGCATCGTTCGACGGAAGGAATTATATTCAGGACTGCTAGCCGTAGTAACTTAAATACACATACAAAACTGCAAAAGCAAATTCGAATTGACACAGAGCTATATAGCTCATATAATTCCGTCAAACAATCTCCAACTATTTTCAGAGCGAAATCTGCACCTCCACTTGTCTTTGCCACGCTTAACGGGCAACATAGAACAGCTGGGCAACATAGAACAGCTGGGCAACATAGCCAATTGCCTTTATTTTGGCGAACAAGAAACAATTACCACAGAAAACAAATAGAAAGCATAGAGCTTACTGATAATGATACAGACGAGATACCACATCGCCAAGGGACGCAACTCCGAGCACTTCTACAAAACAAGGGCGATACTTATTGTAAGGAGAGGTTGAAGTGTCCGTATAACTGTCGGAGTTGCTTCAAAGCGTGTCTGGCGTCTGATACATACATACAGGGGCGTCGGGACAGACAGAGAACCAAAACAGATAGTGCCGAGTAATACGAACACATGTGCGGGAAAAGGGACATGTAATAAAAGGCTTATTGCCTGTTTGTTTTACATATACGACATGACGTTACACATATATGAGCAATCTTATATATGTATAATTCGCTATTCTAACTATATAAACGTATCGAGGTATGAACTACATTTAGCAATTTTCCGGTCCGCGATTTTCCGATTACTCGAAGCCGAATCAAATTGGACGGTTGATCTCTCCGTCATCCTTTCCTTAAACTAATAAATACACTATAAGATCGGTTACAAACGATATAGGGGGCTGACCAGAGGTCTAGTGCTGGGTCCAGTGGTCGCTGCTATACACCGGACATGTAACCAGGGGTATCACTGCTATACACCTGACATGTAACCAGGGGCATCGCTGCTATACACCGGGCATACAACCAGGGGTATCGCTGCTATTCACCGGACATGCACCCAGGGGTATCCCTGTTATACACCTGGCATGCAACCAGGGGTATCGCTGCTATACAGCGGACATGCAACCAGGGGTATCGCTGCTATACAGCGGACATGCAACCAGGGGTATCGCTGCTATATACCTGACATGCAACCAGGGGTATCGCTGCTATACACCTGACATGTAACCAGGGTATCGCTGCTATACACCTGACATGTAACCAGGGGTATCGCTGCTATACACCTGACATGTAACCAGGGGTATCGCTGCTATACACCTGACATGTAACCAGGGGTATCGCTGCTATACACCTGACATGTAACCAGGGGTATCGCTGCTATACACCTGACATGTAACCAGTGGTATCGCTGCTATACACCTGACATGTAACCAGGGGTATCGCTGCTATACACCTGACATGTAACCAGGGGTATCGCTGCTATACACCTGACATGTAACCAGGGGTATCGCTCCTATACACCTGACATGCAACCGGGTATCGCTGCTATACACCTGACATGTAACCAGGGGTATCGCTGCTATGCACCTGACATGCAACCAGGGGTATCGCTCCTATACACCGGACATGCAACCAGGGGTATCGCTGCTATATACCTGACATGCAACCAGGGGTATCGCTGCTATACACCTGACATGCAACCAGAGGTATCGCTGCTATACACCTGACATGCAACCAGGGGTATCGCTGCTATACACCTGACATGCAACCATGAGTACACATTATATACACATTACATACTTTCAAACGTGAACATTGGCACTGCGTGCCTTGTGTAAATATGTAATATAATTATATATAGCAAATATGCAAATAAAAACACGTGCATATACAAAACGTTTACGATTGGCTAGCGTATAACGTTGAGATTTGAACACTAGTCATAGAACAGGTTGTTTCTGACTTGAAATTATTTGTATATATACATAGCCAAATCTGTATTTATTATAACATTTTTTGAGGTCATCAATTCAATAAATTTAGGAACAATTGGATTTCTCCAAAATATTTCTTAATATATGTTTTTCTTAAATCGGTATATAGCTGACATTCTAAAACAAATTCATCTTCTAAAGTTAAACAATATCTACATTTTCTTTCTTCATATGGTATTGCTAAGGGTCTATGCCATCGACCAGTTTCTACTTCAAGTCTATGAGATGATACTCTGAAGCGTGACAATGCTATTCTAAATTTATCAATATTTACACTGTTCATATATGTCCGAAACGTATATACATACATGTACACGTTCTAATTATCGCCGTATTGTGTTGTTTTCCCATTTGATTTTATGTATTTGTTCTACATATACCACATAGAGACAACGAGAAAGTGCCTCTTTGAATTAAATATAACTGTCAATGAAATAAAACATTGAGCTTTGTCAAAAATAGTCTGATGGTTTATGGAATTTACACCAAACGTAGTAATAATCTTAACACCACTAATTTGGGAAATAGCAAACATTCACATATGTGTACATCAATGTACATTTGTTTATCTTATGCTTTCCAGTGAAATATAGAAATTTCAGTGAAATATAAATGTGTTATTCCACTGATTGAAAACAGTGGAATAACGCATTTTATTTCTCATTGTTTGCGCGTGTGGTACCTAGCCACTGCATGATGGAATGCTGTCAACGGTTGGTATTCGGACCGTAGCTGTCAATGACGTCATCTATGACGTCTTTTATGACGTTATTTATTGTCGGCTCAACACGAGTTATCGCGCTTACTAGCCTAGAACTATATAAATATTTTAAATACGGATGTAAATGGACAAATGCGCCGAGCATAGGAATACGCCGAGCATAGGAATACGCCGAGCATAGGAATACGCCGAGTATATGAATACGCCGAGCATAGGAATACGCCGAGTATAGGCATACGCCGAGAATAGGCATACGTCGAGTATAGGCATACGCCGAGTATAGGTTCCACCACACTAGTATCCAGAGCAATTCCTTCTGATCGTCGCGTTGTTAGGGCCTCACTACTCACTGCTGGTCATTCAGCAGCAGCCGCATGAACACGGACCCGCCAGGTAACTACTGGTCATCTAGGTCGCCTTTAGGGACAGTATATACATAATCATACCATATACCACTTCCGCATAACAGCGATGCTGGACAGTGTGTCCCTTGCTGCAAGGTCCACAACCAGAGGATCCCATCGGGAATCCTACGCTGCTGCTGCGAGATGTTGCCGACTGCGTGCACGCCGTGAGGGGGTCAGTCTGGACACACATTTAGATTGACATGTTCTCTGTTGGAATGCAAACGTAGTCACGATTGTGTTAGGTTTTGTATAACAATAAGCGTAGTTAACGGAAATGAAATGGGTTTCGCCATTTTTAATGCGACGACCCAACTCACATATGTATTGGAAGTCGTGATAGCACAGTGGTAGCGCGTTCGCTTCAGGTGCGAACAACCCGGAGTTCGAACCCCGCTGGAACCGTTATGATTGTGCCCTTAGGCAAGACATTTAAATTCCACCTTGCCTCTTCTCTCTCCCCCGTGGCGATGTATTCCACCAGGAATGAGATCTCGAGAGTGATTAATAAAAGTTGTATGAACTTGTTTCTCAATCGATCTAAAATAAAGTTGTATAAACTATGCAAAGGCATCGTTAGGAGAACGTTAGATAAATCGATAATATTGCTAAATTCAATTTATAGATCAATCACTTAATAAGTTAATAATAATGTTGCAAGGCGCCAATATATCGACTGGATTATAGTGATTTTACTGTGGTGTTTTCTGCAAACAGTCTTGCTTTACATTTGATGGAGTCTGGTAGGTTGTGATATATGAGGTGAAACCTAAAGCAGAGCATTGCGGGACCCTGGAGATGACAGACAGTGTGTCTGAAGTGTAGCCATCCCAGCTACTATTTTGTGAGCTGCCCTTTAGGAATAACTTGATCTACTGTGATGCCAGAGGGTAGACACCCAGCTCATTAAGTTATATTTCAGTTTGTTATGATCTACTAAATGTTGTACCTTCTCGAACGCTTTACTAAACTCTATGACATCTGTTAAGTTTGCTTACAATTATCAAGGTTGTCTGTCATATACGTCGTGTCGTTTGTGAAACGCCCCGTATGTACATTGTATATAGCAACAACGTGGTCAATTTTGAAATCATTTATTTATTGGGGAGAGCAATATGCACGTTCTTATATATTGAACAATAATAATTGTGTACGTTTATATTTAAAGCAGAACTACATTATATATCGTATGGAATCAAAATATTATAAAATTTGAAATTGAATTGAATTTGAAACAACTAGAGAATTGCCCTCGGAGAAGACCCGCTCTTGGCTGATCACAATGACCACAGATCTTGACCAATTTCATCCAAATTCGACAGGCAGGCAGGCAGGTGCCTGCAAGCAGGGCAAGCAGGCAGACAGGCAGGCAGGCAGGCAGGCAGGCAGGCAGGCAGGCAGGCAGGCAGGCAGGCAGGCAGGCAGGCAGAAATTCTGATAAAATGTTAACTATTCCAGCTAGCTATACTCAAATTCATATTTTCCATTGGAATAGCTTACCTAACGAAACTAGAACCATGCAGTCACTGGATTCTTTCAAGACCTTTCTTAACACTAACACAACTAAAATTGGAAAACTATTGTACTACGGGAAAAGAAGATCCCAGATTCTACATACACGGCTTAGAACGAAATATAGATCCCTGAACCACCATCATTTCCTAAAGATCATTGTAGAATCACCATTATGCAGATGTGGTGATATAGAAGATAACTTCCACTTCTTCTTTCAATGCCATTTCTACGATCAACTCCGTACAACACTCTTCAATAAGCTGTCCACAATGTGTAATGTCAACTTAACACACACTCCTTCTCGGGGACACTTGTAAGGATTTTGCAACCAACACCGTAATTTCCATTGCTGTACACGAATACAGTGAAAGGTTCTGAGAAGATGGATGATTTCTAAGATGTTCATATGTTGGATTCCAATCTGAATGCTGTCGTTATTTATGGACGCAACAACCGATCCTATTCAACCACTTTTCTTTAAACTAATCTCTTCTTTTCCTGCTCCGATTTGATATTTCATGTTCTTGAACTGTCTTCAAATATTTATTTAAATATTAACCATTTTCTTTTCATCATCCAAAACTATTGACTCACTAATGCAAATATTTCTTAAATACTTTAGAATATACCTAGAATAGAATAGATTTCACGTATTTTCATTGTTATATATATTATTCTCCTGCCTGTTGTATATCAACCAATTTGTAGGGAGAAGAAGAACTATATAGGTTTTCGTTCGTTTTAATCCCTTTCAGTCTACTGCTGTTAAATTATATGTAAAATGTTCATTTCTTGATGTACATGTAAAATACTGAAATAAATAATGTTTAAACTAAACCTGTCTTTAGTAGCCAACCAAGCGAACAAATAACATAATGTGGCTGCTTAGCACAGTTCGCTGCTTAATAGAGGGCACATATATAATGAAACAACGTATAGGGAATCTGGAAACTGGCTGCTGCTTAATACAGGTTGGCTGCTTAATACAGGTTGGCTACTTAAATGTAGTTGACCAACACATGTTTGACTGTATATTATATAAACAGAATTTTAATTTTAAAACTATGTTCACATAGCTTGAACAATTATTCTTTGATAGGGATAGTGAGCTAATACATTGTACTCTGATCTACCCGTGTCAATCATTTAAGATATATTATGATATAAATGCGCGATAACATTGTCAAGCACTAGTTCAAGTATGACTTCGGTGGAAACTGCGGATTGTATGCAGAGATAACGACAGGTCGGTGTGACAGATTATCATATAGGAAGTCATACATAACCTAAAGTTTGATCACTTCACGTGTCTTAAGAATGTTTCGAATGATAAATTGTCGTCTGTTACAGTCATTTTTGTTTACAGTGGTTGTGTAATAGTGGTCAGCACCAGCCGCTTTGGTGATTTATATTTACATGTGTTAGGGACGTCCATATCTGATTGTGATTGTAAGTAAAACATATTCTACTTTTTATGGAGGTAACTTAATTCTGTTTTCCGGCCAATCTAGTTAAAAGTGGTCAATGCGTGTATGCATGGAATATAATTATTATATAACAGATACTGTATTAAAGGAAACCCATCAACAAATTTCGAATTAATCTTTATAAATAAACTCACTTAAACATTGACTTTTTTCTGGTTATTTGTACATTTTTTCCCAATCCGGATAGCTACCTGAAATGCTCATAAATTGCAAATTTCGGTGGAAAAAAGTTCCCAACAAGTCGTCTGTTTATATTCGGCTACTGAACCAGTCAGGTGATAGTTGCATTAGGCTATCGGTACGCACAACGGAATGCTATTGAACCATGCTTCACCTCTGTCAGCGAAAATAGGTTAAAACTATTTAAATATTTAAAATACGGATGTAAATGGGAAAAATACGCATAGGTTCCACCACTCTAAATGCGGTGAAAGAATTTTGTAAAGTCACACTGTAAAAATAAAGAAGTATTGACAGGTTGATTATTTCAAAAGGAAAATTATGGAAGCGGCCATCTTGGATTTACAAAGTCACAGCACTTTTTAAAAAATTCAAATTATATTATCAAATACATATATTGAATGTTTAATCTATGTTATTAAAAGCTGCTTGTTTACATATATATTATTTAACACGTTTACGTTAAAGTAATATTTTCTGTAGTTATGAACTACCCAAACATGTTTTAAATGAACTACCCAAACATGTTTTAAATGAACTACCCAGACATGTTTTAAATGAACTACCCAAACATGTTTTAAATGAACTACCCAAACATGTTTTAAATGGCAGCCATATTTAACAATGTTTCATTATTTTCTAATTTCCATAACCGCTTTATTTGTGGTACGATTTTCATAATTGTTTCAGCATTGTGCTCATATTTCCAATTATATTGTGCTAATATGAGCAAACACTCTGCAGAAGTATACCCTTTAATGTAACATGAAACAAAGCAATTCTTTATGTGGATGACTAATTGGATAAGTAATTTAAATATTTAGTGAGATATACTGGATGCGCCATCTAATCTGATCAGTTGTATGTTCAGCAATTAGTTTACAAACCCGAGTCTATTTCAGCAGTACACTGCCATATCCAGCTTCCAAACAACTATGCGTCTATTTCAGCAGTACACCAGCAGTACAGCCATATCCAGCTTCCAAATCACTATGCGTCTATTTCAGCAGTACACTCTCATATCCAGCTTCCAAATCACTATGCACATCAGAATTATCACATGCGTGTTTTACATGTATTTATTGTCGCTACCGGTTGCCCATATGAGCGAAGCCTCCTGAAGAGATTAGTCATTTTAGATTGTTGGAGGATTATGCAATGTTATAGTGCATATGAGAACTCTTATATATTCGTATGTGCGTATATATGCGAAATTGGTACACTATGTACAGCACGTTGAAGAAGAAGAACACATATGTGAACTCTTATATATTCGGTCCGCCTCCGTGGTCGAGTGGTTAAGGTCGCTGACTTGTATACCACTGTAACCTATCATCACTGATGGTCACGGGTTCGAGCCCCGCTCAGGCCGTGTCTCATTTATATGAGAAAGTTGGCAGTTTCTTACGGAGGTTGGTGCACCCAAGTACTGGTTAACCGCTGGAGCCTGCCCAGGAAAGGTGTTGTTAGGTAAACTGCCCGCCGGCGATATAGCCCGAAATGGTGCTGATGCAGGCGTAAAACCCGAAATATAACATAACATAACTTATATATTCGTATGTGCGTATATATGTGAAATCGGTACACTATGTACATCACGTTGAAGAAGAAGAACACATATGTGAACTCTTATATATTCGTATGTGCGTATATATGTGAAATCGGTACATTATGAACAGCACGTTAAACATAGATGCTAGTTATGTTACCTACTGACTACTATCAGATGAATTCCATTTCCACAATGTTGTGAGCAACACATTTCCATGAACATGTCCTACTTTCGTTTTTAACGTTTAGTGACTTAGTATGTTCCATTTTCCGAAAATTGAATACACCGACATGACAGGATAAAAGGGTTGCAATAGGTATTACCATAAAGTAGCCAACGTGTTGAAAGCACCCATGAACTAGGGAATATGGAAAAACAATAACGACAAGTATGTGCCTAGCATGTGAAATGTCATTAGCCGATGTATAGTCGTTATTATTGATATATAGTCGTTATGACTGATATATAGGCGTTATTATTGATATATAGGCGTTTTTAAAATCACATCATTTCCAGGAAATGGCAATACCAGTTTTACATGAGTTCACGTGAGAGAACAGTCAGACCTGCCATTAGCAGCCAGTCAAGGAAAGCACAGAAAGTGGCTGCATAGCACATGTTGTTACTTATTAGAGGTTACATATATAACAAAGTAACATATTGGGTATCTGAGCACTGGCTGCTTAGTGCAGGTTGGCTGTTTAACAGAAGTGACCACTAACACACTCTTCACTATATACGTATTGCACAAGGTACAGGTATCATACAATGTAGTTTTATAATACAGGTGTACTTTGTAGAGTTCACAGAACGACGTTGTCATAATTCAATGCATTTACCTGCCTTTGAAATGGCAAGGAAATATAACAGTACATGTCCACTAGCTCACCCTTGAAACAAAAATCGATGTCCCATAACCATGTATATTTCTATTAAAGTCAGCGTTAGTGTTTACTTCAAAAGCCTCTAGTGTTTACTTCAAAAGCCTGTTTATGATAAGAAAGCATACTTGACAAATCGTCTACAGCTAGGGATCTGTGCCTTCCTCATTGTATGGGTATACAAACAGTTGAAGTGCATTACTTTATGGGAGAGATATGTCCATTACCATTTTATCATTGTGTATTTATGAAAGGGGTATGACGTAATTAGTTCAATTTCGCAGTGATTTAAATTCGCTGGTATCTGAAATTTAGTATTTTCGAGATGTTGTATTTCGCTGATGTTTAAAAATTATTATTTTCGCGTTGATGTAATTCGCGAATTTACCGATCTTAGATATACATTATATTAATTCGGAGAAATAACTCATTGATTACCGTGCATAGCGCGCAATAAAACACTTGCGACAAATACTCGCTTTTCAGATTATCAGTTATACACACCAAGAACAAACTGTGAACTATTTCGTAATACATTTTGCATTTTCAGGATCATCTATTTGGAATGCATTACCTCACTCAGTTCAAAATGCTCCAACCATCCAACAGTTCAACATTCTCTACTTACAATACAAACTAATCACATATTTCTACTAGTATTACTTCAGATGATATTGTACACAGTCTTTATCACGCTTGAGCAGCATTGCCATTGCAACAGTTACTATAGATTCTGTGAATGGCTGGCTGTCTTTAAGCTGATTTCATACTTATTTTCAAAGATACCACTATAAGTCATATATGTCTCATTCCCATTTTCTACTCTACTAGCCACGTCCATACATCATCATATACGATAACATATCATATAAAGTTTCTCTACTTTTCAGCTTTAATATTACTATATAATTCCAATGGGCAGTTTTCACTTATAGTCATATATTTTGATTGCATTTGATTTGTATATGTTGAGGGCCTCATTTGTTAAATGAGTTCTCTCGTAAAATAAAGTCTTTGTTATTATTAATACTTATTATTATTATTACATTGTATTTACAAAAAAATATAGCCTTCATTGAGATACAGATTCCCATTAAACTGAATGACACAGCACATTCATATTGCTATGCAGTATTTATTATTATAGAGAGAAACTAATTAGACACTATATAAAATTGTTTCAGAGATACAATATAGTGTCACTGAGAATTCATTGAATGACCTTCATATTGTTTCATGTAACACATGGGGATAAACATTATTTGGAAAACAAGGTGATGTGTTCTGAAATCTATTAATATTCCAGGGGTCATCAGCGAGCATTAGCGTAGCTTCCTATAGGCCATGTAGGCCGCCGTGGCCTACACTTTCCCCCGAAAAATCGAAAATATAAAAATGCCAAATCTGCAACAAAAATCGGGAGGCCAGGATTAAATTATATACGCTATAAATAGTTTACCTGGATACGACCCCCGGACCTCCCTCCCGTCTTAAGTGATTCCAGCCAAGCTACGCCCCTGGTGAGATTTTCATCCGTCGTGGATCCGTCCAGAGATTCATGACATAACAGTGTCACCAGGGCGTTTAAGTCCACATGTGTCAGACCGAAATATTACCCTGGCCCCGATGCTATAAAACTTATTTGATGTCAGCTTAAAACTCAACTCAAATCTCAGAACTCAAAATCACTGGAGATTTAAGACAGAAACTTAGGTGATAAACCTTTTTGAAACTGTACTCAGTTGAGCATCAGATCATATCATAAGTATAGGATATACGCCGAACACGATCCAATATGTAAATTATTGGACTGTGTGAAGCGCGTAGCGCCGAATAGAGTACCAATATCTTACATATTGGATGTGTTTGAAACTTATATCTTACTTAAAACATACACTTATATTATATAACAAGATCCTACTAATTAAAATTGTTAATTTCGTACATGTACACGTAGGATTTAATATAATACTCTGACCATTTGACAGCAGTCCATTATTAATAATAATAATCAATTAATAATAATGGACTGCAAGAAGAAAGGTATGACGTCAACGATAGTGTTTAAAGCTGAGTTTATTCTCGTATGGAGACTTAGAAAGCCATAACAATTTGAGACTGAGATTGGTTGTTGAGCTTCATCAAAACAAATCTCGAGTTTTCCTCAATCTCAATCAGAGAGCAAGCTCAAACTCGTAAGATTTATAAGCTTCTTTTCTGAGTTTGAGACTGGGTGCGAGCACATTGCTTGAGTTGAACTTGAGATCGAATTCAGAAAAGTGTTATAACCTCAAGGCATAGAACTCCAAATCTCAAACTCGAGCGCAAGTGATTTGATTGGTTGAGTCTGACATTTACACTCAGCTCGGCCAATCAGAACCTTGTTACTGAGATTGAGAATGGAGAACAGTGCCGTTGGGCATTGTTCTGTGATCACCATTGTATAAAGAGAGAGAGAGAGAGAGAGAGAGAGAGAGAGAGAGAGAGAGAAGAGAGAGAGATAATAGAGAGAAGAAAGAGAAGAGAAGAGAAGAGAAGAGAAGAGAAGAGAAGAGAAGAGAAGAAAGAGAAAGAGAAAGAGAGAGAGAGAGAGAGAGAGAGAGAGAGAAAAGAACACGCCGCCTGCGTAATGAGCAAGCATTTTGCAAACGAGAACATGCACTTAATATAAAAAACAACATATTCGGATAAACACGTATTTTAAAGTCGTGAAACTACATGATGCCTTTGTATAGATTTATATTGAATTCACGTGGTACATTTAGTGATAAATTGGCAGGTACAACATTGTTATCAGGTCTGAATAGCAGCTGTTGAAAGGTTTCCACGTATTAGAGATAAGAAACGTTAATGGAAGAATCAATATCAACAAAACAAACCACACTCAAAATGACTAATCGGCGCAATGTGGAAATGCCCATTTAAAATGGCTGAGCTATTCAAATATCTGAGGTATATATAACTTCAAATCACCTGGCCGTCACCGTTGATGGTAGGGGGTGGCATACGTTTATGCGGGGAAGCTATTCAGCTGGCTTGCGGATGGTCGGTGGCTCTACCTGGGTGTTCTTCTGCGTGTATGAAATAAACTTGGGGGTGCACCCGATGCCTTCCTCCACCAATACTAACTGGAGAGTCGCCATATGACCTTCCTTAGCTCTTGGTGTGACTTCAACCCCCCATAATTAAACACACGAAACAAAATCATTGTAATACGTGTTACCGAACCCCCGAGACTGCTTCCTCGGTAAAGGTAAAATGTCTGACAAGTTTAAATAAATCTAACTTGCTACATTTCCCGAAAAGATGCGAGGCGGAAAGGATATCTACTGGGGACAATATACCAACTGAATCTAGTTACATGTAAGACTATTGTGATTCGATCTCCCGTCTGACCCTAATAAAATTAACAGTCTTTCAGATGGGACTTTAAACCGAGGTCTCGTGTCGGTGCTTTACACGTACAAGAACCAATGAGATTCAGGAATGGGTCTATATCTGTATCATTGCACTATCCTCCAAAAACTCTAAAATGACTAATCGCTTCAGGAGGCGTGGCTCATATGGGTAACTGGTAGTTTTTAGTTTATACAAATTTATTTTAGCTCGATTGCGAAACAAGTTATTTCAACTTATATTAATCACTCTCGAGACCTCATTCTTGATGGAATTCATCGCCACGAGGGAGAGAGAGAAGAGGCAACGTGGAATTTAAATGCCTTGCCTAAGGACACAATCGTAACGGTTCGTGTGGGGCTAGAACTCCGGACCGTTCACACCTGAAGCGAACGCGCATCCACTGCGCTATCACGACTTCTGGTAACTGGTAGCGACGATAAATACACATACACATATTATAATTTGAATATCATTGCACGCGTCTGCGATATTCTTCCAATGCGTACTATCTATGATAGAAATGATCTATGTCACCAATATGTCTCTTTTTTTAATAATATACAATGCAATAAAGAATTTTGATTGCACTATATATATTGTACTATATCTAATAATACTTGGCGTACACCAGATGGTTCAAATGTGTGTAGCACTAAACGTATCCAATGGATTCATATTACACGTCTTTATTATTATCTTTCAGGGACAACGTCAATAATAAAATGGATCATCAGCTGTGTTATCAGGTTATATCCTTTCTGGTGCTAATTTCTACAAGTGTTTGTGAGTATATATTAGATACTCGCAGTTAATAACACGGCACCATTATAGCTAGTGTTCTATGGGGCGCCGTTTTGCTATATATTCAGTATTTATGGGTATCCATAATTCCATTTTTGGATATCCATAATTCGATATATGGATATCCATAAATCCAAACTAGATTTTTGGATATCAATAAATAGATTATTGGATATCCATAATTACAGTGGCGCCGTTTGGCGAAAAAAACGTGCCTGCATGGCATGGAGTTCAATGAACTTAGTTTGCGTCCCTCAAGTTCTCAACAACTCTCAATGAGTCATCGCGCAATTTTCTCTGTCCTGATACGAACACCGTGTGAAGACTTAGGTGTGACCTGCCCTTAATATGTACCGTATTGTACGCTATCAAATAGTATGTACGTCATAGTATTCACGCTCGCCCACATGATTCGCCGGCGGCGAGGGGAAATAAGCTCAATAGTGAGCATACTCATCGTATTTGATTTAATATTACAGCATATACAGCGCCAACTTTGAACTGCAGCAGTATTGCCCATGCTTTTCAAGATTTGGGGGAAATGGTAAACGATACTTTACAAGGTATATATTCTTGAATATTTGGCAATAAAACTCGTACCTATCCATGATATATATTTCTTTAAGACTCATTTGAAAAATAATCTTCCTAATCGGCAGACAATATGCAGATGTTCCCTTGTATCTCATTTTGAAATCAAAATGTGTAGTCTGCTTATGTTTCCCATATGACTTAATTTAAAAAAAAAGAAGAGGCGACGTCAATGTCCCATTGATTTTTGTTTCTCCTTATACCGTAATGCAAAACCACGTCACGTTAGGTTACATTACAGTATGCCGAAATGCAAAACAACGTTACGTTGCGTATTACCGTATACCCGCAATGCAAAGCGACGTCACCGTTGTGTTACATTACTGTAAATTGTAATGCAAAGGGACGCCATGATGTGTTACATAGCCCTATGTAGCCAATGCAAAGTGACGTCACACTTCGTTACATTATCTTATATTGCAATACAAAGTGACGTCACGATGTATTGCATTACTGTATACCACAATGCAGAGCGATGTGCAACATTGTCGCATATTACAATGCAACGTGACGTCACATTTACGCTATATTACTTATACTGCATATTCAAAGTGACGCCACGATGTGCTACATTACGGTGTACCAGAATGCAAGGTGAGGTCATGATCAGTGTAACATTAACGCATACTACAATGCAAAGTGACGTCACGATACGTTGCTTACCGTATACCAGAATGCAACGTGATGTCACGATTTGTTACATTACCGCATATTACAAATTAAAGTGACGTCACTATACTATGGAATTATGATCACAACCGTAATTGAAACATAGCGAAACACAGATTTATAAGAAATTTCTAATAAGTACATGTATTTTTCTAATACCTTCCATAGGTGGAGCGGTTTTACTGTACACGACAGAGCCGCTGGAGTTCTCCGACGACTGTAATAGTAAGCGTATACTAACAATCAACAATGGTACGGAAGTATCCCTGAATGTCTCGCTTGACTCGTATTGTGTAAGTATAAGTATACACACACTATGTTGTATCTACACATATGCATTTATATACATATATGTTATTTAAAAAAGGTAAACGTGCTAGTACTGTCAGGGGCGTAGCTTGGCTTGAACCGATGTATAGGCCAACATAAAACATAAAACGGGAGGGGGGGGGTGTCCGGAGGTCGTCCTCAGGTAAACTATTTATAGCATATATAATTTAATCCTGGCCTCCCGATTTTTGTTGCAAATTTGGCATTTTTCGGGGAAAAGGGCTACACGGCTTATAGGAAGCTACGCCAATGACTGTTATGGATTATGCATATACGTACCACGTGTAGCCTGCATACCGGTGCAGGGACCTCCGTGGCCAAGTGGTTACGATCGTTGACTTCAAATTACTTGCTCTTCACCGCTGTATGTTCGAATCCCACTCGTGATGTCGAATTCTTTCATGTGAGGAAGCTATCCAGCTGGTAAGTGGAAGGTCGGTGGTTTATCCGTTTTGCTCGGTCGTGCCTGTAATACTACTCAAGGGGCACCAGGGGTCATCCTCCGCCAATAATAGTTGGGGAGTCACCATATGACCTAAGCTGTTGGTGTGAAATTAAACTAAAAAAAACAGTATTATTTCATTACTTCCCTTTTATACATTCTGTTAAATTATCTCCCTTTGCTCTTCGTGAACATTATTTGTGAGTATAATACATTTGGACAATTGATTTGTAAGCTGTATTTACTTTATCATGAATATGTTGTCCACATATACGCTTTCATCAACTATAACGGAAGTGGTTAACATTGTTAATGCTTGTTTCGTAATCGTTGTAAAAATAAATAAAGTTTTTATTTTACTGTGATATAAACTCTTTTTTTAGACATCATAATGTAAATGTAGGGTCAAGACAGAGAACAATATATTTTAGTTTCCCAAGTAACAATCCCGTTGACAATACGAATCAATAAATGTTACAGTCAAACCTGTGGTAAGCAGCCAGCCAAGTGGATCACATGTGACTGCCTAATAGAGATCAACTGCACAATAAAACAACATATTGGGATTCTGGAAACTGGCTGCTTAACACAGGTTGGCTGCTTAACTCTTTCAGCGCCGAATAAATTCAGAGCATGTGCAAACAACATAGATCCAGATCAGCCGCGGCGTAACGCCGCGTCTGATCAGGATCTATGTTGTTTGCTCTACCGACAGGTGCTTCAGCTCCACTGTCTGAAGAGCAATCAGCATATAGCCTGATCAGACGGCATGTTCTATTCTGTCCGATCGGGTTCTCTACTTTTTTACAAAGTCGCTTTTATGCGACATTGACGCTGAAAGAGTTAATAGAGGTGACCACTAACATGTATGTACATGTATTGTAGCAACCGGTCCTGTGTTTATATTGGATGTTGTTTTCTTGCAGGAAGAGTACCTGGTTTGTATATTCAAATGTGGAAGTGCAAATGTAAGTCCTGCTTAAATGTTTTACATTAGTTTAAACATTATATATTTCAGTATTTGTACATGTAATAAAGAAATGAACATTTTACATATAATTTAACAGCTGTAGACTGAAAGGGATTAGAACGAAAGAAAACGTATATAGTTATTCTCCCTATCAATTGATTGATATACAATATATAGGCAGGAAAATAATATATATAACAATGAAAATACGTGAAATATATTCTAGGTATATGCTAAATAATTTCAGAACTTATTGTATTAGTGAGTCAATAGTTTGGATGTAAAAAAGAAAATGGTAAATATTTAAAGGAATATTTGAAGAAAGTTCAAGAACATGAACTATCAAATCGGAGCACGAGAAGAAGATATTAGAATAGAGAAAAGTGGTTGAATAGGATCGGTTGTTGTGTCAATAACGACAGCATTCAGATTGGAATCCAACATATGAACCTTTTAGAAATCATCCATCTTAGATGTTTTACATTGATGGGACTGTGCCTCCGTGACCGGGTGGTTAGGGTTGCCCACTTCAAATAACGTGCCTCTCATCGCTATAGGTTCGAATCCCACCGAGTCGATGATTCTTCCCGGGCGTCCGCCTTCTCGCCGGGCGTCTTAGTCCACCAATAATCCCGCCTTCTCGCCGGGCGTCTTAGTTCACCAATAATCCCGCCTTCTCGCCGGGCGTCTTAGTCCACCAATAATCCCGCCTTCTCGCCGGGCGTCTTAGTCCACCAATAATCCCGCCTTCTCGCCGGGCGTCTTAGTTCACCAATAATCGCTGGAGAGTCGCCATATGACTTAAGCTGTTGGTGCGACTTTAAACCAAAGGCACAAACAAACAATACTGTAATGTCCTCATGTAAACTATACGTCTAATGTGTGTAATTCTGTCCTATTAGCGCAGTGGTTAGCGCACTCGCTTCTGACTAATACAACCCGGGTTCGATCCTCGGACCGGGAAGTATTTGAGATGGTATGGTGGTCGCCAAATCGGATAGGTAGGTTTTCTCTGGGTACTCCGGTTTCCTCCCACATGAATGACTACATTTAGGCTTTCATCCGAGCCAACGCGAATGATTAATATAAGTTGTTAAAACTTGCTTTGCAATCGTCGAAAAATAAATAAGTTTAAACTTGTTTTAATGTGTGTAATAATTTTTTCAAATTAATTATTGTATGTACACCAATTATCATGGGCATAAGCTAAGCCTTGTCTCATTGTCAAATATACGAGCACGCTCGCTTCTTACCAATGTAACCCGGGTTCGATCCTCGGACCGGGAAGTATGTGAGATGATAATGTTGTCGCCATATCTGACATGTTGGTTTTCTCCGGGTTCTCCGGTTTCCTCCCACACGAATGACTACATAATGAGAGTGATTAATTGCTACAGCTTGTTTCGCAATGGTTGTAAAATAAATATAAAGTGTGTACATTAATCGTATAAATATACATAGTTGTGTTAGTATACATCATAATACATGTTGGTAATATACTATACATGGTTTGCATATTTGAACAATCTGTTATGTTATTCTATGTTCTTGCTTTTAGAATGAATGGCTGTCGGTCTACACTCCAATAAAACGAACACTGGAGTATAGCATGCACTTCGAGTATTCTGAATATACAGCATCGGTAGAGGAAGTAACTACACATAAACAATTTTATTCCAACATTAAACTTGCTCAACATTTTTTGGGCTTTAAGAAACGATCGTAATTGTTATTGGCAATCCTTTCCATCTGTTGTTCTACCATAATATTACGGTACTGGATAGTTGTCAGGAGTTCTACCGTAATGTTACGGTACTGGATAGTTGTCAGGAGTTCTACCGTAATGTTACGGTACTGGATAGTTGTCAGGAGTTCTACCGTAATGTAACGGTACTGGATAGTTGTCAGGAGTTCTACCGTAATGTAACGGTACTGGATAGTTGTCAGGAGTTCTACCGTAATGTAACGGTACTGGATAGTTGTCAGGTGTTCTACCGTAATATTTGTTGTTTTTATTTAGATGGCCAAAGGTTTGACGGACGTCAAACTGAATACAGATTTAAACATTACTGTTGATAGCTGCGAAGGCCCAGCATTTACGATGTATACAAGACACTATACATTACTCGAGGTAATCTATGGAAACAGATGTAGTTCTAGGGAAATATTCCTTTAATGTTATATATACGTTTAGGATCATCGTGATGTCAAGAACATGAATTACCCGCTATACATGTAACTCTGTCTTAAATAGTGTATTTAATGTTTGAGATCAATAAACAACATGTCTCTAAGATCATTTGATAAAGTAAGGTTCGTAGATAGTCAGTGAGATACACTGCTCTGACGTTAGGAAGCAACCCCCTCCAATGCACCAGGCGTACATTAACTTATATGTATTGTTGTTTTATATGGTGATAGAACAGTGCTGTTCCATTTAAATGGTCCGCAGCAACAAAGAGTAATAATCTACAAGTTGATGGCCTCATAGATTACGAGACAATTCAATCATTCAACCTGACAATGCAGGCTTCCCTGAAAACAACAGCAAATAAGGTAAGTTTGTTGAACGTTGATTCCAGACATTAAATATATAAACAGTGAGCAATGTACAAACAGATTAACACTGTGGTTTATATGATTACATATGTAATGTCCATATATAAACCTAAGAGTGTATGATATTGCCTATGCAGCGAATATACCGAACTACAATTGATTCCTTTAAAGCCAAGCACAGAAACTTGCATGAAATATGTTTATATATTATAATTCTTTCTCGCGAAATCCATGTGTGTTCCATATTGCTTGCATGCGCAGTAATACACGTGTTCACCTGTTCTATGATTTAAACGTCTGTCACATAGGTCATCATAATCTACCATTAATTATTGTAATTACTGCACTAGATAACCCTGATATTTAACGTGGAACTAGAGGAAATGTGGCGTCCGTGGTCCAATGGTAGAGTGTCGGATTTGGAATCGAACGGTCCTGGGTTCGATACTCAGTCAGGCCACGTATGTAGTGTCATTGAGCAAGGCACCTAACATACATTGCTGATTACTGGTTAGCCACTTAGGTCGGCTAAGCATGCCCAGGAAAACATGTCTAGGTCCCCGCAATGGGTATGACATTAATGGAACATACATATATGTCCGTCCGTCCGTCCGTCCGTCCGTTGTCTGTGTCTGTCTGTCTGTCTGTCTGTCTGTCTGTCTGTCTGTCTGTCTGTCTGTCTTGTCTGTCTGTCTGTCTGTCTGTCTGTCTGTCTGTCTGTCTGTCTGTCTGTCTGTCTGTCTGTCTGTCTGTCTGTCTGTCTGTCTGTCTGTCTGTCTGTCTGTCTGTCTGTCTGTCTGTCTGTCTGTCTGTCTGTCTGTCTGTCTGTCTGTCTGTCTGTCTGTCTGTCTGTCTGTCTGTCTGTCTGTCTGTCTGTCTGTCTGTCTGTCTGTCTGTCTGTCTGTCTGTCTGTCTGATCCTAATAATAGTCTGTCAGATGGGAATATAAACCGAGGTATCACGAATAGTGTCACATAACGACCCTGGGAACTCGTAATAGTACCTTAATAACCAGTCAGTATTCAGTATATATAGTTTTATTAGAATAACAATCGCCATACACGTATATCCCATAGTTATCCATCTATTACACATTTTATAAATGTCCAGAATATATCATCAATGTACAGTTACCATCTAATATTCCATGAGAGACGTATCCCATGACCCATCAGTACCACAATCCATCGTTATCCCATAGCCGGTGCATTGCCCAATATCTGATCTAATATGTTAATCGCCTTAGTATTGTATGTATATATGTAATGTATTGTATGAAAAAAATGCAATAAAATATTATTAAATTAAAAATCGCCCGAACGTCCGTCCCTCTGTGACGTGCTCTGACGTAGCCGAATATTTTACATACTAGTCTGCTAATTGAATACACTTATCTGTTATTACTCATTCCTTAGTCCTTCGACGTAATCACAGTTTTAATTTAAACTTTATTTATTCATACAATACAATAAGTTTCTTGCATAAAACAGTATTTTACAACGAAGCATTGCGAAGCAAGTTTTAATAAAAACATATATATTAATCACTCTCGTTAGCGCGGATGAAAGCGTAACTGTGGTCATTAGTGTGGGAGGAAACCGGAGTACCCGGAGAAAACAAACCTGTCCGATCTGGCGACCACCGTACCACCTCACATACTTCCCGGTCCGAGGATCGAACCCGGGTTACATTGGTGAGAAGCGAGCTCGCTAACCACTGCGCTAATCGGACAGCCTTATCCTAATCACAGTTATCAAGGCCCATTAATGAAATCCATCACCCGACATCACTGTATTAGAAAATAATTTAACTCTTCGAAATGTAGTCCTACCGCTACATTGCCTGACCAACTACGAGAACAATGTTTCGCAATCGACACTCGCCATTTTATATGTGTCACTAATGAACATGGTGTATTTATAGCCATAAAACCACAACAAATCAGAGAGGATCTCCTTAATATGTGGAAGTCGTGATAGCGCAGTGGATGGGCGTTCGCTTCAGGTGCGAAAGGTCCGGAGTTCGAGCCCCACTGGAGCCGTTACGATTGTGCCCTTAGGCAAGGCATTTAAATTCCACATTGCCTCTTCTATCTCCCTCGTGGCGATGGATTCCATCAGGAATGAGGTCTCGAGAGTGATTTATATAAGTTGAAATAACTTGTTTCGCAATCGAGCTAAAATAAATTTGTATAAACTAATGTGTTATATTCTCGTGTATAAAAACCATTTACACACAAACGCCGTATGCAGCGATATGCCATTTCCCACTACAGTATTACATTGGTATACTTGCCCAGAGCTATATCAATGGTATATTGAAAAAATAACCCGGCGAACTATAGAATGAACACGTCCCGGACCGGGATAGCAAATATCTCGGACATGTATAGACCCATAGCCAATTATGTTACAATATATACTATATACCAGGCATGTAAAAGAGTAAGTGATGCTTCGTGGATGGATTTGGAGGGTTTTCTGTAAAATTAAAATGACTAATATACTTCTGGCTGTATCGCCCCGATTAACCAGGGGGCGACGGTAAATGTACGTATCCCCTCCAAAAAAGAAGTGTTTTACACTTCTCTGAATATTTTTGTCGGAATTTGCGTCATTGGCGGACGGCAGTCTCTCTCTCTCTCTCTCTCTCTATCTTCTCTCTCTCTCCCCCCACCTCTCTCTCTCCCCCACCTCTCTCTCTCTCTCTCTCTCTCTCTCGCTCACCTACACAATAAAGTATCCTCACAAAAATGCACAAATACTATATATATATATAGACGTATACTTATAGGTGCTGAACGCTACCGCCACCACAACTATTGTTGTTCATGTTGAGGACATTGATGACAACAAGCCGGCATTTAGCATTACACAGACAGATGTGTATTCACTAAACATTACAGAACATGCTGTAAGAACTAAAGAAGAAACATGATATACATTCCCATTCTTTCAGTCATATTCCTGTTCCAAATGACGTCATCATTTCTTAGAATCTTGTCACCAAGTTCAGCAAAATACAATGGTGCTTCCGTGGCCAAGTGGCTACGGTCGTTGTTGGTTCGAATCCCACTGGGTGTCGAATTATTTCAAGTATAATAGCTTATGTTGTTGGTGCGACTTTCAACATCATGCACAAGCAAAGACATCTAAATGCTTTTTAGCATATTTAATGTAGGCCCTACTTGTTATTGAAAAATATATTAACAACTGTGTTGTTCGGCTCTGTTTGCAGCTGTGTTTCTCAGTAACATATATCACACTAGCAAAGAACTTAGTGGTCGTAAATCACATTTAGCATGTGTTAATACGTCACTTGCTCTTAGGTGCGGAGCGATAGGGCGATTGGCGACTTGTTAAATTGCACTAAAACATGTGCAATTTCTGTTTCTTGAACTGGAATATGACTTTAAGCTGTTAAATTTTAACAGAGTAGTACATGCTTCATAATTAATTGACATTAATACTCATTGTACCTGTTCAACTGAATAGAATGAAATAGTGGTGTATATATAAAGTTTATATATTGTATAACGATTGTGAAACAATATTAAACAACTTACAACACACACTCTCGTTTGTCTTTTGTGTGAAGGAAACCTTAATACCCCGGAAAAAACCCAGCTATCCGATCTGACGACCACCGTATCATCTCACATACTTACAGGTCCGAGGATCGAACACTGGATGCATTAGCGAGAAGCAAACTTGCTAATCACTGCACAATAATTATTACGTTTATTTTTAATATAGAAATATGTATTTTATATGATTCATATACTATGGACAAAATATACAGGTTATTTCTCTTTCAGAATATCAGTTACATCAACACCACATTGATCACAAGTCCACCGATACATGCGTATGACCCTGATTTTGGTATCAACATGAACATTAGTTACAGCATCAAAGGTAGACCCCAAACATGTTTAGCTTAGCTTGATGGAACCTTTGGCTAGTAGATGTCGGTTGTTCGTCCTTTCATATATCATTTGTGTATATTGGTATCAAAATGAACATTAGTTACAGCATCAAAGGTAGACCCCAAACATGTTTAGCTTAGCTTGATGGAACCTTTGGCTAGTAGATGTCGGATGTTCGTCCTTTCATATATCATTTGTGTATATTGGTATCAACATGAACATTAGTTACAGCATCAAAGGTAGACCCCAAACATGTTTAGCTTAGTTTGATGGAACCTTTGGCTAGTAGATGTCGGCTGTTCGTCCTTTCATATATCATTTGTGTATATTGGTATCAACATGAACATTAGTTACAACATCAAAGGTAGACCCCAACCATGTTTAGTTTAGTTTAATTGAACCTTTGGCTAGTAGATGTCGGTTGAATAAGCTATATCACGACTTCCATAAAAAGAGTTAGGGTCATAGTCCCGTGTTTGTATGTCAGCAGTGTTAATAAAACCTGCTAACGGTGATATACGCACATTACTATATCTGCGTGGGGAAACGAATGACAAATAAGACTTTCCTAAAATGATAATCTATTTTTCAACTGCAAGTACATTGAAATGTTGATACTGTTGGATTGCTTTACAGTAAAACGTGGGTAATACTGATTTGCATGACATCACACTGTCAGGAATGGTTGCGGTGGGTCGGTGGTTCTACCCGGATACCCGTTTGTTCCTCCGCCAATAATATCTGTACAGTCCCCTTATGACCTACGCTGTTATGACAACGTTAAGCACACAAAAAAACCATACAGTTGTATGAAATCAACTGTTTAAGAACTTGTGACGTTTGAACAGGAAGATGACATGACATTAAAAGTTCAAACTTTATTTATTTTTACAACGATTGCGAATCAAGCTTTAACACCTTACATTAATCACTCCACTCTCATTGGCGTGGATGAAAGCATAAAAGTGGTTATTTGTGTGGGAGGAAATCTGACTAGCCGGAGAAAACCCACCTGTCCGATCTGGCGACCAACATACTATTTCACATGTTTCCTGGTTAGAGGATCGAACCCGGTTTGCATTGGTGAGAAGCGAGCGCTCTAACAATTGCGCTAATCGGACAGCCATATGATGATGACTTTAACACTGTAGTTTATGAATCCACTACTACAGTAACTAACATATTACGTATATCATTTCAGAGCAACCAGTACCTGGGCTGTTTACAATAGCGAAGAACACTGGCTGCGTAATGGTGACCACAGACCTGGACTACGAAACACAGAGCACATACAGAGTCATTATCCAGGTACTGTTGTGTAATATACATTTACTTGTTATGTTTTATAGCAGTTTCAGGAATTTAAGAGCTGATTATCATTTAAGCAAATTAACTAATGCGAGTAAAATTACAAATATTATGTGAACTACTTTTTGCTGCGTTTACTATTCATTTACAACCGACTGCATAACGCACTTCATTTATTGTAACTGTGGAACAGGTACAGGAATCTGAAATGTACAAGAACTCGTTAGCATACGCTGGTCCAAATCTATGGAAATGTTTCCCATTTGAAATTAAGACATCCGGGTCATTAACTATTTACATTACACAATGTAAAGTATGGATGCAACAAGTTTTTAATCGGTAGACTGCTATATAATGATTGTAATTCAATATGCTTACGTCGCTGGACTGGTAATCCAGGGATGGCAGGTTCGATCACCCGTCTGACCCTAATAAAATTAACAGTCTTTCAGATGGGACGTTAAACCGAGGTCTCGTGTCAGTGCTTTACACCGTGCACGTAAAAGAACCAGAGGAGACTCTGGAATGGGTCTCTCTCTCTGTATCATTGCACTATCCTCCAAAATCTAAAATGACTAATATCTTCAGGAGGCGTCGCTCATATGGGTAACCGGTAGCGACGATAAATAAACGTAAAACACACATGCTTACGTCCTTTTGTATTTGGATCAAATAACCTGATTGGGTTATGCTGTTGCCACATTGTACATGTATATTGAATGGTGTAACTATGTACTCTGGTTATGAATATTTAAGAAATGAATCGCGGGTTAATAAAAAATCCATTGGGGGTATGAACTACATTGGGCGTGGTTTAAGTGTGTGGATGAGGTTTTCCAAAATACATGCAGCACACAGTTAGAGTGTGGGTAATTGCACAATAGATTGACATTATAAAATGCTGATCATACTGTTAGAACTGAATAATAAACTGGATACTAGTATATCAGGCCGCAGGTCACGAATTATACGTCAGCTAATTGCATGATTAAAAACTGATATATTAGTCTGGGAACCATTAGCCTAGTGAATTCTGATTGCATGATTAAAGTTGATATTTTAGTCTGGGAACAATTAGCCTAGTGAATTCTGATTGCATCATTAAAGCTGATATATTAGTCTGGGAACCATTAGCCTAGTGAATTCTGATTGCATGATTAAAGTTGATATATTAGTCTGGGAACAATTAGCTTAGTGAATTCTGATTGCATGATTAAAGCTAATATATTAGTCTGGGAACAATTAGCTTAGTGAATTCTGATTGCATGATTAAAGCTGATATATTAGTCTGGGAACAATTAGCTTAGTGAATTCTGATTGCATGATTAAAGCTGATATATTAGTCTGGAACCATTAGCCTAGTGCATTCTGATTGTATGATTAAAGCTGATATATTGGTCTGGGAACAATTAGCCTAGTGAATTCTGATTGCATGATTAAAGCTGATATATTAGTCTGGGAACAATTAGCCTAGTGAATTCTGATTGCATGATTAAAGCTGATATATTAGTCTGGAACCATTAGCCTAGTGAATTCTGATTGTATGATTAAAGCTGATATATTAGTCTGGGAACCATTAGTCTAGTGAATTCTGATTGCATGATTAAAGCTGATATATTAGTCTGGGAACCATTAGCCTAGTGAATTCTGATTGCATGATTAAAGCTGATATATTAGTCTGGGAACAATTAGCTTAGTGAATTCTGATTGCATGATTAAAGCTTATATATTAGTCTGGGAACAATTAGCTTAGTGAATTCTGATTGCATGATTAAAGCTGATATATTAGTCTGGGAACAATTAGCCTAGTGAATTCTGATTGCATGATTAAAGCTGATATATTAGTCTGGGAACCATTAGCCTAGTGAATTCTGATTGCATGATTAAAGCTGATATATTAGTCTGGGAACCATTAGCCTAGTGAATTCTGATTGCATGATTAAAGCTGATATATTAGTCTGGGAACCATTAGCCTAGTGAATTCTGATTGCATGATTAAAGCTGATATATTAGTCTGGGAACCATTAGCCTAGTGAATTCTGATTGCATGATTAAAGCTGATATATTAGTCTGGAACCATTAGCCTAGTGAATTCTGATTGTATGATTAAAGCTGATATATTAATCTGGGAACCATTTGCCTAGTGAATTCTGATTGTATGATTAAAGCTGATATATTAGTCTGGGAACAATTAGCCTAGTGAATTCTGATTGCATGATTAAAGCTGATATATTAGTCTGGGAACCATTAGCCTAGTGAATTCTGATTGCATGATTAAAGCTGATATATTGTTCTGGGAACCATTAGCCCAGTGAATTCTGATTGCATGATTAAAGTTGATATATTAGTCTGGGAACCATTAGCCTAGTGAATTCTGATTGTATGATTAAAGCTGATATTTTAGTCTGGGAACAATTAGCCTAGTGAATTCTGATTGCTTTCCGAATACTTAATAAGTTATAATCTGAATGACATGATTCAATAATTGGCTAAGCGTATCCTTCAGATAATTTGAACGTATTATTCTTACGTGATGATATAAAATAGCGCAACCTCTTCATAAGGAGGACATCTTGTAGGTTACTATGAAGATTTAATGTGTCGTGTGCAAGTAAAATGTTGCTGCTCTGAACTATTCTAACATTAATGATTAATTAAAAAATTAAGCTTAATAGTTGTTATTTGTGGACTTTTCTCACTAACGTTCACAGAGTGTCAAAGCATACATACTACCAGTCGTTACGTTACCATGCCGTACCAGTCGTTATGTTACCTTGTTGTATCAGTCGTTACGTTACCTTGCTGTACCAGTCGTTACGTTACCTTGCTGTACCAGTCGTTACGTTACCTTGTTGTGTCAGTCGTTACGTTACCTTGCTGTACCAGTCGTTACATTACCTTGTTGTACCAGTCGTTACGTTACCTTGTCGTAACAGTCGTTACGTTACCTTGCTGTACCAGTCGTTACGTTACCATGTTGTACCAGTCGTTACGTTACCTTGTCGTAACAGTCGTTACGTTACCTTGCTGTACCAGTCGTTATGTTACCTTGTTGTACCAGTCGTTACGTTTTCTTGTTGTACCAGTCGTTATGTTATCTTGCTGTACCAGTCGTTACGTTACCTTGTTGTACCAGTCGTTATGTTACCTTGTTCTACCAGTCGTTATGTTACCTTGTTGTATCAGTCGTTACGTTACCTTGCTGTACCAGTCGTTACGTTACCTTGCTGTACCAGTCGTTACGTTACCTTGTTGTACCAGTCGTTACGTTACCTTGTTCTACCAGTCGTTACGTTACCTTACTGTACTAGGCGTAACGTTACCTTGCTGCGTCTGTATCTGCAGGCTGCCCAAAACGATAGACCAGACACGGCAACATCTCTTGCAATCCTGATGGTCCATGTCATTGACATTGACGATCATCTGCCGCAATTCCTTCCAATGAAGTATGATTGTAGCGTTGTTGAACACAGCATTAGTGGCACCATTATTTGTATAGTAGTGGCGACGGATCTTGACACGGTAAGATATTATTGTAGTACATATATTCGCCAATTCACAAACATTAAAGGAAGGCATAAACAAAGTCGCCGAAGAGCTTTACTACTGTACGTTTAGGATAACTTGACAGTGACGTACAAGGGCTATACCTATCAGTACAGGTAATTCAGGTAAAGTTACAGTTATCGATATTATGATAATGTATTTTTTATTTTTAATCCGAAACACCGCTTACTGATTTTTAAGCCGATTTACCTGTCTTGTGTTGTGGACATTGCCAACAGGGGTAAATATTGAGTGACGTCACTGTCAAGTTATCCTAAACGTACTCTAGCTATATATATAATTATGTTGTCAAAGATGAACATATTATGTATTTGCCTAGCAATGTAGTTAAGTTCTAAAGTATATTTACAAATACAATAATTATATATCCGTTGTAAGTTATAAATCATTGTTGACAGGCATTAATTGTCTGCTATGACGTATACATTTAATGACTGACGTCGTGTGTGTACGTCCGCGTATACTAGTATACGTTAGACTGCAGAGTTTCAAACTTGTAATGCAATTTGTAATTGCATGTACACTTTATTAATGATAAAATAAATTTTATAAGAATTGCAAAAAAAAAACGGTTCAGTAATAATTATATACTCGGCATGTAACTGTTCAACTGACTGTCCGATGTGTGCCTGGCTGTGCGATGTATGTCTGGCTGTCCGATGTGTGCCTGGCTGTCCGATGTGTGCCTGGCTGTCCGATGTATGCCTGGCTGTTGTGCAAAAACAGCTATTTTGCACACGATACTAAGTATTGTGATTGTCTAATGTATATATTATAAATAGAAATGACCGTACTAATTTTATGCAATATTCGCGCCTAAAATCAACAAGCTATGTTGGCGCGCAAAAAGATGATTACATGATAACTTAATTTGTGTATCGTTAATTTAGCTTACCGCGAGGAATATTATCTCACAGCGAGAGATTATGTAATAGTTGTCGGTTTCTTTTGATGAGGCGCCAATATGTCTGGCTGTTTCATTAAGGTTACGATTTTGATTGCTTAAGGGAACAGGTGGTCAGCGCCACGCTGTCTGACTGAAAGGTATATAATTCCGAGTAAAATTAAAGAGAAATTAGAGCACAAAAGGCTGTCCTTATGCAAGGATTGATTGTGTATCTCAGATAGAAAACAATTACTGTTTCTATGACACTAAAGACGAGATGTCTCCAGTATATTAATTTAATATACTTATAAAACTAACTATAAACTGAACCTAAGTGTTACGGACACAGTGAATATTAATGGAGTGAGTATCACCGTATTACTTGAATAGAATACGTGATAGCTAATATAACAGACGAGATGTCTTCAGTATATTAATTTAATATACTTATAAAACGAACTATCAACTGAACTTAAGTGTTACGGACACAGTGAATATTAATGGAGTGAGTAGCTCCGTATTACTTGAATAGAATACGTGATAGCTAATATAACAGACGAGATGTCTTCAGTATATTAATTTAATATACTTATAAAACGAACTATAAACTGAACTTAAGTGTTACGGACACATTGGGTAGCCATGGATTAAGTAGCACCGTATGGCTTGAATAGAATACGTGATAGCTAATATAATAAGATAAGAGATACAAATTATCTCTAATATATAGCGGTAATAAATTGATACGAGAACGGTACTGTGAGATATTGAAGTTATTGAGAGACGCGAGCGGCTGATCAACGTAGAAAGTCTAATTGAGATTTCCTTGATTGTATATTGAAGATTAAAGATGTAATCCAATTATCGACAGGGCGGTGATCTAATAAAGACACTAGACATTAATGAGGCTTGAAGTGACTATTATATAGATAAGAGATCAGTTATTCACGAGATGTGAATAAACGAAATAGTATAATATAAAAAGAGACGATAGAGTAAAATAGATATAAAAGAACTTTGTGTGTTACTTTATTATTGAATTGATAGAGAAATGAAAAATACCCCTAGACAACCGACCAGATAGTTTATATAGCTTAAACCTTGGAAAGAGCCGTAAATAGACCAGACGTAGAGTAAGAGCCGACGAGGGGGGACGCCACACTGTCCGATGTGTGTCTGGCTTCCGATGTGTGCCTGGTTGTCCGATGCGTGCCTGGCTATATGATGTTTGCCTGGCTGTCCGATGTGTGCCTGGCTGTCCGATGTGTGCCTGGCTGTCCAATGTGTGCAGTGGTTAGTACGCTCGTACCTCGGACCTGGAAGTATGTGAAGATGGTACGGTGGTCGCCAGATCAGACAGGTGGGATTTCTCCGGATACTCCGGTTTCCTCCCACACGAATGATCACATATACGCTTTCATCCGCGCCAACGAGAGTATATAAGTTTTTAGAAATTGTTTCGCAATAACTGTAAATTAAATCAAGTATACAATGCCTTTTTTTTTCACCTGACGTCACATTCTATACGCATGCATACACTGATTCTCTTTCACAGACACCAGAAAATAGTAACTTCACTTACATTATCTGGGACGACCATAACTTGGTATCGGTAAACTACAAGGGAGAAATAACAGTGGCCAATTCTACTGGACTGGACAGAGAAACATTGCAAAATGGAACACTCTTCATTAAGGTAATTATATTGTGTTAGGCAACGCTATTTTATGGGGTTAGAAAACAAGTAACATATTATAATTATGTTGTTTCTTTCAATATGTGTTCTTCTCACACTTACAGACGTATACACTCAACAACATTCCTAATCGGTCGCCTGGTAGTTTATAATAGTTGGAGCCAATTAATAATCATACAATGTAAATATTTTCTTATTGTCATTTAATGCATTTTATCCGAAATGATTACACAGAACATCATGTATAATGATCTGAAATAAATTATAACCATGCATATTGATATTATTAAGTTATTAGTTTGCTACAAATACTGTAAAACATCAGGTGACCTGCTAGGAATTTTGTTGAGTGTATAAATCATATTATTTTCGTGGATGATACAGAGGACGCTCCAATTCCAGAAGCATCCCTGGTTCCTTTACGTCCACTGTGCGTATAATCGAAGCATGATACCTCGGTTTATACAGAAGCATCGCTGGTTCCTTTACGTCCACTGTGCGTATTATCGAAGCATCGCTGGTTCCTTTACGTCCACGGTGTGTATTATCGAAGCATCGCTGGTTCCTTTACGTCAACTGTGCGTATAATCGAAGCATCGCTGGTTACTTTACGTCCACGGTGTATATAATCGACGCATGAGACCTCGGTTTATACAGAAGCATCCCTGGTTCCTTTACGTCAACGGTGTGTATAATAGAAGCATGAGACCTCGGTTTATACAGAAGCATCCCTGGTTCCTTTACGTTCACGGTGTATATAATCGACGCATGAGACCTCGGTTTATAGTCCCATCTATACGACTGCTAATTATGCCATGATCTGATAATTAGTTATTTACACAAATGGGTTTTGTAACAGTTTATCAATTAGAAACTCATCATTTTGAATGTTTAAGATATAAGACATTAACATTATTAATGGATTGAAACAATAGGAGAGGAATTAAATACTAATCTGTTTATCACTATAATCCTCTTCCTGTATATTAATATGTGTAATATATGCATTGTGCACACATATAGGTGTACATATAGACTACATAGACATATCCTATTCCGTTTACATATTACACACTCCACCCTCACATCGTGTATTCGTTTACATATTGCACATTCCGCCCTCTCAGTGTGTATTCGTTTACATATTACACACCCCACCCTCTCATCGTGTATCCGTTTACATATTACACACCCCACCCTCTCATCGTGTATTCGTTTACATATTACACACTCCGTCCTCTCATCGTGTAGTCGTTTACATATTACACACTCCGTCCTCTAATTGTGTATTCGTTTACATATTACACACTCCGCTCTCTCATCGTGTATCCGTTTACATATTACACACTCCACCCTCTCATCGTGTATCCGTTTACATATTACACACTCCACCCTCTCATTGTGTATTCGTTTACATATTACACACTCCGTCCTCTCAGTGTGTATTCCTTTACATATTACACACTTGGTCCTCTCATCGTGTATTCCTTTACATATTACACACTCCACCCTCTCACCGTATATTCCTTTACATAATACACACTCCGTCTTCTCAGTGTGTATTCGTTTACATATTACACACTCCGTCCTCTCAGTGTGTATTCGTTTACATATTACACACTCCGTCCTCTCATCGTGTATTCGTTTACATATTACACACTCCGTCCTCTCAGTGTGTATTCCTTTACATATTACACACCCCACCCTCTCATCGTGTATTCGTTTACATATTACACACTCCGTCCTCTCAGTGTGTATCTTACACACTCCACCCTCTCAGTGTGTATTCGTTTACATATTACACACTCCGTCCTCTCAGTGTGTATTCGTTTACATATTACACACTCCGTCCTCTCAGTGTGTATTCGTTTACATATTACACACTCCGTCCTCTCATCGTGTATTCGTTTACATATTACACACTCCGTCCTCTCAGTGTGTATTCCTTTACATATTACACACCCCACCCTCTCATCGTGTATTCGTTTACATATTACACACTCCGTCCTCTCAGTGTGTATCTTACACACTCCACCCTCTCAGTGTGTATTCGTTTACATATTACACACTCCGTCCTCTCAGTGTGTATTCCTTTACATATTACACACTCCACCCTCTCATTGTGTATTCGTTTACATATTACACACCCCGTCCTCTCAGTGTGTATTCCTTTACATATTACACACTTCGTCCTCTCATTGTGTATTCGTTTACATATTACACACTCCGTCCTCTCAGTGTGTATTCCTTTACATATTACACACTCCGTCCTCTCATTGTGTATTCGTTTACATATTACACACTCCGTCCTCTCAGTGTGTATTCGTTTACATATTACACACTCCGTCCTCTCAGTGTGTATTCGTTTACATATTACACACTCCGTCCTCTCATCGTGTATTCGTTTACATATTACACACTCCGTCCTCTCATTGTGTATTCGTTTACATATTACACACTCCGTCCTCTCAGTGTGTATTCGTTTACATATTACACACTCCGTCCTCTCATTGTGTATTCGTTTACATATTACACACTCCGTCCTCTCAGTGTGTATTCGTTTACATATTACACACTCCGTCCTCTCATTGTGTATTCGTTTACATATTACACACTCCGTCCTCTCAGTGTGTATTCGTTTACATATTACACACTCCGTCCTCTCAGTGTGTATTCGTTTACATATTACACACTCCGTCCTCTCATCGTGTATTCGTTTACATATTACACACTCCGTCCTCTCATTGTGTATTCGTTTACATATTACACACTCCGTCCTCTCAGTGTGTATTCCTTTACATATTACACACTCCGTCCTCTCATTGTGTATTCGTTTACATATTACACACTCCGTCCTCTCAGTGTGTATTCGTTTACATATTACACACTCCGTCCTCTCATTGTGTATCCGTTTACATATTACACACTCCGTCCTCTCAGTGTGTATTCGTTTACATATTACACACTCCGTCCTCTCATCGTGTATTCGTTTACATTTTACACACTCCACCCTCACATTGTGTATTCGTTTACATATTACACACTCCACCCTCTCATCGTGTATTCCTTTACATATTACACACTTCGTCCTCTCAGTGTGTATTCGTTTACATATTACACACTCCGTCCTCTCAGTGTGTATTCGTTTACATATTACACACTCCGTCCTCTCATTGTGTATTCGTTTACATATTACACACTCCGTCCTCTCATTGTGTATTCGTTTACATATTACACACTCCGTCCTCTCAGTGTGTATTCGTTTACATATTACACACTCCGTCCTCTCATTGTGTATTCGTTTACATATTACACACTCCGTCCTCTCAGTGTGTATTCGTTTACATATTACACACTCCGTCCTCTCAGTGTGTATTCGTTTACATATTACACACTCCGTCCTCTCATTGTGTATCCGTTTACATATTACACACTCCGTCCTCTCATTGTGTATTCGTTTACATATTACACACTCCGTCCTCTCATTGTGTATTCGTTTACATATTACACACTCCACCCTCTCATTGTGTATTCGTTTACATATTACACACTCCGTCCTCTCAGTGTGTATTCGTTTACATATTACACACTCCGTCCTCTCAGTGTGTATTCGTTTACATATTACACACTCCGTCCTCTCATCGTGTATTCGTTTACATATTACACACTCCACCTCTCATGTGTATCGTTTACATATTACACACTCCGTCCTCTCAGTGTGTATCCGTTTACATATTACACACTCCGTCCTCTCATTGTGTATCCGTTTACATATTACACACTCCGACCCTCTCATTGTGTATTCGTTTACATATTACACACTCCACCCTCTCATCGTGTATTCGTTTACATATTACACACTCCGTCCTCTCATTGTGTATTCGTTTACATATTACACACTCCACCCTCTCAGTGTGTATTCCTTTACATATTACACACTCCGTCCTCTCAGTGTGTATTCGTTTACATATTACACACTCCACCCTCTCATCGTGTATTCGTTTACATATTACACACTCCGTCCTCTCATCGTGTATTCGTTTACATATTACACACTCCGTCCTCTCAGTGTGTATTCGTTTACATATTACACACTCCGTCCTCTCATCGTGTATTCGTTTACATATTACACACTCCGTCCTCTCAGTGTGTATTCGTTTACATATTACACACTCCGTCCTCTCATCGTGTATTCGTTTACATATTACACACTCCGTCCTCTCAGTGTGTATTCTTTACATATTACACACTCCACCCTCTCATCGTGTATTCGTTTACATATTACACACTCCGTCCTCTCAGTGTGTATCTTACACACTCCACCCTCTCAGTGTGTATTCGTTTACATATTACACACTCCGTCCTCTCAGTGTGTATTCCTTTACATATTACACACTCCACCCTCTCATTGTGTATTCGTTTACATATTACACACTCCGTCCTCTCAGTGTGTATTCCTTTACATATTACACACTCCGTCCTCTCATTGTGTATTCGTTTACATATTACACACTCCGTCCTCTCAGTGTGTATTCCTTTACATATTACACACTCCGTCCTCTCATTGTGTATTCGTTTACATATTACACACTCCGTCCTCTCAGTGTGTATTCGTTTACATATTACACACTCTGTCCTCTCATCGTGTATTCGTTTACATTTTACACACTCCACCCTCACATTGTGTATTCGTTTACATATTACACACTCCGTCCTCTCAGTGTGTATTCGTTTACATATTACACATTCCGTCCTCTCATCGTGTATCCGTTTACATATTACACACTCCGTCCTCTCCGTGTGTATTCGTTTACATATTACACACTCCGTCCTCTCATTGTGTATCCGTTTACATATTACACACTCCGTCCTCTCATTGTGTATCCGTTTACATATTATACACTCCGTCCTCTCATCGTGTATTCGTTTACATATTACACACTCCGTCCTCTCATCGTGTATTCGTTTGCATATTACACACTCCGTCCTCTCAGTGTGTATTCGTTTACATATTACACACTCTGTCCTCTCATCGTGTATTCGTTTACATATTTCACACTCCGTCCTCTCAGTGTGTATTCGTTTACATATTACACACTCCGTCCTCTCATCGTGTATCCGTTTACATATTACACACTCCGTCCTCTCATCGTGTATTCGTTTACATAGTACACACTCCGTCCTCTCATCGTGTATCCGTTTACATATTACACACTCCGTCCTCTCAGTGTGTATTCGTTTACATATTACACACTCCGTCCTCTCATTGTGTATCCGTTTACATATTACACACTCCGTCCTCTCATTGTGTATCCGTTTACATATTACACACTCCGTCCTCTCATCGTGTATTCGTTTACATATTACACACTCCGTCCTCTCAGTGTGTATTCCTTTACATATTACACACTCCACCCTCTCATTGTGTATTCGTTTACATATTACACACTCCGTCCTCTCAGTGTGTATTCCTTTACATATTACACACTTCGTCCTCTCATTGTGTATTCGTTTACATATTACACACTCCGTCCTCTCAGTGTGTATTTCTTTACATATTACACACTCCGTCCTCTCATTGTGTATTCGTTTACATATTACACACTCGGTCCTCTCAGTGTGTATTCGTTTACATATTACACACTCCGTCCTCTCAGTGTGTATTCGTTTACATATTACACAATCTGTCCTCTCATCGTGTATTCGTTTACATATTACACACTCCGTCCTCTGATTGTGTATTCGTTTACATATTACACACTCCGTCCTCTCAGTGTGTATTCCTTTACATATTACATACTCCGTCCTCTCATTGTGTATTCGTTTACATATTAAGAACTCCGTCCTCTCAATGTGTATTCGTTTACATATTACACACTCCGTCCTCTCATTGTGTATCCGTTTACATATTACACACTCCGTCCTCTCAGTGTGTATTCGTTTACATATTACACACTCCGTCCTCTCATCGTGTATTCGTTTACATTTTACACACTCCACCCTCACATTGTGTATTCGTTTACATATTACACACTCCACCCTCTCATCGTGTATTCCTTTACATATTACACACTCCGTCCTCTCAGTGTGTATTCGTTTACATATTACACACTCCACCCTCTCATCGTGTATCCGTTTACATATTACACACTCCACCCTCTAATTGTGTATTCGTTTACATATTACACACTCCGTCCTCTCAGTGTGTATCCGTTTACATATTACACACTCCGTCCTCTCAGTGTGTATCCGTTTACATATTACACACTCCGTCCTCTCAGTGTGTATTCGTTTACATATTACACACTCCGTCCTTTCAGTGTGTATTCCTTTACATATTACACACTCCACCCTCTCATCGTATATTCCTTTACATAATACACACTCCATCTTCTCAGTGTGTATTCGTTTACATATTACACACTCCGTCCTCTCAGTGTGTATTCGTTTACATATTACACACTCCGTCCTCTCATCGTGTATTCGTTTACATATTACACACTCCACCCTCTCATCGTGTATTCGTTTACATATTACACACTCCGTCCTCTCATCGTGTATCCGTTTACATATTACACACTTCGTCCTCTCAGTGTGTATTCGTTTACATATTACACACTCCGTCCTCTCATTGTGTATCCGTTTACATATTACACACTCCGTCCTCTCATTGTGTATCCGTTTACATATTACACACTCCGTCCTCTCATCGTGTATTCGTTTACATATTACACACTCCGTCCTCTCATCGTGTATTCGTTTACATATTACACACTCCACCCTCACATTGTGTATTCCTTTACATATTACACACTCCACCCTCTCATCGTATATTCGTTTACATATTACACACTCCACCCTCTCATTGTGTATTCGTTTACATATTACACACTCCGTCCTCTCATCGTGTATTCGTTTACATATTACACACTCCGTCCTCTCATCGTGTATTCGTTTACATATTACACACTCCGTCCTCTCATCGTGTATTCGTTTACATATTACACACTCCGTCCTCTCAGTGTGTATTCGTTTACATATTACACACTCTGTCCTCTCATCGTGTATTCGTTTACATATTACACACTCCGTCCTCTCAGTGTGTATTCGTTTACATATTACACACTCCGTCCTCTCATCGTGTATTCGTTTACATATTACACACTCCACCCTCTCATCGTGTATTCTTTTACATATTACACACTCCGTCCTCTCATCGTGTATCCGTTTACATATTACACATTTCGTCCTCTCAGTGTGTATTCGTTTACATATTACACACTCCGTCCTCTCATTGTGTATCCGTTTACATATTACACACTCCGTCCTCTCATTGTGTATCCGTTTACATATTACACACTCCGTCCTCTCATCGTGTATTCGTTTACATATTACACACTCCGTCCTCTCATCGTGTATTCGTTTACATATTACACACTCCACCCTCACATTGTGTATTCCTTTACATATTACACACTCCACCCTCTCATCGTGTATTCGTTTACATATTACACACTCCACCCTCTCATTGTGTATTCGTTTACATATTACACACTCCGTCCTCTCATCGTGTATTCGTTTACATATTACACACTCCGTCCTCTCATCGTATATTCGTTTACATATTACACACTCCGTCCTCTCATCGTGTATTCGTTTACATATTACACACTCCGTCCTCTCAGTGTGTATTCGTTTACATATTACACACTCTGTCCTCTCATCGTGTATTCGTTTACATATTACACACTCCGTCCTCTCAGTGTGTATTCGTTTACATATTACACACTCCGTCCTCTCATCGTGTATTCGTTTACATATTACACACTCCACCCTCTCATTGTGTATTCGTTTACATATTACACACTCCGTCCTCTCATTGTGTATTCGTTTACATATTACACACTCCGTCCTCTCATTGTGTATTCGTTTACATATTACACACTCCGTCCTCTCATTGTGTATTCGTTTACATATTACACACTCCGTCCTCTCATTGTGTATTCGTTTACATATTACACACTCCGTCCTCTCATTGTGTATTCGTTTACATATTACACACTCCGTCCTCTCATCGTGTATCCGTTTACATATTACACACTCCGTCCTCTCCGTGTGTATTCCTTTACATATTACACACTCCGTCCTCTCATTGTGTATTCGTTTACATATTACACACTCCGTCCTCTCATTGTGTATCCGTTTACATATTACACACTCCGTCCTCTCATTGTGTATCCGTTTACATATTACACACTCCGTCCTCTCATCGTGTATTCGTTTACATATTACACACTCCGTCCTCTCAGTGTGTATTCGTTTACATATTACACACTCCGTCCTCTCATCGTGTATTCGTTTACATATTACACACTCCGTCTTCTCATCGTGTATCCGTTTACATATTACACACTCCGTCCTCTCAGTGTGTATTCCTTTACATATTACACACTCCGTCCTCTCAGTGTGTATTCGTTTACATATTACACACTCCACCCTCTCAGTGTGTATTCGTTTACATATTACACACTCCACCCTTACATTGTGTCTCCGTTTACATATTACACACTCCGTCCTCTAATTGTGTATTCGTTTACATATTACACACTCCACCCTTACATTGTGTCTCCGTTTACATATTACACACTCCGTCCTCTAAGTGTGTATTCGTTTACATATTACACATTCCACCCTCTCAGTGTGTATTCGTTTACATATTACACACTCCACCCTTACATTGTGTCTCCGTTTACATATTACACACTCCACCCTCTCAGTGTGTATCCGTTTACATATTACACACTCCACCCTCTC
>CM026387.1:31950050-31980704 GCA_014843695.1 Archivesica marissinica
TTTATAAATTGATTGATTTGAGTAAAGACTGAAAAAGAACAGTTATGCAAAAAGGAAATATTAAGACGTTGTAGTCGAAATGAAATGAAGGTAGCATCTCACAGATGTGTGCGATTGCATTGTCCTTCAGTTGGATTACGTGATATAAATAACTTTATAAAGACATTTATCAGTGTAATGTGCAATTTATTGGCAACAACTCCGTTGTTGTTGACAACTGAATGATATTAAAAGTGACAGTCATCACGTGAACAATTCGTCTAGCACATGCACCCATCGCATCGTCATCTATAATTGATGGATTAGCAATGCTTTAATACATTGCACGGCTAATTGGCCACATCGTTACGTAATACAGTGATTACGCGTTGCTATGCAGTGCAATAAAATAGGGATGTCATTTATTTTTTAAGTACCAAATCTGTATGACGCTTGAGGTTTCCGAATATAAGTTTGTTTCTATAATATAGATATTAGTATTGTATTGTAAAAGTTCGCCTTAATTTACATTCCTGACATTCAATAGATAGGAGAATAATTGTGTCACAATGTGTGTATTAGATAACTGAATAAGAAAAGTGTCTAATTAAAACACAAAGCATTCCCCTAATAACCACGTTTAAACGTGGTCATAAAAACGGAATTGTTTGCTGTTTTGAGTGACTTCTGACACATAGATCATAGATGTTGCGCAGTTGAATTGTGCGGCATCACGTAACCGTACTTTCTGAAATTGGAATATACGGCAATTAATTGAAATACAATACAATTTAATTCCAAATGTATTTATTATTGAATGTTTTACAATACAATATAACGAATTGGAATACAACAGAACGAATTGGAATGCAACAGAACGAATCGGAATGCATGATAACTAATTGGAATTCAAGAGAACGAATTGGAATACAAGAAAACTAATTACAATACACACTAATTGGAATACAAGAGAGCATATTGGAATACAAGAAGAACTAATTGGAATGCAATATAAATAATTGAAATATAATGAGCGAATTTAAATTGATGAATTAATTGAAAATAAAAACACTAAGAGAAATAATACAATACAACTAGTTAGAATATAGTGGCATGTAACTTGAATATATGTAATGTATGTAACAGGCAAGAGATAAGGAGATGCTGAATAAATACTATGCTCCAGTAATACTGGAACGGTTTACTTCTAGGCAGAATGAGAACCGCAACCGCAAGAGACACGCCAATAAACGATCCGCTAGATGCAACAGGTGATTACATTCTGTCAGTTCTAGCAACTAAAATTTAATTTGGTGTATGAATTAGGCTATATCGAATTTACATTCATCCAGTTTTGACGTATTAAATTTAATTGGGTGTATGATAAAGTTATACGATTTATTTTGAGCAGAACTAATGATATAGAATCTTAACATAAGCTCTCTGGTGAGTTTTTAACCCGATAGTACAGCAGCTGTGAAGCTAATAAAAACATACAAGTTTGGAATAACAAAACAAAACTTTAGAGCAGGCTATGTTACATCTCCCCACCCATTACGTCGCCTCCTTTGCCAGATATCCCAATTTACTGTCAACAATTGTTACCAATGACAGACATTGTTGGTTTTTCTATTACCACCCTTAATATAGATAAAGTCTGATATATCACTGATTGTATATTTGTCCTTCTAGTTGGAATCCTCTGTTTTTACTGTTGTTCCCTAACCAGATGCTATAGTATGATTTATAAGATTTTACCAAAGTCATGCTGCTTAAATGATTATTTTTACAGGGAAACATCCATTATATATACTGTAGGACATATATAGCAGGGAAACATCCATTGTATATACTGCAGGACATATATAACAGGGAAACATCCATTGTATATATATACTGTAGGACATATATAACGGGGAAACATCCATTGTATATACTGTTGGACATATATAACGGGGAAACATCCATTGTATATACTATAGGACATATATAACGGGGAAACATCCATTGTATATACTATAGGACATATATAACGGGGAAACATCCATTGTATATACTGTAGGACATCTATAACGATTAACATGCATTGTATATACTGTAGGACATCTATAGCGGGGAAACATCCATTGTATATACTATAGGACATATATAACGGGGAAACATCCATTGTATATACTATAGGACATATATAACGGGGAAACATCCATTGTATATACTGTAGGACATATATAACGGGGAAACATCCATTGTATATACTGTAGGATATATATAGCGGGGAAACATCCATTGTATATACTGTAGGACATATATAGCGGGGAAACATCCATTGTATATACTGTAGGACATCTATAACGGGGAAACATCCATTGTATATACTGTAGGACATATATAACGATTAACATGCATTGTATATACTGTAGGACATATATAACGATTAACATGCATTGTATATACTGTAGGACATATATAACGATTAACATGCATTGTATATACTGTAGGACATATATAACGATTAACATGCATTGTATATACTGTAGGACATCTATAACGGGGAAACATCCATTGTATATACTGTAGGACATATATAACGATTAACATGCATTGTATATACTGTAGGACATCTATAACAGGGAAACATCCATTGTATATACTGTAGGACATCTATAACGATTAACATGCATTGTATATACTGTAGGACATCTATAGCGGGGAAACATCCATTGTATATACTGTAGGACATCTATAACGATTAACATGCATTGTATATACTGTAGGACATATATAACGATTAACATGCATTGTATATACTGTAGGACATATATAACGATTAACATGCATTGTATATACTATAGGACATATATAACGATTAACATGCATTGTATATACTGTAGGACATATATAACGATTAACATGCATTGTATATACTGTAGGACATATATAACGATTAACATGCATTGTATATACTGTAGGACATATATAACGATTAACATGCATTGTATATACTGTAGGACATATATAACGATTAACATGCATTGTATATACTGTAGGACATATATAACGATTAACATGCATTGTATATACTGTAGGACATATATAACGATTAACATGCATTGTATATACTGTAGGACATATATAACGATTAACATGCATTGTATATACTGTAGGACATATATAACGGGGAAACATCCATTGTATATACTGTAGGACATATATAACGGGGGAAAAATCATTGTATATACTGTAGGACATATATAACGATTAACATGCATTGTATATACTGTAGGACATATATAGCGGGGAAACATCCATTGTATATACTGTAGGACATCTATAACAGGGAAACATCCATTGTATATACTGTAGGACATATATAACGGGGAAACATCCATTGTATATACTGTAGGACATCTATAACAGGGAAACATCCATTGTATATACTGTAGGACATCTATAACGATTAACATGCATTGTATATACTGTAGGACATATATAACGGGGAAACATCCATTGTATATACTGTAGGACATCTATAACGATTAACATGCATTGTATATACTGTAGGACATCTATAGCGGGGAAACATCCATTGTATATACTGTAGGACATATATAACAATTAACATGCATTGTATATACTGTAGGACATCTATAGCGGGAAACATCCATTGTATATACTGTAGGACATATATAACGATTAACATGCATTGTATATACTGTAGGACATCTATAGCGGGGAAACATCCATTGTATATACTGTAGGACATATATAACAGGGAAACATCCATTGTATATACTGTAGGACATCTATAGCGGGGAAACATCCATTGTATATACTGTAGGACATCTATAACAGGGAAACATCCATTGTATATACTGTAGGACATCTATAACAGGGAAACATCCATTGTATATACTGTAGGACATCTATAACGATTAACATGCATTGTATATACTGTAGGACATCTATAGCGGGGAAACATCCATTGTATATACTGTAGGACATCTATAACGATTAACATGCATTGTATATACTGTAGGACATCTATAACGATTAACATGCATTGTATATACAGGGGAGAATGTTGCTACAACAAACTGGCTTACCCTCTATAAATAAAGAATTTACTTATTCACTTACTAAAAGGACAATATAATTTCGGAATAAATCGGAGATTATCTGCCAAGGGAGGTAATAGAAAAAACTGTAATGTCTCTAATGAAGCAATCAGACTCGAACTATTACTGTTTGTTTGAAATCAAATACCTAGTATTGTATTAAACATAACAATCGTGTGTAGCATGTTTCATCCTAAAAAGAACGACACACACAATATATAGACTCCGATATAGACCAGATAACCATCTATTAACGCCAACGCATTGTTTGGCATTTCCAGGAAATTGTAATCGTAACTTTATATTTAAGGTTCTTTAAGACGTTATTGGACATCAAACGAGTGTTGAGGAATGATACATTTTTACATTACGAGCCATTTAATCGGTTCAATGTTCAATAAAATATAGCAGTTGTAGTCACAATGCTTGTTGTGCATGTCAGTAGTCACGAGAGTAACACGTGATTGATAGTTTTACGTCACTTACTGCGTCAGCTGTGATGTCCGCATGCTGTTCTCATGTTGGTATTTATAAGCGTACACGTTTACTGTAGTGCTACACATATTGAACACAAAACTCTACAGAGCATAGTACTCGGAGAGATGCAAACCTCCGCGCTGGTTATTTGATACAAAAACAAACTGCTTGATTTCACATGACATTCACATCAAAACAGCACATTCTGTTCCACGCTTCAAAGCTTTATATATCAGGTGGTGCAAAGAACAGACCAATAACCTAATACACTGATTTACAATTATACATGAATAGAAGTATTAGTTCTTGCAGTTTGGTTTAAACATATTTATTCGATAATAATGTACATTACATAATATTATACATTGTATACAAAACGAAAATGGATTAAATCGGAAGTTCTTGCAGTTTAACTGGTTACATGTTTCATTATGCTAGTTCATGTTTTAATTCGTTGGGGGCCTCATGGTAGATTTACTTAATTGTTCAAATGAGTACTCTCTTTAAATAAAGTCGTTATTATTATTATTATTATTATTATTGAAAGGTCTTATATAATTATTACAAATTAAAACATGAAATAGTTTTACTGGTTACTGTTTACATGTTTCATTATGCTATTTCATTTTTTAATTCGTTGGGGGCCTCATGGTAGATTTACTTAATTGTTCAAATGAGTTCTCTCGTTAAATAAAGTCTTTATTATTATTATTATTATTATTGAAAGGTCTGCATCAATGTCATGGGGTGTTGTTATTGGAAAGATCATATGCGGTTTCCTAACGGTGACTTTATGATACTGTCTTGTCATTGTGTGGTGCTGGGTTTACACAGCGATTTCATGTCTGACTAGTTAGTATCGCTCTATATGCTTATGCCACTATCTTGTCATTGTCTTCTGCATAAAACAGTTTCGTTGCAAAGTAGTAAATACCTTATGCAGGCAGATATAACTAGTCTGAAGTCCTCTCAAGACACATAATTTCTCAAAAATAAAAACACGAAAACTAAACACTTCCTGTCATGAAAATGCATGTTTTACCAAAATGAAAAATGCACTATATTAGTTATTAGGACTACATTCGAGTTACGTGTATACAACCATAAATATGTGCTGATATTGAGTACAGTTGGATACCATGCACACCGTCTTAGATATATATATGTCGACAACTGGAACCTCAAGCAGACCAAGCTTCTATAGCTATCATTAGTTATGCACATGCAGAAACAAGTGACGAACATGCATGCTCTGAAACCAAATACCCGAATATTACAAAACACAAGTATTCACTTCTCTTCAGATCACCAGTTAAAACTATTCTTCCAAGGGAGGAACTATTGATCTGAAGCAGAAGGCTATTGGCCGATACTTATAATATGGAATGTATGTGTGTGTGTACTGATGAAGACGATTCTAAAACACTCTGAACGCATTTTAGTAACACGCTGGACTGGAAATCTAGGGATCGCAGGTTCTATCCCCGTCTCACCATAATAAAATTAACAGTCTTTCAGATGGGACTTTAAACCGAGGTTTCGTGTCGGTGCTGTACACCGTGCACGTAAAAGAACCAGAGGAGACTCTGGAACGTGTCTCTGTCTGTATCATTGCATTATCCTCCAAAACTCTAAAATGACCAATCTCTTCAGGAGGCGTCGCTCATATGGGCAACCGGTAGCGACGATAAATAACGTAAAACACACACTCTTGCTGCTGAGTTGACACTGGTTACCGTGTAATAAAATATCACATTATTTTCACCTGATTTGAATCAGGGCGACGTAAATGCACTAAAAGTAGATGTTATGCTCTTTCTTAGATCAAAGTTCCCCTTTGGTTCACTATGCTTAAAGACTTGATTGATTTTAATTAAGATAGTTATATAGGGTATACTATTTTCACTCCTATCGTTAACAAACTACCCGATCGAAACGCTGATCAAATGCTCATAAAAGACAAGAGGACAAAAATGTGAATTGTCCTTCAGCAGGTAATTATCATAAAAACAGTGATCGTGTGAGGAGATATCAAGTTGACACTTTGTTACTCGGTCCTTGGAAGACAGTTATTAGACGTAACAATGCGGGACTGTTAACATTGGCATTGTAAAACTCTTTGTCAAACACAAATCAGCGTGTGTATGTCTCTACTTCATTTTAAAAAGTGGATAACGTTAATGCTGATATATAGGTCTTTGCTAAAAAAACACACACTACATTTGTGTTTCTAATTTTCGAATGTACGCTTTTTGTGTTTATTTTTAAGGACAGAAAGGAAATAACAATGTATGCACATATTTATAAATTTATTCAGCGTTTTCAGTATATCCAATACGATTTGGATATCTGAAAGTGTTTGAATATTTACTCGGTAAACATTCTTTAAATAAACACTCAAAATGTGGACACTTACTTAAGATAGTTGGCTTTGTGCCAAAGAAACAAAAACTAACTGAACGTACTAAGTGACACATTAGGTAAAAACTGAACATGCAAGATCTAACAATTGTGAATATTAAATCGCCTCAAAGTTCCCGGATGAACTGGCCACTGCTACACCAGATTAATTCTCCCGAACCGTGAGTACTTTTGTATAGCATCTCTATTTTATTTACTGGAATACACTATTCATAATTAGAATTTCTTGCAATATCGCGATTCTGATTGCCTGTTTTTGCCCATGTGATCGCCGTTCATAACCCAATGAATTGCAAAATTATTCTATTCTCATTAATATTCATAGCGGATTACTTTTTGTATGATGTGACGAATCAAACAGACAACTTGTTTGGTAATTTATAAAATATATTGAATGTTCTTTTTCGATTTTTATGGCAAGTTATGCGTACAAACTGACAGTTCATACCTCGATGGAACGCAGAAAAAGAACATTCAATTGTTAAATAATATGGAAGATGAACATGAACTCAAAGATCTAGACAGTAGGCAATTCGACAACAGAAATGTTGGAACTTTATTTCAGTTGGTTTTCGGAAAATAATGTATTCATACTTTGTATATTTTTGTAATGCGTTAACATAACACTTACATCCAGCAAGAAGCATCATAGGAAGAAGTGACTCTCCTCGTGATCATGTGTAATTATGATGTTTTCACCAGATAATTGGAAACGTTACGTGGATGTGAGACTGATAAACGCTTCAAACATAGAACGCTACGGACTACCATTATTGCACATAGTGAATAACAGACTTTCAATTATTGCAATACAAAGTATAATTTATGAAACACAAGTGATATATGAAACTCTTAAAAATATTGATATTTTAAAAATGAACAATTTAGTACATGTATATGACAATACAGACTACATGACTGAAAACCAAACAGTTATCGAGAAGCCTCTTTTGGCCTTAAATTACTGTATATTGGGTATATCAGTTAGCAATATTTTAATACTGCTATTGTTGTGCATTCAATTTAATCTAGATATATTTATCATATTGCTAGGATGTTCATATCGATGCAGGTATAAATCGAAAATTTGTTTTACCACATTACACTTTTGCTCTAAATTCATATTATGGAGAAACAGTATCTTCCCACCACAATAATTGAAACTATGGTTTGTTTCAAAATTATTACTCAACTTTTCCACTACATCTTAAAGAAGTATCTTAGTTTTGTTTCACTTACAGTATTACAGTGGATAAAAACACAATACGTTTGGACCATTATTGTTCGATATATTAAGTATTTGAAAATTCACGAAGTCACCACTACATTGTACACAGTATTTTTACTTATTCTCTGCTCGATTTTAGTAACTTTAATAGCTAAGGTTTTTCAAGGTCAAGCATCGAGAAAGGTATACATTTTGGTAATGCATATAGACGTACTATCACTTATATTTCTGATTTTCGATAAGTATTACTCTTTTTGCACCAACTACCTCAAACAACCGTGTCAAAGTGTATCCTCATGTTTTATGCTATATATAAAGTTAATTGTCATAATGTTTATTACCTTATATTGTGATGGCTACGTCTAATATTCATTTTGGGTCTTTGAATGCCCAAGGTTTGCGCGGTTCACTGAAACGCTTAAGAATCTCGGAATGGATAAAACAGCAAAAAATGGATATAATCTTTTTAATTGAAACGCATTTTACACAAGAGATTTTAAGTGATGTATCTGGTGATTTCAAAGATTTTCATATATACAATTCGTATGGTTCGAATAATAGCAAAGGCTGCAGCATTTTAATAAGGAAGTCTTTCAAAGTGGAAAATGAGATATTGAACGCTCTTTCAGATAACGAAGGGCGATACATTCTATTGAATTTACGTATAGAAGAAACAACATTTTCTTTGCTTTGTATATATGCGCCAAATGAAAAAAGAAATACGAACATATTTTTTCAAAATATTAATAAATTACTAGATCAAGAATGTAACGGATTAAAAATCATAGGCGGAGACTTTAATGAACCACTTAATCAGTCCGATAGAGTATCACGTAACACAAATAATATCAAACCAACAGAATATCTTTTAAAACTAATTAAGAATCATAACTTATGCGATATTTGGAAAGTTAAAAATACGAACAAAAATCAATTTACATGGAGGCGTACAAATGGATTTGAAAAAAGCAGAATTGATTATTGGCTTACAGAAAACAACATTTCGAGTTTAATATCAAACACAGACATAAGACCTGCGCAGATAAGATTCACTGACCATCAAGCAATATCTCTAAATATTTGCTTACCTAACAAGCGCGGTCCTAGTTACTGGAAACTAAATAACGCTCTCCTAAACGATATTGAATATAAAACTTTAATAATCAAGACTATTACAGATGTAGAAAACGATGTTAACATTATTAGTATAAATAGCCGGACACGCTGGGAAATAGTTAAATATGAAATTAAAGAAATATCAATTGCTTATTCGAAGAGAAAAGCCAAAAAGCGACGCGATCATCTATCAGAAATAGAGGAGCAACTTAAATACTTAAACGTATCTTATGAACAAAATAACTGTGTTGATACTTTAAAACGAATAAAAGACATTGAAACAGAAATCGAAAATTTGTATAGTATAAAGGTTAGTGGTGCAAAGGTTAGATCCAGGGCACAGCTCATTGATGATGGAGAGAGAAACTCTAAATATTTTCATTTGATCGAAAAATCTAGACAATCGCGAAAAGTATTAAATAGCTTACTTGTCAACGGAAAACTAACTACAAACTTTGATGACGTCCTTAAAGAAGAAGTAAGATTTTATAGTGATTTATATACAGAAAAGTGTCAGCATGAAAATATTGACGAATATCTCGATACAGTTCGATTTAATAAAACACTTACTGAAAATGAAGCAAATACATGCGAGGGACTAATAACTTTTGAAGAGTGTAAAATAGCTCTTTCAGAAATGAAACGAAATAAAAGTCCTGGCTATGATGGTATATCTGTTGAATTTTATGCCACATTCTGGAACGATATAAAGCATTTATTGATCAAAAGTTATAACGAGACATATAAACACAACGAATTGTCGGAAACTCAGAAAATAGGTATTATTTCACTACTATACAAAAAAGGCGATCCGAAAAATATCGAGAATTATCGCCCCATATCTCTTTTAAATAACGATTATAAGTTACTTACCAAGATATTAGCAATACGGTTACAAAAGGTTTTGCCTTCAATTATAGATTTAGATCAGCAAGGCTACATAAAAGGTCGATTTATTGGAAATAATATTAGACAGATATATGATATTTTACACTATTGTGAAGATACTAATATAGATGGTGCTATTCTTTTTCTAGACTTTCGCAAAGCATTCGATACCGTTAATCACGATTTTTTGTATGAAACTCTTAAAAGATTCAATTTTAAACTAATGTTCATAAACTGGATAAAATCTCTGTACAACAACATCATCTCATATATATTAAACAACGGCTGGCTATCTCAAAGTTTTAAGCTATCGCGAGGCCTCCGTCAAGGCTGCAGCATTTCATCACTTCTTTTCATCATCGTTGCTGAAGTTCTAGCAAATAAAATACGCGATAATACTAATATCTCTGGTATTCCTGTTAAAGTTAACAAAGAGCTTCTCAATATAAAACTAACACAACTAGCCGATGATACTAGTTTATTTGTAAAAAACAAGACTGACATCAATAATGCACTTTCAACTATTAACACATTCGGAAAATATTCAGGTTTAACTCTTAACATAAATAAAACTGAAGGCATGTGGATTGGCAAATCTAAATTATCAAATGAAAATGTAGGCGACATTAAATGGAAGAAAACAGTTAAAGCTTTAGGAGTATACTTTGGAACTGATAAAATGGAATGTGAAAAATTAAATTGGGAATCTAAAATTGAATTATGTAAAAGTCTCATTAACCAGTGGAGCAAAAGAAAACTATCGTTTTATGGTAAGGTTACAGTTATAAAATCTATCCTTCTTCCAAAATTTACTTATTTGCTCCAATCTATACATCTACCTAAATCTGTCAAGAATAATCTAAATACTTTATTTTTCCATTTCATATGGAGTAATAAAAGAGAAAAAATCAAAAGAAGCATACTGATAAATAAGACTGAAGATGGCGGAATCAACATGATCGATTTAGATAGTTTCACAGCCATGTTACAAATAAAATGGGTAAAATCACTGCTATCATCAGAAAATGCCAATTGGAAAATAATCCCAAAATATTATTTCGAAAGTTTTGGTACAGATTTCCTCATATTCTACATGAACTTTAACTCAATGAAAAACCTACCAAATAACATCTGCAAATTTCCTGAGTTCTACAAAGACATCATTCTCAATTGGATAGCCTTTAGAAATATTAACAAACAGCAACCTAAAACATTCTATGATATACGACAGGAAATAATTTGGGGAAATGAGTCAATTAAATACAAAAATAAACCTATACTGTTTAATACTTGGATCAACTCTGGTATAATTTTTGTAAATGATATAATAGACAACAATGGTAACATTAGCGAAAACATTATTCTAGGCAAATTACGAAATCATTCTAATTGGATATCAGAAATAATGATTCTTAAAAACGCAATACCCAAAACATGGTTTAAGAAAATACAAACGGAAGAATCAACACGAACACGCGTTAAAGTGAATCTAAGACTTCCATTTTCCATATCAAATTTAAAATCTTTGAATAATAAAGCGATATACAATACACTTTTGCAAAGAAAATCATCGAAACCATACTTGCAATCATACTGGGAGAATAAATTTGATCTCAAAATACCAGGGAAACAATTGTACTCACAAATAAACATGTGTATTGATAACAGATATAAACAGTTTCGATACAAGCTAATTAATAACATTATTGCAAATTGTCATAACCTATATAAATGGCAAATAAACGAAAATCCAAACTGCAGCTTTTGTAAAGTACCAGACGATTTAGACCACTTCTTTATTGAATGTCATTTAATCAAACCATTTTGGAACAGATTGACGAATACATTTAAATCACTTGGGATTCAGAAAAATATACACAACTTAAAGAGTGTTGTGCTAGGATACAATTTTGACAATAGTAATTATTGGGAATTTAACATGATTTTGACCATATCGAGCTTTTGCATTTACAAGTCATTCTTCCTAAGTAATCAACGTTCAAATGAATTGAACATTGTTTATACATTTCTTCATGAAATGAGTACATTTAAAGACCATCTAAAATACAAGCGAAAATCGTTTGCATTGATAGACACATTCATAGAGAAGTTTTAGTATTCTTACCATTCAAAGTTCTGAGCTTATTTTAATACAATTAGATTATAAAGAAAACTACATGCTCATCTGATTCAATGTATAATTTTGTTTAAATGCTTAAGAGATTGCTTATAAGAGATTCGTTGTTTTATTGAAATTGTCACACTGTAATTATGTTGATAAATGTTGTTATGTAAATGTTGTTATAATCTAAATAAAAGAAAAAAAAACATAACACTTAGTTTAAACATATTTTATGTATCAATATTTACATCATGTTGTAACATTAATATACAAGAACAGATGGATTAAATCGGAAGCTAGTAGCTTATTTAGATTTTCTCCATGACAAACATAATTTTCATGAACTATGGCTGAGTGTACATAACACTTAAGATTAATTAATGTTCTTTTCCCGTGTTTCGAGGTATGAAATGTCATTTTTTACAACTAATTTGCAAAGTTTTTTCTGAAGAAATTATGTGTAAAAACTAGCATTTCCTACCTCTATGAAACGCTGAATAAAACATCCAATTACATGTACAGTTAATATTTTACAAATTACAAAACAAGTCATCTTGTGCATACTGCGCAGAGGTCTTCACACTGTATTTGTTCCTATAGTGTCGCGTAGTCACGTATTAATACTTGGATGCTTAGAACATAGAATACTTGTGAGGTTCATAGAGTTATGAACGACTATCACATGGGCGGAAGCACCCAATCACAATCGCGGTCGACATTGCAAGTTGCAATAATTCGGCTATAGCATAATATAATCACACATTAATAATTGAACAACTGTATTTTCAGGTTTTTTTTCGACAGTAAATCCACCAAACAATTGTAAATAAACTAAGAACGCTATTATTTATTATATCCAGGATGTGTAGGTTCTTATTCGAGGTAGACTGAATTATGTGCTTTGCCAGAAATATGGGGATTATCTTATGTGAACGATTTAAGCCCGTCGTGATCAATCCGATGTTTTGCCGCGATCACTAATCCGTTCTTGTCAACAAGACACCATTAGGCTGCAGTATTTATTATGCGAGTTGGAGAAAATAAACGGATACAAGGTGGGGTTCTGTTTTTTTTTCGGAGACGAGACTAATAAGATATTTATAATATATATATGGTATTTATAAGACAGTAATCTAATATTCCTTGTATAATATCTTCTGATAAAAGTGAAGTTTTAGCGAGGAAACATCATAGACTATGCATTAAGTTTATTATACCATCATTGCAGGTATGACCTCACAGCGACATGACGTCATACATGTGTATTAGGCACAGTGTTATGTTATCATATGAAACGTCCCACTGATTAAAAACAGATACAGCAACCTATCGCTTTATAATGAACATCGCTTAACTGTCCGTATCGTATTAAACGTCACAGTAATTAAAAATACACAACAACCTGTCGATTTATAATGAACATCGCGTAACGTAACGTAAACTGTGGTTTCATAAATGTATGGACTGAACATAGTTTTCCTAATGCAAAATGGTTAAAACTAGCGGTAAAACAAAAACTACATGATTTATATTTAAATAATTGGTACACCATGGTAGACAACTCTAGTAATAGTACGTTTTATAGAGTGTTTAAAAGATCTTTTGGAATTGAACCTTACTTATCAAAATTACAAAACTCCACACTGTATAACCTAATTAAATTTAGAACAAGAAACCATCGATTACCAATAGAAACAGGAAACTGGTCAATAACACCAATAAATGAAAGAACATGTAACTCTTGTAGAAACAGAATTGGGGATGAATTTCACTATTTGTTTGAATATGAACAATTTACAAATGAAAGAAGACAATATATTAATCCAATGTATTTTCGACGCCCAAATATGTTTAAATTAGAGAAATTAATTTGCACCAAAAATAGTTCAGAATTTCAGAAATTATGTAAGTTTATTATGATAATAATGTTACATACAAGAATGTAACAGGTATACTCTTTTTCCAAATTTGTGATATTTGTGTCTATAACTAAAAATACTATTGGAAATATTTATTCACCTTGACAATTGATATATTCTGTTTTGTGCTTTTGTTTTGTAGCCTCGTTTGTATGTCTTGTTTATTGTAAATACCTCATATTTGCATGTTCTGTACATGTATTGAGTGAAATAAAAGAGATGTTCTGTTCTGTTCTGTAACTTTCTGTTATCATATAAAACGATATACTCATGTCAGCATGATACAAAAACATAACGCTAACGAGCAAAACAGAACCTCATTGGCGGAGCACACGAGGACCATTCATAATCAATATATCAGTAATTGCCCCTGACTACTCATAGATGAGGATATGTCATTTTAATTGGCATATTTTGCATAGCTTATTATTGGTTCATAACATACATATAACTACATATAAACTATAATAACATACATAAAGCTACATATAAACTATAATAACATACATAAAGCTACATATAAACTATAATAACATACATATAACAACATATAAACTATAATAACATACATATAGCAACATATAAACTATAATAACATACATAAAGCTACATATAAACTATAATAACATACATAAAGCTACATATAAACTATAATAACATACATATAACTACATATAAACTATTATAACATACATAAAAATACATATAAACTATAATAACATACATAAAACTACATATAAACTATAATAACATACATAAAGCTACATATAAACTATAATAACATACATATAACTACATATAAACTATAATAACATACATATAGCTACATATAAACTATAATAACATACATATAACTACATATAAACTATAATAACATACATAAAGATACATATAAACTATAATAACATACATATAACTACATATAAACTATAATAACATACATAAAACTACATATAAACTATAATAACATACATAAAGCTACATATAAACTATAATAACATACATATAACTACATATAAACTATAATAACATACATAAAGCTACATATAAACTATAATAACATACATAAAGCTACATATAAACTATAATAACATACATAAAGATACATATAAACTATAATAACATACATATAACTACATATAAACTATAATAACATACATATAACTACATGTAAACTATAATAACATACATAAAGCTACATATAAACTATTATAACATACATATAACTACATATAAACTATAATAACATACATAAAGCTACATATAAACTATACTAACATACATAAAGATACATATAAACTATAATAACATACATATAACTACATATAAACTATAATAACATACATATAACTACATATAAACTATAATAACATACATATAACTACATATAAACTATAATAACATACATAAAGCTACATATAAACTATAATAACATACATATAACTACATATAACTATAATAACATACATATAACTACATATAAACTATAATAACATACATAAAGCTACATATAAACTATAATAACATACATATAACTACATATAAACTATAATAACATACATAAAGATACATATAAACTATAATAACATACATATAACTACATATAAACTATAATAACATACATATAACTACATGTAAACTATAATAACATACATATAAATACATATAAACTATAATAACATACATATAGCTACATATAAACTATAATAACATACATAAAGCTACATATAAACTATAATAACATACATAAAGCTACATATAAACTATAATAACATACATATAGCTACATATAAACTATAATAACATACATATAACTACATAGACACTATAATAACATACATAAAACAACATATAAACTATAATAACATACATAAAGCTTCATATAATAGGTTTAATGATATAAGAGGTGTGTCGGATGTTGTATGTGGGAATAAAGTACCTAGTGGAATAACTAACAGTGTTGTATGGGGATGTGCATCATATTGGTAGAATTCTTTGGTATTCATGATATTAAAATAACACACTATAAGAGGTGTAATGCCAGGGTTAATAATACTGCGAACTATGTGTGACCGCTAATAGTGTATGACATACTAGTAACCTATGACAGTTGGCAGTAAACGATTACTGGCATGTTTTACTTATGAATAAAACCTTTCTGAAACAGTCTGGGCGGAGTTGGTCAACACTAGCTAGCTACTTGCAAAACTTTGAAATAAAATAATTCTTATATAGTCGGTAATGTAGAATTATGAAATTTCTTATTCGTATAGCGGAACTTTCCAGCCAATGTATTATCATGGTACTTAATAATAAAGTAGATACGGGTCCATGGTCCAGGTTCGATCCCCCGTCTGACAATAAAAATATAAACAGTTTTTTCAGATGGGACTATAAACCGAAGTCACATGTTTCGACGCTATACATCGAATATGTAAAAGAACCAGGAATGCCTCTGGAATTGGAACGTCTTCTTTATATTGTACTATCTTCCTAAAAAATGTAACTGAATAATATATTGCTGGGTGCCTCTCTCTGATTAACCTGCTGTCGTATGAAAACAAGTTATTGCATGTATATTTATATATGTGTAATATCTATAGATTATAGTTATATGCGCTTGATAAAGGTAAGTGGAAGTCGTGATAGTGCAGTGGGTGCGTGTTCGCTTCCGGTGCGAAAGGTCCGGAATTCGAGCCCCGCTGTAGCCGTTACGAGTATGCTCTTAGGCAAGGCATTTAAATTCCACCTTGCCTCTTCTCTCTCCCTCGTGGCGATGGATTCCATCAGGAATGAGGTCTCGAGAGTGATTACTATAAGTTGTAAGAACTTGTTTCGCAATCGAGCTAAAATATATTTGTATAAACTAAAGGTAATGATGTGTTATTTGTATTTCAGACAAGCAGTCCTCCCTCTCGACGGGCCAGCGAAACAGATGTCCGTTGGCGGACGACTGATTCCTGGAGATATAGCCGTCTTTGATGACAAAGCCGCCAACGCAGTACTTTTGGAAGCCGAATCGCAATTGAAATCCGGCTACCCGACTATAGCTACATCATCAATGGTCACCAGAAGACAGAGAGATGTTTTGGAAGACGTTGATAGCTCAACGGATGTGCGATTCTTTTCTGAGCTAGTAAAACCAATGCAATATCGCTGGAAGTTTCAGAAAGAGAAGCTAAACACCCTGTCTCCTTCGAAGCATGGTTTTCATCAGCGAAGTCAATCACCCACATTTCAAAGACTTATAGAAGCGACTGAAAAACTACACACTTTTGCTAAACATTATCCGGAAGTCGTGGATGCGAGTGATAGACATGATATCTACGAAACACAGAGTGCTATGAATATAAATCCACCTTCTTCAATTTTGAGATTTGTCAAGTCAGAACCAATCAGTAATTGTACTAGTTATACAAGATCCATTCCTGCTACAAATGACACGCCTTTACAGAAAGGTTATGAGCTTAAACCTGAAATAAGAAACATAGAGTCATCCAAAAGAGAAAAAGAATATATATTGCTTCAAGATGATATCGAAGCTTATGACAGTCCAAGTAGGTCTCCAACACCACCACCTCCTCCTCCGCCGCCCACAAAACCTTCCAAAAAACGTCATCAAGAGTTCAAAGTGGATTTTAAAAAGTTAGATTCACATTCAGAACTTCATTTATTTCTTCCTCATATTCAAGAATCAAATTCAAGAGGAGCATCTCCGGAGGAACATCATCGGAGAGGAAAATTAAAAGTAACTCTGCCTTCCATTGATGACTTGGAAGTTAGAACAATTGATGACGATAAAGCTAAGTTAAAGAAAAAGCACAAAAATGAACATAAAAGGAAAAAGAAACATTTGCTTAGAATAAAATCTGGCAATAATGACAAGGAAGTTACTGACAGACTAAATGATATTCCTACATTGATTTCATTAGAAAATGACAAAGACTATCATCCAGAGTCGATGTGTATGTTCGAAAACTGCCCTATGCATCAACACAGAAAATCTAACAATATTAGACAGGCATAACGAGTGTTGATTGGTGTTTTGTCCTTATTCTTGGTAAACATTGTTGATTATACCACAAGTTTTCAATTCAGGCGTGTAATACAAGTATACATAATTGTAAAGAAAGCTTCTGTTTATGGATTTGTGTTATGCTATGTTGGCGGTGCAGTTATTTATTGCGCTGTCCAGTAAGAACAAGTTCATGACCTTATAACCGCCGCAAATTCGAAGCGGATTCTTTTCTTATGATGGCATGTGTGGCCGAGTGGTTACGGTCGTTTACGTCAACTCACTTGTTCCTCACCGCTGTATGTTCCAATCCCACGGGGGTGTCGAACTATTTTGCGTGAGGAAGTTATGAATCTTGCTTGAGGAAAGTGGCTATACCTATGTGACTATCCGAGCCTCAATATCGCTCGGGGTCTTCATCCACAAAGAATAGCTGGAGAGTCGCCATATGACCTAAGCTGTTGGTGCGACCTTGAACCCTAAAAACAAATATCACGAATTATTATAATACACGTATATCAAAAAAGCTATATTTCTATTGTTTATTTCAGTTAATAAAATTGGGGGTTTTAAAATACAGTGATCACTGACATAGACTACCCACGAGCCTCAATAACGCTCGGTGTCTTCATCCACAAAGAAAAGCATGAGAGTCGCCATATGACCTAAGCTGTTGGTGTGACCTTGAACCCTAAAAACAAATATCACGAATTATTATAATACACGTAGTATATCAAAAAAGCGTACATTGTTATCACGCTGTATTTCTATTGTTTATTTGAGTTAATAAAATTGGGGGTTTTAAAATATAGTGGTCATTGACATAGACTACCGACATACATACGATATATCGTGACAACTACTGAAACAGCTACCACTGGCATACACTGACAAACAGAGACAATCTCTATAGACTGGCCGAACTGACAACTACTGAAACAGCTACCACTGGCATACACTGACAAACAGAGACGATCTCTATAGACTGGCCGAACTGACAACTACTGAAACAGCTACCACTGGCATACACTGACAAACAGAGACAATCTCTATAGACTGGCAGAACTGACAACTACTGAAACAGCTACCACTGGCATACACCGACAAACAGAGACAATCTCTATAGACTGGCCGAACTGACAACTACTGAAACAGCTACCACTGGCATACACTGACAAACAGAGACAATCTCTATAGACTGGCCGAACTGACAACTACTGAAACAGCTACCATTGGCATACACTGACAAACAGAGACAATCTCTATAGACTGGCAGAACTGACAACTACTGAAACAGCTACCACTGGCATACACTGACAAACAGAGACAATCTCTATAGACTGGCCGAACTGACAACTACTGAAACAGCTACCACTGGCATACACTGACAAACAGAGACAATCTCTATAGACTGGCCGAACTGACAACTACTGAAACAGCTACCATTGGCATACACAGACAAACAGAGACAATCTCTATAGACTGGCCGAACTGACAACTACTGAAACAGCTACCATTGGCATACACTGACAAACAGAGACAATCTCTATAGACTGGCCGAACTGACAACTACTGAAACAGCTACCATTGGCATACACTGACAAACAGAGACAATCTCTATAGACTGGCCGAACTTACAACTACTGAAACAGCTACCACTGGCATACACTGACAAACAGAGACAATCTCTATAGACTGGCCGAACTGACAACTACTGAAACAGCTACCATTGGCATACACTGACAAACAGAGACAATCTCTATAGACTGGCCGAACTGACAACTACTGAAACAGCTACCATTGGCATACACAGACAAACAGAGACAATCTCTATAGACTGGCCGAACTGACAACTACTGAAACAGCTACCATTGGCATACACTGACAAACAGAGACAATCTCTATAGACTGGCCGAACTGACAACTACTGAAACAGCTACCATTGGCATACACTGACAAACAGAGACAATCTCTATAGACTGGCCGAACTTACAACTACTGAAACAGCTACCACTGGCATACACTGACAAACAGAGACAATCTCTATAGACTGGCCGAACTTACAACTACTGAAACAGCTACCACTGGCATACACTGACAAACAGAGACAATCTCTATAGACTGGCCGAACTGACAACTACCATAGAATGGACAGAAATTGTCATACAATGACCACTACATCTACTGACCACTGACATAGTCGAACAACTTACATATACTGATAACTGACGCCGGTCGGCAATGCATACTCGCCGAATTCGAGTACATGTCCGTATCTCTAAGCAGAGCGGGTAAGAATACGGACCCATAGCTAATGCCTTTTAGATAACTGGTTTCATGAAAATAGTCGCGATATCCACTTATTTATATATGCATACAATGTGTTGGTCATTGGGCGTAGCTAGATCACAATTGGTATGCAAGCCCGGCTAGGAATGTCCGGATGCATGTTCCTCTTTATCAAAGTATTGACAAAAATGCATTTAAGACGTTTTAAAAATGACATGCAGGTCCGGGTATACACAGTGCATACGTAGGGTAATGGGAATAGTGGTAGTGGGAACACTTATAAGTGGAGCTCATTTCTGTTGAGAGTTTGAGACAAGTGTGTGTGTTGTTTACGAAAGCTTTAAAGAAATATGTTGCCAGAAAAGCACGAGAAACATCGCAATAGTTTTACATAACTCTCCGTGAAATTAATTAGCGACATCGCTGCATTTTCTGTTATCTCCCTTGGCAGATAACGTCCGATTCATCCCGAAATGAATAGCGGTCGTCAGACGGAATTCTTTGTCTTTACTGATGTGGCCTAACAAGATGTTGCGATATGAAAAATGTGATGTGATCAAACTCATGTTAATTAAGTGATAACACATTTGCATAGATAAGTTCCCATAGGATATTAGCCTGGGTTCCAGTCGATATTTCACTTTTTAACTTCTGGCAAAATGACACGTTGATATGATCAGAAGCTCAATACGGCCCAATTAATGATCTCGGTGTTAAAATATATTTATTTGACTGACTAGGCGAAACATATCAACGCCTGTTCACAGGCTAATAGGATATATACCATGGAGAACATGGATGAAATTGATTGAAAAGCATGTTGTGCAAACGAACTTACAGATATCTCTCATTTACTTTTATGCTTTGCAATGAATGATAGAGTTTTCTCAGTGAAAGAAAATAAATCTCCATCTTCCACTGTTTTGCTTGAGTTTCATATTCCTCCGCGGTTGGATGTACTTTTGTATTTTAGCTATTTTCTGATAATCATGAACAGTTAATTATAACGTTATATATTCTAATGAATTTGTTTTGTCTGTAGTTTTTAATTTTGACAGCAAACAGAAACTAACGTGAACATTATACCGGAACTATTTCTTATTACGGTCGTTGGAAATTATAAAAGAAATAGAAGATTGGTGTTTATTGGTGTAAGATAGGATTTTATTTCATCTCGTGACAACCGAAATACAAAACGAATACGAAATAAAACATTCTATTTTACACTAATAAACACACATATCCTCTATGTCTTAGTGATGGTAGTCTAGACGTGTTTAATAGTTGGTTTGTAGTTGAGACGTCGATAGCAAGTTCCAATGTTGCTACATAGTTCGAGCCCCACTGGAGCCGTTATGACTGTGCCCTTAGGCAAGGCATTTAAATTCCACGTTGCCTCTTCTCTCTCCCTCGTGGCGATGGATTCCACCAGGATTGAGGTCTCGAGAGTGATTTATATAAGTTGAAATAACTTGTTTCGCAATCGAACTAAAATAAATTTGTATAAACTAATGTTGCTACAACGTTAGATAGCAGGCGTTGTTGAAAACGCCGTTTTAAGAAAAGCAAGACGTCATAATAACGTTAAATATTTGGCGTTGTGACAATGTCATATTCGCAGCGTTGGTAAGACGTGGTTTATTCGTTCTATTGTGGTCGCGACTGCGGTAAGCATAATCCGACGTTGTAGCAACGCTAGATATCCGACGTCGTTGACAACGTCATATGTACGACGTTGCGATAACGTTACATATTCTACGTAATTACAACGTATGTTCCCAGCGCTAAAAGATTCATTATGTGTATTGTGGTCACGACGTCAGCAACCGAAATCCAACATTGTATCAACGTTATATATCTGACGTCGATGACAACGTCATTTTAACAATTCAATTCCTTTATTACGTCAGGTTACATGAGTAACAACAGACAATACAATATTTTAACGAAAAACATGGACATGGGTAACAGCAAAAGTACATCTAAAACAAAAGTGGACATATACAAACGGGGTGGCAACAAATATAGCCTACATATTAGGTTTTGTTAACAATATTTTCATCCTATTTGATTAATTTATCATAGATAAACATTTTGTTGACGGGGACAGTGATATTACTTTACAACTTATATTTGATTTACGCATGGAAAGACCGTGGTTTGTTCCAGATGTGTAAGTAAGGCATGCCATTGATTGCGTCAAGTTACTAAGTTATAAGAATTGGTCAAATATTCTTCTAATTTCAGCGTGACTTTATATAGATTGTACACTATTCCTTTATTAGATAACTTCACGCTACTTCTCCATTGATAAATGGGTAAGCTTAATGTCTGTTTTATAATCCGACGACTATTATTTGATATTATATCATTTCGATTAAGGAACAATGTGTATTGCTTGAAATAGTATACTCCTAACAACACTGGAATAGTTATCTTAGTCACCAGTGACAAGTTTCAAAATTTTACAATCCTTGATTTTATAATAATTTCAAACGGATACCTACCAAAATATCCGTACATCATGTAAGCCGATGTTCTTCTTCGAGTTCTACACATTTTTATTAGAAATTCTGTAATGACTTTTTCGATATAATTTATGTTTTCAAGTCCCCACATTTCGCACGAATATGTTAAGTATTGTCTGAACGAACAACTTGAGCTGTACATCTATTGACAAATTGAGGTTGGAAATACGCATATATAAAAGATGCATTGATTTTATAGCTTAGGGTTTCAGATGCGCCCGAGCTTTGTTAAATGTACGCGCAGGACTGAACACAAAACCTATATAGTTATAGTTACCCGCCATTTTAAAATTGTTTCCTGCCAGGCTAAATGACGTTAAGAACACAATATTTATTTTAGCATAAAACTATTACATTAGTGTTAGCGACATCAATCGTAAGTTTCCAATTTTGACAATCTATATTGAAATCATCCTCAGACATTTTTGGAATTCATCTGGAGTTGTGCATCACAGTATTGACCGCAAATAAAAGAACAACACTATTTAGAAACCGAATTACATCATTGCTGTCATACTCTAGATTAATACCATTATTTCCTTTAGATACCAGGAAGTCCAGGCAACCATAATCCGACGGTGTAGCGACGTTAGATATCCGATGCCGTTGACAACGTCATCCTTGCGAATTTCTACAACGTTAATGTTCCATGTCATTACAACGTCATGTTCCCAGCGTTAAAAAGATGGTGATTTATTACTTGTATTGTAGTCACGACGTAGTCATCCGAAATCCAATATTGTAGTAATGTTTTATATCCCACGTCGATGACAACGTTACGTTAAATAGTGGGCGTTGTGGCAACGTCATATTTGCAACGGTTGAAAGACGTGGTATGTTCTATATATTGTGGTCGCGATTACGGCACACATAATCCGACGTTGTAGCAACGCTTGGTACCTGATATCATTGACAACGTCATCCTTACGGCGTTGCTACACCGTAAATGTTCGACGTCGTAACAATGTCATGTTCACAACGTTGGAGAATCGTGGTTTATTAGTTGTTTTGTTCACGCGAAGTCCACAACCCAAATGTACAATTGTAGCAATGTTAGATATGCGACGCCGTGCTCCCAGTGTTGAAAATACATTGTTTATTAGTTGTATTGCGGTCGTGACAACGTAGCCCACATCTAACGTTTAGGCAACGTTAACTATTAGACGTCGTGGCAAGAGAGAGAGAGAGGAGAGAGAGAGATAGAGAGGAGAGAGATAGAGAGAGAGAGAGAGAGAGAGAGAGAGAGAGAGAGAGAGAGAGAGAGAGAGAGAGAGAGGAGATAGAGAGAGAGAGAGAGAGAGAGAGAGAGAGAGAGAGAGAGAGAGAGAGAGAGAGAGAAGAGAGAGAGAGAGAGAGAGAGAGAGAGAGAGAGAGAGAGAAGAGAGAGAGAGAGAGAGAGAGAGAGAGAGAGAGAGAGAGAGAGAGGAGAGATAGAGAGAGAGGAGAGAGAGGAGAGAGAGGAGAGAGAGAGAGAGAGAGAGAGAGAGAGAGAAGAGAGCGAGCGAGAGAGAGAGAAGAGATAGAGCGAGCGAGAGCGAGAGAGGCAATGTGGATGTTACTGTCTTGTAAGGACAACCTTGATAAATAGATACGAGATTAAACAACAAACTACACAACTAGTGTAGGCTTACGCCATGTAGCTAATCAGGAAGCGAGACAAAGAAAAGAAAACCAAATATAAATGACATTGCATGGAACCTGGACAATAGTGGTAAGGAAGTGACGTTCGTATTGGATGGCATTCTTCGATTCATCCTGAGTCCGTATGCATGTTCGAAAACGGTCCAACGCAGAAAATCGAAGAAGATTAGTCAGTGTTCATTAGCGTCATATAATCCTGCTTAAACTGACTGTCCCGAGTCTTCGAACACCGTTGCTATCTGACGAGTCTTCGAACACAGTTGCTATCTGACGAGTCTTCGAACACAGTTGCTATATGACGAGTCTTCGAACACAGTTGCTATCTGACGAGTCTTCGAACACAGTTGTTATCTGACGAGTCTTCGAACACCGTTGCTATCTGACGAGTCTTAGAACACAGTTGCTATCTGACGATTCGTAGAACACCGTTGCTATCAGACGATTCTTCGAACACAGTTGCTATCTGACGAGTCTTCGAACACAGTTGCTATCTAACGATTCTTCGAACACAGATGCTATCTGACGAGTCTTCAAACACAGTTGCTATCTAACGATTCTTCGAACACAGTTGCTATCTGACGAGTCTTCGAACACAGTTGCTATCTGACGAGTCTTCGAACACAGTTGCTATCTGACGATTCTTCGAACACAGTTGCTATCTGACGAGTCTTCGAATACAGTTGCTATCTGACGAGTCTTCGAACACAGTTGCTATCTGACGAGTCTTCGAACACAGTTGCTATCTGACGAGTCTTCGAACACAGTTGCTATCTGACGAGTCTTCGAACACAGTTGCTATCTGACGAGTCTTAGAACACAGTTGCTATGTGACGATTCGTAGAACACCGTTGCTATCAGACGATTCTTCGAATACCGTTGCTATCTGACGATTCTTCGAATACCGTTGCTATCAGACGATTCTTCGAATACCGTTGCTATCAGACGATTCTTAGAACACAGTTGCTATCTGACGATTCTTCGAACACAGTTGCTATCAGACGATTCTTCGAACACCGTTGCTATCAGGCGATTCTTCGAACACAGTTGCTATCTGACGATTCTCCGAACACCGTTGCTATCAGACGATTCTTCGAACACAGTTGCTATCAGACGATTCTTCGAACACCGTTGCTATCTGACGAGTCTTCGAACACAGTTGCTATCTGACGAGTCTTCGAACACAGTTGCTATCTGACGAGTCTTCGAACACAGTTGCTATCTGACGAGTCTTAGAACACAGTTGCTATCTGACGATTCGTAGAACACCGTTGCTATCAGACGATTCTTCGAACACAGTTGCTATCTGACGAGTCTTCGAACACAGTTGCTATCTGACGATTCTTAGAACACAGTTGCTATCAGACGATTCTTCGAACACAGTTGCTATCTGACGATTCTTCGAACACAGTTGCTATCTGACGATTCTTCGAATACCGTTGCTATCAGACGATTCTTCGAATACCGTTGCTATCAGACGATTCTTCGAATACCGTTGCTATCAGACGATTCTTAGAACACAGTTGCTATCTGACGATTCTTCGAACACAGTTGCTATCAGACGATTCTTCGAACACCGTTGCTATCAGGCGATTCTTCGAACACAGTTGCTATCTGACGATTCTCCGAACACCGTTGCTATCAGACGATTCTTCGAACACAGTTGCTATCAGACGATTCTTCGAACACCGTTGCTATCAGACGATTCTTCGAACACCGTTGCTATCTGACGATTCTCCGAACACAGTTGCTATCTGACGAGTCTTCGAACACAGTTGCTATCTGACGAGTCTTCGAACACAGTTGCTATCTGACGAGTCTTCGAACACCGTTGCTATCTGACGATTCTTAGAACACCGTTGCTATCAGACGATTCTTAGAACACCGTTGCTATCAGACGATTCTTCGAACACCGTTGCTATCAGACGATTCTTAGAACACCGTTGCTATCAGACGATTCTTAGAACACCGTTGCTATCTGACGATTCTTAGAACACCGTTGCTATCTGACGATTCTTAGAACACAGTTGCTATCTGACGATTCTTCGAACACAGTTGCTATCTGACGATTCTTCGAACACAGTTGCTATCAGACGATTCTTTACAAAATCAGGTTTGCAGTAACGAAATCCACCATTTTTAACATTTTTAATAGACTTGGAAATTGTTGAAAAGCATATAATTTTATTTTGACTCCATACATAGCCAGTTAGGGCTACACATGTGCTTATGTGTGTAAGGGAAGTAACCACCGACATTCAAACATGCACCAGATGTAGTAGGTTATTTACCTTGGATCATATATTATAAGATACACTTCATAAAGAGAAGTTGTACCGTGCGAGTTGGAGGGAGGGCAATGAGTTAACATTGGGGCCTCGTAGAAAATTACCCCTCCCCCCCTAACATTTGAAAATTGGTAACGCCTGGGAAATTGTTTTACAAGATTCCTAGCCTTCCAGGTGATATATCTAGATTCTGATATTAAAATTAAAGAAACAGAATGTTCATATGTATTATATACAAAAATATATACAAATATATTTAATTTTGGCAGATATACAAATCTAAATATGTTCTTAGAAAACGTCGTTTTACCGTCTCAAACTTTATTTAGGTGATACATAACCATTTTAATTATTTAGTTGATTACATTCCATAAACGAGATGACCAATTCCAGGGCAAACTGTGCATGTCTTAGTATTACTTAACGTTTCGAGAATATATAATAATGAACATATAAAACAGCAGGGGTGAGTTTATAATATAAAGTTTTAACAATATAGTCTACTTCCTTTGAAATAATATGTTCGGAAACCGTGAAATACATTTGGTTTTATAATCAGACACATTCAATAGGAATTATAATTGCAACGCGATTCTGGTTGGCTGATTCAGCCCATGTGGTCGGACATTCATAACACTATATGAAACGCAACAATATTCTATCTCAATACTCATAGATATTAGCGGACTACTTTTTTCAGTCAGTCATAAAAAGTACTGCTTCAAGACGCTAAATTGATCAAAATTCCATAAAAATCAATACCAAGTTTAGGCCATAAATTCATTGAATGGTTTATTACCAGCCGTATCTACAAGTTTTTAATCTTTATTTATTTTACAATGATTGCGAAGCAAGTTTTAACAACTTATATATTAATCACTCTCGTTGGCGCGGATGAAAGCGTAAATGTGGTCATTCGTGTGGGAGTACCCGGAGACAATATTTCTGTCATGATTATAATTTGTTTCTGCTAACATTAAAGCGACATTACATCGCACAAATCAAATAAAATGCATTTTTTGTTTTGTTTATTAACTACTGAATTTTTGAGGCAAATATTTGGAAGCAAATACTACCATATAATAGGAAAATACATTCTGTAGAAATTTAAGTTTTCACTGCTTTAAGGTTTTGACAATAATTTCCCTAAATGATCCAGACAGTTAGAACATTTGAACTATCTGCTATTTTTTGTTTTTGTGTTTACCGTCGCACCTAGCATGGATTCCAGTCTGTCGAGTTTTCACTTGTTTGCTTCTGTCAAAACGATCGAATTATATGTCACCGAGTTATCATTGAAAGCATTATTATCATCATCACGAGGGTCGCTGTCCACGAGGGAAAATAATAGCTTTTAATGTTCATGAGTGAAATATAATTCGATCATTCACTTAAACAACACATATAAAAACGATGCAACTGTACGTTAATTTGGCGTGAGAACTCGTGCTCAGACGACAATAAATGACGTCAGAAAATATACGTCGTACACGACGTCACTGACAGTTTGAGTCCGAAAACATTTGCGTTGACAGCAGTTCAACATGCAGCTGTTACGTACCACACGTGTAAACCCAGTGAGAAATAAAGTGTGGTATTCCACTGATTTCAACCATGGAATAACATATTTTATTTCACTGATAAATTTCTATATTTCATTGGAAAGCATTAAATAAATATATTATCTATAAATAGAATATTATGTAACTCTTATTTATAAATATAAATTTATTAGGCACGTCTTTGAAAAAATACAAGGCTCGATAGAGCCATGGTTTGCTTATTTGTCCGACTAGCCCAATCTATTTATATATCTGTAATATTAGCCTAATATTCAGTTCCTATAATAAAACATGTGACATCAGAACGATGCTTGTATGACGTCACATGTTCACAGATGGTATGATAAACTTCAGTTCATGACATGTCGTTTTTATTTATGTATTGCAATGAAATATAAAATGTATCAGTGAATTAAAATGAGTTATTACATACGTTACTATCAATAGTAACACATTTAATGGTAGAAAAGCAAAATATCTGGTCAACGCGGGCAATATATTTCGATTTTCGGCTCTGCAGGGCCAATATCCGATATTGGCCCGGCACGCGCCGAGAACGAATCACGAGCACGTGTCACAGGTAGCAACAACATAGTAACTACATTGTGTAAACATGGCCGCCGAAGCAACACTAAAGTCGTTGTCTGACAGATTGTTGTCTCTTGACGGTAAAATGGCTGAGCGAAATAAGCAAATACCAGCAGAAGAAACATACGGCTATGTATGCAATAAAGAAGTTATTAAACGGCTGCGGTGGGCCATTTGTGGATATTGGCGCACCTATCCGATATTGGCCCGAGGGCCAATATCTCCATAGGGTGCGCCAATATCCACAAATGGCCCACCTCCGCGGTTTAATAACCTCTAATTATCGCGATGTTCACCAACAGATTTCAACCAGTCATACGCCCTATTCAGTCCAGTTTGAGTTGCAGCCTTTGTGTGTCCGTTTTTCATTTTCTCTACATAGCCGTATGTTTCTTCTGCTGTTATTTGCTTATTTCGCTCAGCAATTTTACCGTCAAGAGACAACAATCTGTAAGATAACGACTTTAGTGTTGCTTCGGCGGCCATGTTTACACAATGTAGTTACTATGTTGTTGCTACCTGTGACACGTGCTCGTGATTCTTTCTCGGCGCGTGCCGGGCCAATATCGAATATTGGCCCGGCAGAGCCGAAAATCTAAATATATTGCCCGCGTCGACCAGATATTTTGCTTTTCTACCATTAAATGTGTTACTATTTATAGTAACGTATGCAATAACATTTATTATTACTTAGATATGGATGTTAGCCTATTTTTGCTGTTATTTGCCTACCACAATACTGTCTACCACCCAGGTTATTTACCTTCCACAATACTGTCTACCACAATACTGTCTACCACCCAGGTTATTTACCTTCCACAATACTGTCTACCACAATACTGTCTACCACCCAGGTTATTTACCTTCCACAATACTGTCTACCACAATACTGTCTACCACTCAGGTTATTTGCCTACCACAATACTGTCTACCACCCAGGTTATTTGCCTACCACAATACTGTCTACCACAATACTGTCTACCACCCAGGTTATTTGCCTACCACAATACTGTCTACCACAATACTGTCTACCACCCAGGTTATTTACCTTCCACAATACTGTCTACCACCCAGGTTATTTACCTACCACAATACAGTCTACCACCCAGGTTATTTACCTTCCACAACACTATCTACCACCCAGGTTATTTACCTTCCACAATACTGTCTACCACAATACTGTCTACCACCAGGTTATTTGCCTACCACAATACTGTCTACCACCCAGGTTATTTGCCTACCACAATACTGTCTACCACCCAGGTTATTTACCTTCCACAATACTGTCTACCACCCAGGTTATTTGCCTACCACAATACTGTCTACCACCCAGGTTATTTGCCTACCACAATACTGTCTACCACCCAGGTTATTTACCTACCACAATACTGTCTACCACCCAGGTTATTTGCCTTCCACAATACTGTCTACCACCCAGGTTATTTGCCTACCACAATACTGTCTACCACCCAGGTTATTTA
>CM026387.1:31984204-32094784 GCA_014843695.1 Archivesica marissinica
TGATAGCACGTTATGTAAAAGGAACAACGATAGAAACAGAGGAAAACACTTATACCAATATACCTTTATGGAGTACTCAGGGTAGTAACTGATCGATGACTTTCAATAGAATTAGTACAAGCAGACATTATTTAGAGGTTATTTCATGGCTATTTGATATCAAGTTACTGAGGGTCGATACCTTGGCTGATATATATAAAATCACAGTTATCATACCGCAGCATCTGGTTAGAGAACAACAGTAAAAACAAAGGTTTCCAACTAATAGGACCATTATACATTTCGGGATAAAGCGGACTTTATCTGCCAATGGAGGTAATATAATACCCCGCGATGTCGCTCATTTATAGCACACACTTTCAGAAGATGAGAGACGGATCTGTAGTCCAGTGGCAACACGTTGGACTGGTAATCCAGGGATCGCAGGTTCGATCCCCTGTCTGACCTTAATACAATTAACAGTCTTTCAGATGGGACGTTAAACCGAGGTCTCGTGTCGGTGCTTTACACCGTGCACGTAAAAGAACCAGAGGAGACTCTGGAATGGGTCTCTGTCTGTATCATGCACTATCCTCCAAAATCTAAAATGACTAATATCTTCAGGAGGCATCGCTCATATGGGCAACCGGTAGCGACGATAAATAAACGTAAAACACAGACAGAAGATGAGAAAGATCGTTCACAATCCATGTTGTATACATAGATAGGCCAGTGTAAACAATACACTGGGAACATTAGTCTACTTCCGTATATACTTCCGGTTTTATGAGAACTACGGTGGCAATTGAATACTGGGACGGTGCTCCTGTACGTATTCCAATAAATGTAATAGATACGTCAGACAAGATCGCGTGCGGCTACACATTTCGTCAATTAATTGACCGGTGACTGATCAATGTAGCGATGTTTAATTGAACTGCTCGTATTTTGTCATTCATTGATTGTTCCTTAATTACTGATCAGTCGATCGTTTAAAAAAAATCAAGAAATAACAATATCGTGAATTATCTAGTGAGCAGACAGCTGAGTTATTGACCTGGGAAATAACTCGGTATAGCCTCCAAACAGCCGCGGTTTAAGAAGTTTTTCTGAAGTAAGATAGTATTGACAATTTGTATCAACAGACTGTGACGAATGATTACACTCACAAATCATGGTACTGTACGTTTAGGATAACTTGACAGTGACGTACAAGTGTGTGTGTTTTTACGTTTATTTATCGTCGCTACCGGTTGCCCATATGAACGACGCCTCCCGAAGAGATTAGTCACTAGATTTTGGAGGATAGTGCATGATACAGACAGAGACCCATTCCAGAGTCTCTTCTGGTTCTTTTACGTGTACGATGTAAAGCACCGACACGATACCTCGGTTTAACGTCCCATCTGAAAGACTGTTAATTTTATTATGGTCAGACGGGGGATCGAACCTGCGATCCCTTGATTACCAGTCCAGCGTGTTACCACTGGACTACATATCCGTCTGTGTGACGTACAAGGGCTATACCTATCAGTACAGGTAATTCAGGTAAATTTACAGTTATCGTTGATAATGTATTTTTTATTTTTAATCCGAAACACCGCTTACTGATTACTTTTAAGCCGATTTACCTGCCTTGTGTTGTCGGCATAGCCAACGGGAGTAAATATTGAGTGACGTCACTGTCAAGTTATCCTAAACGTACTATAGAGATTGTACTGACAAAATGTATGACAAGAACAAAATATGTCATACATCAGTCATACATTTTAGAACGAACAAAATGTGTCATACATCAGTCATACATTTTAGAACGAACAAAGTGTGTCATACATCAGTCATACATTTTAGAACGAACAAAATGTGTCGTACATCTGTCATACATTTTAGAACGAACACAATGTGTTATACATCAGTCATACATTTTAGAACGATACAAAGTGTGTCATACATCAGTCATACATTTTAGAACGAACAAAATGTGTCATACATCTGTCATACATTTTAGAACGAACACAATGTGTCATACATCAGTCATACATTTTAGAACGATACAAAGTGTGTCATACATCAGTCATACATTTTAGAACGATACAAAGTGTGTCATACATCAGTCATACATTTTAGAACGAACAAAGTGTGTCATACATCAGTCATACATTTTAGAACGATACAAAGTGTGTCATACATCAGTCATACATTTTAGAACGATACAAAGTGTGTCATACATCAGTTATACATTTTAGAACGAACAAAGTGTGTCATACATCTGTCATACATTTTAGAACGAACAAAATGTGTCATACATCAGTCATACATTTTGTCAGTGTGACTGAATATTGAGTGGATAAACTAGTGTGGCGCCGGCGATATAGCCCAACATTGGTGCTGATGCAGGCGTAAATCCCGAAAGATATTTAGTGAGTAGCGCCATTGAATTGCACATTGTGTCAGAATTTATATTGTATTGACAGACGGTGTCACATGTAATATTGTATTGATAATCGTTGTCAAGTGTAATATTGTATTGACAATCGGTGTCACGTGTAATATTGTATTGACAATCGGTGTCACGTGTAATATTGTATTGACAATCGGTGTCACGTGTAATATTGTATTGATAATCGTTGTCAAGTGTAATATTGTATTGACAGACGGTGTCACGTGTAATATTGTATTGACAATCGGTGTCACGTGTAATATTGTATTGACAATCGGTGTCATGTGTAACATTGTATTGACACTCGGTGTCACGTGTAATATTGTATTGACAATCGGTGTCACGTGTAATATTGTATTGACAATCGGTGTCACGTGTAATATTGTATTGACAATCGTTGTCAAGTGTAATATTGTATTGACAATCGGTGTCACGTGTAATATTGTATTGACAATCGGTGTCAGGTGTAATATTGTATTAACACATTGTTCAGAATTAATATTGTATTGATGAACTGTGTCACACATGTTATTGTATTGATGAACTGTGCCACAAATGTTATTGTATTGATGAACTGTGCCACAAATGTTATTGTATTGATGAACTGTGCCACAAATGTTATTGTATTGATGAACTGTGCCACAAATGTTATTGTATTGATGAACTGTGCCACAAATGTTATTGTATTGATGAACTGTGCCACAAATGTTATTGTATTGATGAACTGTGCCACAAATGTTATTGTATTGATGAACTGTGCCACAAATGTTATTGTATTGATGAACTGTGCCACAAATGTTATTGTATTGATGAACTGTGTCACAAATGTTATTGTATTGATGAACTGTGCCACAAATGTTATTGTATTGATGAACTGTGCCATAAATGTTATTGTATTGATAAACTGTGCCACAAATGTTATTGTATTGATAATCTGTGCCATAAATGTTATTGTATTGATTAACTGTGCCACAAATGTTATTTTATTGATGAACTGTGCCACAAATGTTATTGTATTGATGAACTGTGTCACAACTGTTATTGTATTGATAAACTGTGCCACAAATGCTATTGTATTGATGAACTGTGACATGTTATTGTGTTGATGAACTGTGCCACAAATGTTATTGTATTGATGAACTGTGCCACAAATGTTATTGTATTGATGAACTGTGCCACACATGTTATTGTATTGATGAACTGTGCCACAAATGTTATTGTATTGATGAACTGTGCCACAAATGTTATTGTATTGATGAACTGTGCCACAAATGTTAATGTATTGATGAACTGTGCCATAAATGTTATTGTATTGATGAACTGTGCCACAAATGTTATTGTATTGATGAACTGTGCCACAAATGTTATTTTATTGATGAACTCTGCCACAAATGTTATTGTATTGACAATGTGTTCCTGAAATTACACTGTACGGTATCACAATAGACGGTGTATTAACAAGTGATGTACTTTTTTCAGTACAATGCAAAATCTAACAGTTTTAGTGACATTTCACAATATTTAACCGAACAACGGTCAACCACAATAATACTATCGACTTGCCTCAGTTTTAATAATATGCTGGTGATAGATTGGAGTCTACAGTTTTATATAATCTGCTCATTATTGTATTGCAGTCGAATCAATATTATTAGTTTGGTGTATACTAGAATAACGGTTAGAAGAACTGTAACGTACACACTCGCATTTTTCAACAATTTATTTACATTACCAAATACAAGTACAAGTTAGTTTCAATCGCATGTTTGACCAGTTGTGTATATATGCTTTGGTAGAATTCCAATTTAGAGAAAACAGCGCATTACATTTAATCTAATGCAAAAATAAAACAACTGGGCGAAAATTGATTCAAGTTTGCTGGTCTCTTTACAATTTTTCTTTTTCAAATGTAAAAATAAAATTCATTTGCAAAAGTGTCAACTTAAGTGTACACGTGTGCTTTACGTTCATGTAGCTACATGTTGCCCATTTGAGTGACGCCTCCTGTAGATATTAGTCATTTTAGATTTTGGAGGATAGTGCAATGATACCTTTTACGTGCACGGTTATAGTTTGAAGACAGATTGGTAATATTATTACGGTCAAACGGGGGATCTAACCTGCGATTCATGGATTCGCAGCCCAACGTGTTAACCACTGTACTAAGACCACTGAGAGTATGTTTCCACAGAGTCTCTACCCGGTTGCCAATATGAGCGACGTGCAGATTACCGATATAACACATTTCCTGGACAGGCTCCAGCGGTTAACCTGTACTTGGTGCACCAACCTCCGTAAGAAACTGCCAACCTTTTTATATAAAGAGACACGGTCTGAGCGGGGCTCGAACCCGTGACCACCAGAGAAGATAGGTTAAAGTGGTATACAAGTCGTCGGCGACCTTAACCACTCGACGACGGAGGCGTGTGTGTTTTACGTTTATTTACCGTTACTACCGGCTGCCCATATGAGCGACGCCTCCTGAAGAGATTAGTCATTTCGGAGGATAGTGCAATGATACAGACAGAGAACCATTCCAGAGTCTCATCTGGTTCTTTTACGTGCATGGTGTAAAGCACTGAAACGAGACCTCGGGTTAAAGTCCCATCTGAAAACTGTTTATACACAATTAAGAGGACAAACATTTAGTTATACATACTTATTAACGACTTTGTAAATAAACACCCGGTCCGCCTCCGTGGTCGAGTGGTTAAGGTCGCTGACTTGTATACCACTGTAACCTATCATCACTGATGGTCACGAGTTCGAGCCCCGCTCAGGCCGTGTCTCATTTATATGAAAAAGTTGCCAGTTTCTTACGGAAGTTGGTGCACCCAAGTACTGGTTAACCGCTGGAGCCTGCCCAGGAAAGGTGTTGTTAAGTAAGCTGCCCGCCGGCGATATAGCCCGAAATGGTGCTGATGAATCCCGAAATATAACATAAATAAACACCCATAAAGGGAGGTAATACACACCTAATAAGTTCGGGACCTCATTGGTCCTAACTCTAATACTGTACCACCGAATCACGGGCGCTACAGACTCCTTGTTTCCAAAACATAATTCCATCCCACACCGGCTGAACATAGGACATTAATGCCTCGTGGGACATCCTAACCCCTAGCTGCTATGAACCAGACGTCAACGATCGATTCTTGTATAACAATGTTTACATAAAGGCTTATTAACACGATGTTACAGAAGGAGCAATCAAGATCGGCCTGTATGTCGAGTGACACAACCAGAAGTAGTAGTCTATATGATTCAATACACGAAGAGTTGTATGTACAGCCTGATCGTAGACGACGATTAAAATGATTGAACATTGAAATTATGAGGAAGAGACAACAGACACTGGTCCGCATCCGTGGTCAAGTTGTTATGGTCGCTAACGTGTATCACTGATGGTCACGGGTTCGAGCCCCGCTCAGACCGTGTCTGTGTATATGGAAAAAGTTGGCAGTTTCTTACGGAGGTTGGTGCACCAAGTACATGTTAACCGCTGGAGCCTGCGCAGGAAAGGTGTTATTAGGTAAACTGCCAGTCGCTCAAATGGGCAACCGGTAGCGACGTTAAATGCACTTAAATTAAAAAACGAACAGATACTGTGGACATTTGAAAAATTGCCTAAGAACACAACAACGGTGGTTCTTGTGAAGCTTAAACTCACAATCCTGTGGACTGCACGGCGGACACAATATGCATTACACAGCGGTTGGTAATATTGACTTTCGTGACCTCCATGACCGAGTGGTTAGGGTCGGTGATTTCAAATCACTTACCCCACACCGCTGCAGATTCGAATCGCACTATGAGTGTCAGCTTATTTCAAGTAAGGAAGCTATCCAGCTGACTGGCGGAAAGTCGGTGGTTCTATCCTTGTACCCGTCCGTGCCTGAAATACTACTCAGAGTGAATTATTTCACTAATACATGTATTTACATCACTATTGAATTTCCTTCTATGAACGTATATATCCTGTTTGTATCCATTTTCGCATGAATTTCCACACATGCAGCTGACATGCGCACTCGTCATGTGCATTCGCAATGTTGGGCAGTGTTCCACTGGAATCGCAGTCCAGCGTATTAACCACTGAAATACTGACCGGTATGTCCACTTGGAACGTGTATGTCGGGTCTACCAGCCCGCAGGGACTGTAACTCATAGCAAGTGAGGGACCAAATATAGTGGAGCACCCGTTGAAGCTTGACCACGACGCCTACCATTCACGTCTTAAATACTTTTACAAAGTTCGAATGGGGTACATTTTGATGAAAACAGCTGTTACAATTTGGTGAATTTTATTTCAAATTATAACCCCCATCTATTATTGGTGTATGAAGACCCGGGTGGTTCCCCTACGAGCAGACACGGGCGGGTTCCGTATGGGCCCCGAGTAGAACTACGGACCTTTCACAAGCTAGCTGAATAGCTTCTTAACATGAAAGGATTCAATAGCAGCCGTGGGATTCGAACATACAGTGGCGAGGAACAAGTGATGGAGGAAATCTCAAAAACCCATTGAGAAATCCTTGAATTTAACCGTTGAAAACCTTGGTGTTAAAGGAAAATGTAGAATGCAAAATTAAGAAATGACATCACCTCAGCTGTTCCAGCTTGTTCAGTTTCTGCTTGGCCATTTTGAAGAGATACATCTCAGTCTGCTGTCTGGTCGGTCCTAGGACAGGCACCCGATGTCTCATCTGGACTTTTTCCGGAACCGGAAGTACTACCATCTCCGAGTGAGGCCGTACACTATCCATGTCAGCATGTTGCGTCACGTGCTCTAGCGAGGATGCTCGTTGTTGCACAACTCCCAACAAATTAAAATTCATCACTGTTCTATGTCGCAAAATGTTCAAATCCCGCGTCAACCCGTTCCTAGGGTTCGAATTTCTGCACGCCGCAAGAAGCTGCCCTGGAGGTGTATCCATTTAATCAAAATACTGTATGAACTTTTATATTAAACATGAATATATGAATATATGAATAACCTAATGCTCTCAACTACCTGACAGAAGGCTTAAGAGTTATACAAGGTATTTATCACAGAGTGTATAACATCTTGACATAGAATTGAAGTATCCAACGCAAATCTAGATATAAAAATCAGATAATCGATGTAAACTGTACATTCTACGCTGTAATAAATTAGTACCAACACTGCATGACGGAGTATTTTCATTCATATTAAAGGACGCGAGGTCTACTTAATATCAAATGCATGAATAAAAGCACGTCCAAAGCCTACACGTGAATAAACCATACTATTGGCAGTGTGTTCGCAATGTGACATCCACGACCGTGTGTACAGATCTATAGTAAGATTACAAACTGTAAGTCAGTTACAGCCAACATTAAGATGAGTAATTCAGGTTTTGTTCCACTGTTCAATTAAGTCACAAAATATGGTTTAGCTGAATGCTCTTAAAATCCGTAAAATAAATACAATGTGGAGAAGAATTTCATTCAGATATGATTGATACTTATAAGCTATGACAATAAAATGGTTATCAACGGCACTTGCATATAGAAAATCATTAGAATAGAATGGAATGCTCCATACTAATTAAAAGTGTGTCTCTTGTGAGCATTGGTTATACCGTTGAATCATTTATTGATTAAATTACTCGTGATGTGGCTAAATAATTGTAAGGTTTTAAGACCAAACATGCCGCCTACGTCTGTATAAATCTTTTTTAAAATAATGTCGCCCGCCTACGTCTGTGTAAATCTTTTTTAAAATAATGTCACCCGGATAATTCGCCCGCCTACGTCTGTGTAAATCTTTTTTAAAATAATGTCACCCGGATAATTCGCCCGCCTACGTCTGTGTAAATCTTTTTTAAAATAATGTCGCCCGCCTACGTCTGTGTAGATCTTTTTAAAACTAATGTCACCCGCCTATGTCTGTGTAAATCTTTTTTTTTAAATAATGTCGCCCGCCTATGACTGTGTAAATCTTTTTTTTAAATAATGTCGCCCGCCTACGTCTGTGTAAATCTTTTTAAAACTAATGTCACCCGCCTACGTCTGTGTAAATCTTTTTAAGACTAATATCACCTGCCTACGTCTGTGTAAATATTTTTTTTAATAATGTCCCCGCCTACGTCTGTGTAAATATTTTAAACTAATATCTCACTCAGACGTATGTGTAATCTTTTTTTTAAAACTAATGTCACCCGCCTACGTCTGTGTAAATCTTTCTTTGAAATAATGTCGCCCGCCTACGTCTGTGTAAATCTGTTTTTTAAAATAATGTCGCCCGCCTACGTCTGTGTAGATCTTTTAAAACTAATGTCTCACTCAGACGTCTGTGTAAATCTTTTATAACTAATGTCTCACTCCGACGTCTGTGTAAATCTTTTAAAAATTAATGTCGGCCGTCTGTGTAAATATTTTGAGAAATAATGTCGGTAATTCAATTTAATTCATATATTTATCTCATCACATTTACTGCATGTAAAACAAATTTGATAGAACAATACACGTACATATATACATTTCTTACCATAATATACAAGAGACAAATACATTAACACATAGTACGCTGTGTCATATAAACATAAAATACCAACGCCTCATGATTGCACGCGACTCAAGAACCACAAACAGCTCCATGACCCAGTCCGAAACACGATCATTTCCCCCCAATGACTGTCAGTTCAAACCCGACGGCACCATAGAACACACCCAACTAATAGTCCACGTGTCATGCTCATTGTATATAATCGTATATAAAATATTGCTGATCGCATCAAATATAATGTTGGCCACCTGGGTAAATCTTTTTTTAAAAATAATCAATCTTTTTAAAGTTAATGGATAATTTTGACCCTATGGCGCTCATACAGTATATCAACATGATGATATATAGGAAAGCGTGTGTTGAATCACCTTGTATGTAACACAATCGGTTCAACCTTGGAATGATGTTATTGTAGTGTACTGTTGGAGTGTTTATTGTATACATGTATAAAGCAATAACATATGGTTAGACAAATACAATGGAGCTATTAAACACGGAAATACTATTGCCATTTAATATGCCAAACAAAGCTTTAAACAATTCAAATTGACGACAAATGGATATGTGTTTTTTTACGTTTATTTATCGTCGCTACCGGTTGCCGAGCGGTATATGAGCGACGCCTCCTGGAGAGATTAGTCATTTTAGATGTTTGGAGAATAGTGAAATGATATAGACAGAGACCCATTCCAGAGTCTCCTCTGGTTCTGTTATGTGCACGGTGTACAGCACCGGTACGAAAGACTGTTAATTTTATTAGGGTCAGACGGGGGATCGATCCTGCGATCCCTAGATTACCAGTCCAGCGTGTTACCACTGGACTACAGATGCGTGCTTTGGTGGGAGACACTGTTTAATGAGATATACCAGCATACTGCCATGTTCCCTTGCGAACGTACAAGACTATGCATGCATGTGTGATTTTGTTCTCCAAGTCTCTCCTCCACAACGTGCACGTCGTGACCTAGGCACAGCTCACAACATGAATATGGTTCAAGGACTTCGCCGACGGAAGCCGCGCCATCGGAATCGCGTGACTCTATACATGTACGTATAGAGTACCTTACGACTAACTTCCCTACTTGGCGAGACAGCAACACTTAGTGCTGGCGGCGGCGGATAGCTGGTTTTCTTTTAGCCGGCTCCTTCAAGGGGACGGATCTCCTTCAAGGAAGACGGTGGGACGCAGACTTATTGATGGCGTGAGGGCTCCAGCGAAGAAACCGGAACCATTAGTGCTGCTGTGAGCTGACAAATCGTGGAGAATGTGGCCCTACAAGGGACCCCTTCGAACAATGGTACAGGACTTGTCACCCTGAGAAGAACGAAGATGCCTTTCCAGTTGTCTACATAAGCAACTTAGATGACAACGTAAACTTCTTATAGAAACCAGTCGCCCAAATGCCTCGGCGGAGGCGACTATAAAGTTATGTTATGCTATATTTCGGTTTTTACGCCTGCATCAGCACCATATTTTGGGCTATATCGCCGGTGGGCAGTTTACCTAACAACACCTTTCCTGGGCAGGCTCTAGGGGTTAACCAGTAATTGGGTGCACCAACCTCCGTAAGAAACTGCCAACTTTTTCATATAAATGAAACACGGTCTGAGCGGGGCTCGAACCCGTGACCATCAGTGATGATAGGTTACAGTGGTGTACACGTCAGCGACCTTAACCACTCGACCACAGAGGCGGACGCGACTATAAAGAAACATTATGTCGTTCGATTTTGTACTATCACATTTACAACTAAACCTATCACAGTGTAACACATACCTCTCCACCACCCGCCCCCTATGTGTCTTTACACATGCGGGTATAGTCACCACAGGACTGACCTAGCCCAGATTCAAGTTCTAACTTATCCATAACCCAAAACAATAACCCTAAAACTAGCCCAAGCCGTAACCAAATTCGGGGTGATTTTGTCTGGGAAGGGGATTATGTCCGGGGAGAGGATTATGTCCGTATTCCGTCAGTGAGGGCGGTGAATCCGCCCAGGTGCTGACGCTTTGATACAGGAAGGATAGAATGACGGACATTGTACATAATGGTTTGGATATCGTAACTAATATAGATAATTGTCATGACTGTGCTGATGATTTCTAATAATGAAAGCAGTCTATTAAGTATACCCAGATCACAGCTATCCAGCTGGATCGCGGAAGGTCGGTGGTTCTACCCAGATGGGCACACGTGCCTACTTCCTCCACCAATAATAGCCAGAGAGTCACCATGTGATCTCAGATGTCGGAGTGACCGTAATCCCCTAAACAAACAAATACATGTGTTAGATATGTCATGTGGCTGTTAGTTAATGGCAACACGCTGGACTGATAATCCAGGGATCGCAGGTTCGACCCCCCGTCTCACCATAATAAAATTAACAGTCTTTCAGATGGGACGTTAAACCGAGGTCTCGTGTCGGTGCTTTACACCGTGCACGTAAAAGAACCAGAGGAGATTCCGGAATGGGTATCTGTCTGTATCATTGCACTATCCTCCAAAAATCTAAAATGACTAATCTCTTCAGGAGGTGTCGCTCATATAGGCAACCGGTAGCGACGATAAATAAACGTAAAACCACATGCGTTAATGTTTACGTTTGATTGGCATTCTACACATAGTAGTAAGATGCGTATCTGTATATATCTGTATCTGTATATATCTGTATCTGTATATATCTGTATCTGTATATATCTGTATCTGTATATATCTGTATCTGTATATAGCTGTATCTGTATATATATATATATCTGTATCTGTATATATCTGTATCTGTATATATCTGTATCTGTATATATCTGTATCTGTATATATATATATCTGTATCTGTATATATCTGTATCTGTATATATCTGTATCTGTATATATCTGTATAAATAATCGCCAATATGCAATATATTAAAACCTGCACGTCTCTCGTTAATCACATATAATTATACGACCTTTGATCTATACGACCGCATTGGAGATTTACATTAAATGAACAATTCCAATTTTTGATCAGAACATTGCGTGCCAAGTTTATTTTTGACACATTTTTCATTTAAAATAAACTTGTTTATGAATGAAGTAATGCATGATAACAATCTATTACCCGCATTTGGTGTAACCGAAATAATATGGTCATGTATATAATATTAATTTACGGAAATATGAACGGTTGACAAGCGCTTTACACTATGTGTCTTTTATTTTATTCCTAAGGTGTGTCTGTAAATCTGTAGAGTGGTGGAACCTATGCTCGGCTTAAATCCTACATACCATGGGCTATAAAAACAAAGTTAAATGCACTTGCCGTATATTATTATTTTCTTGGATCGTGAACACAACTTTCAAAAAATTGTTGTTGACAATTTTAGCTTCATTACGTGACGATGCGCCTCAATACAGCTATCGCAACGGCACCTGTTTCCATGAGGAACTAGATACTTTAGGGCACCTATGCACGGCGTACATTAATTTTTTTATTTATGCACGGATAAATGCTGAATATATTATTTTGATTTAGTAACATCAATTACTAACAATATTACAACTCATAAGAAACTTTTTTTCTGGTTATTTGTGCATTTTGTTCCAATTCGGATAGCTACCTGAAATGCCCATAAACCGCATCATTTCGTGGGAAAAATTCTCCCAACGAGTTGTCTGTTTATATTCTGCTACTGAACCAGTCAGGTGACAGTTGCATTAGGCTACCGGTACGCACAACGGAATGCTATTGCACCATGCATCACCTCTGTCAGCGAAAATAGGTTAAAACTATTTAAATATTTTAAATACGGATGTAAATGGAAAAAATACGTCGAGCATAGGAATACGCCGAGCATATGGAATACGCCGAGCATAGGAATACGCCGAGCATAGGTTCAACCACTCCACCATCATTTTAAGTCCTAGTATAAGTACATTTATTTTTTAAAAACATGTTTTACAGTACAGGTATAGTCGACCTTTTAAAATTCTATGTTTTTCATTTATCTCTTTTTTGGATTCAATACTATACCGTAAATCAAAATAACTAGACGTTGCTTAGTTTATACAAATTTATCTTAGCTCGATTGCGAAACAAGATTTACAACATTATATTAATCGCTCTCGAGACCTCATTTATGATGGAATCAATCACCATGAGGAGAACGAAGAGGCAATGTGGACTTTAAGTGCCTCGCATAATGGCACACTCGTAACGGCTACAGCTGGGCGCGAACTCCGGGCCTCTCGCATCTGAAGCTACCGCGTACTGCACTATCATGATGTAGCTTTATATCACGGTGCATGCCCTACATGGAAAGCACACACAATGATGATATATATAAGCATACGATACGTCACGTTATATTGCACTACGGTTTATAGGGTGTATAATAAAACTGCACTTTAAAATTGAGATAGATCGTAAAAATAAATACATTTCCCCAATATATTTCTTTCTCCTGGCGATGAACAATAACTAAATTGAACAAATAAATTAAGCTCCACCGTTAGGTGGGATATACTTTAGTTTGAGGCTCTACTGTTAGGTGGGATATACTTTAGTTTGAGGCTCTACTGTTAGGTGGGATATACTTTAGTTTGAGGCTCTACTGTTAGGTGGGATATACTTTAGTTTGAGGCTCTACTGTTAGGTGGGATATACTTTAGTTTGAGGCTCTACCGTTAGGTGGGATATACTTTAGTTTGAGGCTCTACTGTTGGGTGGGATATACTTTAGTTTGAGGCTCTACCATTGGTGGTATATACTTTAGTTTGAGGCTCTACTGTTAGGTGGGATATACTTTAGTTTGAGGTTATACCGTTGGTGGGATATACTTTAGTTTGAGGCTCTACTGTTATGTGGGATATACTTTAGTTTGAGGCTCTACTGTTAGGTGGGGTATACTTTAGTTTGAGGCTCTACTGTTATGTGGGATATACTTTAGTTTGAGACTCTACTGTTAGGTGGGATATACTTTAGTTTGAGGCTCTACTGTTATGTGGGATATACTTTAGTTTGAGACTCTACTGTTAGGTGGGATATACTTTAGTTTGAGGCTCTACTGTTAGGTGGGATATACTTTAGTTTGAGGCTCTACCGTTAGGTGTGGTATACTTTAGTTTGAGGCTCTACTGTTAGGTGGGATATACTTCAGTTTGAGGCTCTACTGTTGGTGGGATATACTTTAGTTTGAGGCTCTACCGTTAGGTGGGATATACTTTAGTTTGAGGCTCTACTGTTAGGTGGGATATACTTTAGTTTGAGGCTCTACTGTTAGGTGGGATATACTTCAGTTTGAGGCTCTACTGTTGGTGGGATATACTTTCGTTTGAGGCTATACTGTTAGGTGGGATATACTTCAGTTTGAGGCTCTACTGTTAGGTGGGATATACTTCAGTTTGAGGCTCTACTGTTGGTGGGATATACTTTAGTTTGAGGCTCTACTGTTAGGTGGGATATACTTCAGTTTGAGGCTCTACTGTTAGGTGGGATATACTTTAGTTTGAGGCTCTACTGTTATGTGGGATATACTTTAGTTTGAGGCTCCACCGTTAGGTGGGGTATACTTTAGTTTGAGGCTCTACTGTTGGTGGGATATACTTTAGTTTGAGGCTCTACTGTTAGGTGGGATATACTTTAGTTTGAGGCTCTACCGTTAGGTGGGATATACTTTAGTTTGAGGCTCTACTGATGGTGGGATATACTTTAGTTTGAGGTTATACCATTGGTGGGATATACTTTAGTTTGAGGCTCTACTGTTGGGTGGGATATACTTTAGTTTGAGGCTCTACCATTGGTGGGATATACTTTAGTTTGAGGCTCTACTGTTAGGTGGGATATACTTTAGTTTGAGGTTATACCGTTGGTGGGATATACTTTAGTTTGAGGCTCTACTGTTATGTGGGATATACTTTAGTTTGAGGCTCTACTGTTAGGTGGGATATACTTTAGTTTGAGGCTCTACTGTTATGTGGGATATACTTTAGTTTGAGGCTCTACTGTTAGGTGGGGTATACTTTAGTTTGAGGCTCTACTGTTATGTGGGATATACTTTAGTTTGAGACTCTACTGTTAGGTGGGATATACTTTAGTTTGAAGCTCTACTGTTAGGTGGGATATACTTTAGTTTGAGGCTCTACCGTTAGGTGTGGTATACTTTAGTTTGAGGCTCTACTGTTAGGTGGGATATACTTCAGTTTGAGGCTCTACTGTTGGTGGGATATATACTTTAGTTTGAGGCTCTACCATTAGGTGGGATATACTTTAGTTTGAGGCTCTACCGTTAGGTGGGATATACTTTAGTTCGAGGCTCCACCGTTAGGTGGGGTATACTTTAGTTTGAGGCTCTACTGTTAGGTGGGATATACTTTAGTTTGAGGCTCTACTGTTAGGTGGGATATACTTTAGTTTGAGGCTCTACTGATAGGTGGGATATACTTTAGTTTGAGGCTCTACCGTTAGATGGGATATACTTTAGTTTGAGGCTCTACTGTTAGGTGGGATATACTTTAGTTTGAGGTTATACCATTGGTGGGATATACTTTAGTTTGAGGCTCTACTGTTGGGTGGGATATACTTTAGTTTGAGGCTCTACCATTGGTGGGATATACTTTAGTTTGAGGCTCTACTGTTAGGTGGGATATACTTTAGTTTGAGGTTATACCGTTGGTGGGATATACTTTAGTTTGAGGCTCTACTGTTATGTGGGATATACTTTAGTTTGAGGCTCTACTGTTAGGTGGGATATACTTTAGTTTGAGGCTCTACTGTTATGTGGGATATACTTTAGTTTGAGGCTCTACTGTTAGGTGGGGTATACCTTAGTTTGAGGCTCTACTGTTATGTGGGATATACTTTAGTTTGAGACTCTACTGTTAGGTGGGATATACTTTAGTTTGAGGCTCTACTGTTATGTGGGATATACTTTAGTTTGAGACTCTACTGTTAGGTGGGATATACTTTAGTTTGAGGCTCTACTGTTAGGTGGGATATACTTTAGTTTGAGGCTCTACCGTTAGGTGTGGTATACTTTAGTTTGAGGCTCTACTGTTAGGTGGGATATACTTCAGTTTGAGGCTCTACTGTTGGTGGGATATACTTTAGTTTGAGGCTCTACCGTTAGGTGGGATATACTTTAGTTTGAGGCTCTACCGTTAGGTGGGATATACTTTAGTTTGAGGCTCCACCGTTAGGTGGGGTATACTTTAGTTTGAGGCTCTACTGTTAGGTGGGATATACTTTAGTTTGAGGCTCTACTGTTAGGTGGGATATACTTCAGTTTGAGGCTCTACTGTTGGTGGGATATACTTTAGTTTGAGGCTCTACTGTTAGGTGGGATATACTTCAGTTTGAGGCTCTACTGTTAGGTGGGATATACTTCAGTTTGAGGCTCTACTGTTGGTGGGATATACTTTAGTTTGAGGCTCTACTGTTAGGTGGGATATACTTCAGTTTGAGGCTCTACTGTTAGGTGGGATATACTTCAGTTTGAGGCTCTACTGTTGGTGGGATATACTTTAGTTTGAGGCTCTACTGTTAGGTGGGATATACTTCAGTTTGAGGCTCTACTGTTAGGTGGGATATACTTCAGTTTGAGGCTCTACTGTTGGTGGGATATACTTTAGTTTGAGGCTCTACTGTTAGGTGGGATATACTTTAGTTTGAGGCTCTACTGTTAGGTGGGATATACTTTAGTTTGAGGCTCTACTGTTGGTGGGATATACTTTAGTTTGAGGTTATACCATTGGTGGGATATACTTTAGTTTGAGGCTCTACTGTTGGGTGGGATATACTTTAGTTTGAGGCTCTACCATTGGTGGGATATACTTTAGTTTGAGGCTCTACTGTTAGGTGGGATATACTTTAGTTTGAGGTTATACCGTTGGTGGGATATACTTTAGTTTGAGGCTCTACTGTTATGTGGGATATACTTTAGTTTGAGGCTCTACTGTTAGGTGGGATATACTTTAGTTTGAGGCTCTACTGTTATGTGGGATATACTTTAGTTTGAGGCTCTACTGTTAGGTGGGGTATACTTTAGTTTGAGGCTCTACTGTTATGTGGGATATACTTTAGTTTGAGACTCTACTGTTAGGTGGGATATACTTTAGTTTGAGGCTCTACTGTTATGTGGGATATACTTTAGTTTGAGACTCTACTGTTAGGTGGGATATACTTTAGTTTGAGGCTCTACTGTTAGGTGGGATATACTTTAGTTTGAGGCTCTACCGTTAGGTGTGGTATACTTTAGTTTGAGGCTCTACTGTTAGGTGGGATATACTTCAGTTTGAGGCTCTACTGTTGGTGGGATATACTTTAGTTTGAGGCTCTACCGTTAGGTGGGATATACTTTAGTTTGAGGCTCTACCGTTAGGTGGGATATACTTTAGTTTGAGGCTCAACCGTTAGGTGGGGTATACTTTAGTTTGAGGCTCTACCGTTAGGTGGGATATACTTTAGTTTGAGGCTCTACTGTTAGGTGGGATATACTTCAGTTTGAGGCTCTACTGTTGGTGGGATATACTTTAGTTTGAGGCTCTACTGTTAGGTGGGATATACTTCAGTTTGAGGCTCTACTGTTAGGTGGGATATACTTCAGTTTGAGGCTCTACTGTTGGTGGGATATACTTTAGTTTGAGGCTCTACTGTTAGGTGGGATATACTTCAGTTTGAGGCTCTACTGTTAGGTGGGATATACTTTAGTTTGAGGCTCTACTGTTATGTGGGATATACTTTAGTTTGAGGCTCCACCGTTAGGTGGGGTATACTTTAGTTTGAGGCTCTACTGTTGGTGGGATATACTTTAGTTTGAGGCTCTACTGTTAGGTGGGATATACTTTAGTTTGAGGCTCTACCGTTAGGTGGGATATACTTTAGTTTGAGGCTCCACTGTTGGTGGGATATACTTTAGTTTGAGGCTCTACTGTTAGGTGGGATATACTTTAGTTTGAGGCTCCACCGTTAGGTGGGGTATACTTTAGTTTGAGACTCTACTGTTAGGTGGGATATACTTCAGTTTGAGCCTCTACCATTAGGTGGGATATACTTTAGTTTGAGACTCTACTGTTAGGTGGGATATACTTTAGTTTGAGGTTATACCATTGGTGGGATATACTTTAGTTTGAGGCTCTACCATTAGGTGGGATATACTTTAGTTTGAGGTTCTACTGTTTACAGACAGTGCGAACACTATGTGCTAGGGAAGATGAAATTTCTTCGGGGGCTAACAATCGGGGGCATAACAACTGCCAAGGTTATATAATTATTCTGAAAACTCGCTCTAAAAGAGTCTAATAATAAAAACATATGCGGTATAATTTTTTGATATTTCAAAAGTATAATGTGGCATTTCCTTTTGCAAAATTATGAGGGTTGTTTCAGGTGAGCGGTGTTTCAGCAAAGCTGAAAGAAACATATACAGTAGAATACAATACATCACAGAACGACAACTAACTGATAGAAGAAAGCTACCATAATCCAAACAGTTTGTTTGCTAAGCTATTGAGAATTCAATGATAGACTCTTATTGATCCGTTTAAACCTGATAATAGAATTGTGTTGGTAACAATGTTTTCAAATCGTTTCCGCTTTTCACCTTTCCACCTTTCATCCATTTTTAAATTACTAGTTATGTACTTCACATCTAAAGAATTAGTTATCTTATACTCACACTCACGTAAGCAAGTTGAAGCCCCATGACCAAACTCTTAACATGTTCAAATAATAGGAGCTGTCAAAAGGATGTATTTATATTAACTAAAATGAGACATTGATAGAATGTTTGCCCAATTGTAGCACCATCTAATTGGAAATGCCAACATAATACTGAAAACATTATGAAAATTGTACTTCAAATAAAGCAGTTATGGGAATTTGAAAACTTGAAATATTGTTCAAAATGGTGGCCATTTTGAATAGTTATGGAGAGTTATGACGTCTGCTTATTATTAATGTTAAAATAAGAAATAATATTTGTCTTTCAGTTATTTATTGGCGAATAAAACATTCTACGTATGCCGTAGGCTTATGTGGTTAATTCCGGCGCTTTGAACGACAAACCATGTTTTATTTAACTCTATACACCATACATTTATTTATATTATTTCGATTCTAACATTGACCAAAATACCATAAAAAGCACAAACAGACTTGTTATTAATTTAGAAAGCGTAAACATTTTTAATTCAAGTTTCAAGTTTATTGGCATTATCAGCAATACATTGCCGTTGGCCATTTACATAAGTATAAACTATGGCAAAGACATACACAAATAAATACATATATACACATGTTAAGAAACAGTGATATTATCTAGGGTATTGTTTCTTAGAAACATAGATTCCTTTATATACTTATAGTTTTAACAATTCTATTTTATTCATGAAGACATGATATTATTGAATTTCTGTACACACGGCCAAGATATATTACCAAGGTATTTAGTTCTTAAACTTGTGTATCTCGTACAACATAGCAAAAAGTGATACTCCGATTCAACCGACTTTTGGTTACATAGTTTACATAATCGATGTATCCTTTCTTATAGCATTATATCTACCAAATTCAATTTCTAAGGTGTGTGAACATAATCTTAAGCATGTGAAACATTTTCGTAAGTCATCACTAACAATCGTATCAATATATTCTTCAAATATAAATTCATTTTTAAATTTACAATAATAGTCTAATTTTGTCATTGTGCTGATGGATTCTCTCCATTCTTGAATGAACTGGTCACGTATTCTCCTTTTAAACATAGGAAAATAATCAATATTTTCATTAAAACTTAATCTTACATCTCTAAAGCCAAGATGATCAATAACAGAATGCATACCCAACAATTAATACTTACATTTTCACAGAGGTCCATATACATAGTATACATAGGTGAGGTGTTATGTTTCATTATTTTCAGCCAATATTTTGTAGATTTTTTAATTATTATATACGAAACTTATATAGCGCTCTTTTCATCTAAAAATAAAACGTTCAAAAGCGCTTTACAGTCTAAATATCACAAATATTGATAAAAACTTCCACATACAATGAGATAAAACAAGACAAAAAATAGCAAACACAATTACAATGGATTCTAAATATGCTATAAAATATTCGGATCTAAAATTATAACAATTAAAATATAGGTAATAATTAAATAAAATGTGTTCATTTGCAGTCTTAATCCTGATTGAGCACAGACACAGTTCGATATTTATGTTCCATATGAACATTTAAAAAGGTGTGTCTTCAAAGACATTTTGAAAGAACACACTGTTGTTGCACTTCTAAGATTTGATGGAAGAGAATTCCAAAGTTTTGGGGCAGCAGTCATGAAACTTCTATCTCCGTATGTGACAGTCCGACTTCTTGGTAACACAAGAGTAGCTGCTTCATTTTTATCAATATTTGTGATATTTTAGGCTGTAAAGCGCTTTTGAACGTTTTATTTTTAGATGAAAAGAGCGCTATATAAGTTTGGTATATAATAATAATTATAAATACCACACACATCACAACCATACAACAATATTGGCATAACCATTGAATCAAATAAAGAAAGTTTAGTTTTAACATCAAATTTAACTTTGTCAAATAAAGATAACAGATTACGGTAGGCCTTTAATGTTTGGCTATATAAAGCTTTAACCGCTCCCGACATAGTTCCAGTGTAGGTAAATGTAATGATGCCACAAAACTATAACAATGCTAGTAACATGATGTCACGTTTGACGTCACACGCTAAACCATGTTTTATCGCAGATTTAAACGCGGTAAATTCTGTCTGCATATACCAGACAAAATGCTGAGCCATGTTACAATAATATATATGTAGCTACACAAGCAACTCTTAATAGAAATGTTAAATAAAATATTTGTGTTAATAAAATGAGCATAATTTGATTGTTTTTAAGTCGGTGTGACTTGATTAATCCAAGATGGCCACCTCCATGATTTCTATTTGAGATAATCATCCAGTCATAGCTTCTTTATTAACCGCATGATATTCAAAATGAATGACTTAATTTGATGTTTTAGTGAGTTCTATTTGTTAAGAGTGCTTGGTCACGGTTAACATAAATCTTGGTGATAGTGTCCCTTTAATAATCATACAAATTTGTTAGATTTTGTATACTTTTACTTTCATCTAAATTAGATTTTATTTTCATGGTTTTCACCCACTCTTAAAACTATCTGAGCTTCCATATATATCATCAAAACAATTGCTGCGGTTGGTGAAATAAAATCACGATCGTCCTTATATAATTACTTACTTTTTAACCCATTCAACCCCAAGTAACTGACATGGACTGGTGCGTGATATTTTCAGACCAATAAATTAATAAGAAAATTACCTTTGGACCAGTTCATTTATCAAAATGGGTAATTTTATCTAAAAATAGTAATAATTATTACTGGCAAAAGAGTGCAGATCCTGATGAGACGGCTCGTCACGAGCCGGCTCATCTGGATCTACACTTTTCATAAGCCTATTTAGAGGCCTGTGGGGTTGAAAGGGTTAAGGATATTCTGGTAAAGTCATATTAAAGCTACATCCCAATATACCAAACAACATTTATTAACACTCAGGATCCTTTTATCTATCTAGGTTCCTGATAGACTGAAGAAGCAACACACAAATCCTCGGACCAGGAAGTATGTGAGATGATATGGCTGTTGCAAGATCGGACAGGTGGGTTTTCTCCTGGTACTCATGTTCCCCCCCCACTCTTACAATTTCATCCGCGCCAACTAGAGTGATTACAGTTGTTAAAACTTGCTTCGCAATCGTTGTAAAATAAATAGTTTATACAAATTTATTTTAGCTCGATTGCGAAACAAGTTATTTCAACTTATATAAATCACTCTCGAGACCTCATTCCTGATGGAATCCATCGCCACGAGGGAGAGGCAATGTGGAATTTAAATGCCTTGCCTAAGGGCACAATCGTAACAGCTCCAGTGGGGCTCGAACTCCGGACCTTTCGCACCTGAAGCGAACGCGCATCCACTGCGCTATCACGACTAAAATAAATAAAGTTTAACCTTAAACAAACGATTTTGAGAAAGAACTCTCAGTGTTATAATGTGAATGCATTCCTGTATACGTGTACGTTTGTACAACTGTTTCATTTATTCAAATGAAATGAGGTTCCCGTGTTTGTTTATATCTCAGGTTTAAAGTCAACAGCCGAGGTAATATGGTAACTCTCCAGCTAATATTGGTGGAGGAAGATCCCGGATGCCCGTCCAGGCAGAATTTCAGGAAATTGACCGTCCACATGCCATCTGGGTAGCTTTCGCACATGAAATAATTTGACCGCCTCCAGTGGGAGTCGAACCTACAACTGTGAGGGGCAAGTGACTTGAAGTCATCGATCTAAACTACTCGGCCATGGAAGCATGGGAATGAATGACAGTTTTACTATAATGTAAAAAAATATAACAGAAAGACAGAGTGGTAACCATAGATCACCAGATGGATGAACAGACAGACGGACGGACAGAGTGGTAACCATAGATCACCAGATGGATGAACAGACAGATGAACAAAGTGGCAACCATGGATCACCAGATGGATGAACAGACAGACGGACAGAGTGGTAACCATGGATCACCAGATGGATGAACAGACAGACGGACAGAGTGGTAACCATAGATCACCAGATGGATGAACAGACAGACAAAGTGGTAACCATAGATCACCTAAATAAATAAGGACAACAAACGCATTTTGCACAAGTCATATATTTTCTTTCATGACAAGATGATTTCATATTTACACTAATATCTGAAAATGTGAAAATATCCAAAGTTTGTGGTACACAAATGATCCGATTTTATGATATATAGATGATCAGATGTCGTGATATATAAATACTTGCCCAGATGCATTTATGCGGTGGCGTTTATAAACAAATCATAGAAACAATATACAATTGTATAAATGCATGATCCGATGTTGTGATATACTAGTATAAATGCTGTGATACATACTTGATCCGATGTGATATACTAGTATAAATGTTGTGATACATACTTGATCCGATGTTGTGATATACTAGTATAAATGTTGTGATACATACTTGATCCGATGTTGTGATATACTAGTATAAATGTTGTGATACATACTTGATCCGATGTTATGATATACTAGTATAAATGTTGTGATACATACTTGATCCGATGTTGTAATATACTAGTATAAATGCTGTGATACATACTTGATCCGATGTTGTGATATACTAGTATAAATGTTGTGATATACTAGTATAAATGTTGTGATACATACTTGATCCGATGTTGTAATATACTAGTATAAACGTTGTGATATACTAGTATAAATGTTGTGATATACTAGTATAAATGTTGTGATATACTAGTATAAATGTTGTGATATATTAGTATAAATGTTGTGATACATACTTGATCCGATGTTGTAATATACTAGTATAAATGTTGTGATACATACTTGATCCGATGTTGTAATATACTAGTGTAAATGTTGTGATATACTAGTATAAATGTTGTGATATACTAGTATAAATGGTGTGATATACTAGTATAAATGTTGTGATATACTAGTATAAATGGTGTGATATACTAGTATAAATGTTGTGATATACTAGTATAAATGTTGTGATATACTAGTATAAATGTTGTGATATACTAGTATAAATGTTGTGATATACTAGTATAAATGTTGTGATACATACTTGATCCAATGTTGTAATATACTAGTATAAATGTTGTGATATACTAGTATAAATGTTGTGATATACTAGTATAAATGCTGTGATACATACTTGATCCGATGGTGTAATATACTAGTATAAATGTTGTGATACATACTTGATCCGACGTTGTGATATACTAGTATAAATGTTGTGATACATACTTGATCCGATGTTGTGATATACTAGTATAAATGTTGTGATACATACTTGATCCGATGTTGTAATATACTAGTATAAATGTTGTGATACATACTTGATCCGATGTTGTAATATACTAGTATAAATGGTGTGATATACTAGTATAAATGTTGTGATATACTAGTATAAATGTTGTGATATACTAGTATAAATGTTGTGATATACTAGTATAAATGTTGTGATATACTAGTATAAATGTTGTGATATACTAGTATAAATGTTGTGATACATACTTGATCCGATGTTGTAATATACTAGTATAAATGTTGTGATATACTAGTATAAATGTTGTGATATACTAGTATAAATGTTGTGATATACTAGTATAAATGTTGTGATACATACTTGATCCGATGTTGTAATATACTAGTATAAATGTTGTGATATACTAGTATAAATGTTGTGATACATACTTGATCCGATGTTGTAATATACTAGTATAAATGTTGTGATATACTAGTATAAATGTTGTGATATACTAGTATAAATGTTGTGATATACTAGTATAAATGTTGTGATACATACTTGATCCGATGTTGTGATATACTAGTATAAATGCTGTGATACATACTTGATCCGATGTTGTAATATACTAGTATAAATGTTGTGATACATACTTGATCCGATGTTGTGATATACTAGTATAAATGTTGTGATACATACTTGATCCGATGTTGTAATATACTAGTATAAATGTTGTGATACATACTTGATCCGATGTTGTAATATACTAGTATAAATGTTGTGATATACTAGTGTAAATGTTGTGATATACTAGTATAAATGTTGTGATACATACTTGATCCGATGTTGTGATATACTAGTATAAATGTTGCGATGCATAATTGATCCGATGTTGTGATATACTAGTATAAATGTTGCGATGCATAATTGATCCGATGTTGTGATATATAACTTCACTAATGCTATGATATATAAATAATCCAGACACCTTAGGTCATAAGGTGACTTTCTAACTATTATTTGTTGAGGAAGATGTGACGTCAGCAGTATTTCATACACAGACCAGCACTCGGGGAGAATCGGCGACGTTCCGAAATGTCATCTGTTGTTTGTTCGTTTGTGTTTTGGGATTACAGATTCACCAACAGTTTAGGTCTTACATTGTACGGCGACTGCCCAGCTATTACTGCCGGAGGTAGATTCCGGCTGCCCCTTTGAGCTGCATTTACGACACGGACAGGTGCCCAGGAAGAACCATCACCCTTCCACAAACTAGCTAGCTATCCTCACATGAACGAATTCAACACCCCAGCGGGATTCGAACCTACAATGGTGATTTGTAGTCAATGACCGATACAACTTGGCCCACTCGACAACCAATCCAGAAAGTGAACAAACACAAACATTCAATATGCGTTTACACTGATAATGTAATGTTTATAATGAAAAATCTCATTTTGTACGACACAAATTAATAAATACAGTCAAACCTGTGTTAGCGGCCACCTCTATTCTATAGTTGCATAACTGTTTGTTTTTGGGGGCTTAAAGTTGCACCAACAGCTCACACACGGCGACTCTCCAGCTATTATTGGTGGAGGAAGATTACGGGTGATTCTACGAGCAGTATTGCAGGCATTGACGGGCACCAGGGTAGCACCACCGACCTACCACAAGTCAGCTGGATAGCTTCATCACATGATATGACATTCCCCAGTGGGATTTCGTACCTACAGCGGTGAGAGGCGAGTGATTTTAAGTAAACGACTGTAAACACACGGCCACGGAGACCCCTAATTGCATAACAGAGGTTAAAAATGCACGAAATTGTCTCTGGTAATCATCTTACAGAAGTGACTGCTATCTACAGGATTGACTGTAGTCTGTTGAAATAGTTTTCAAAATATCACCCTAGGCAACCCGATACAACAAATTCTCTTTCCTGTGAAAGTAGAGACAAAAAAAAACACGAAAATCGACTGCACATTTCCTTCAGTTATATACCGTAATCGTCTATATATAAGACGCAGGTATTTGCATCAAAAATAGTATCCAAAAGTCTGCTGCGTGTTATACACATATATAATTATATAAATTTCAAAACCAAGTACTCAAAAACGGCAAATGGCATATTTTAACAAAGGGAAATAAATGTTTCATACTATTTTATTCTAAGTCTGTTACGTGCCATACATGTTCTGGAGTTCCTCGAGTCTAAATATGTACATTGTGTGTGGAAAATCAATCAAAGTTAAAACTGTTAATTTAACCCTTTCAACACCAAGTAACTGACATGGACTGGTCCATGATATTTTTAGACCAATAAATTAATAACAAAATTACATTTGGATCAGTTCATTTATCAAAATGGGTAAACAAAATTCTAAAAATAGTTATATTACTTGAAAAAAGTGCAGATCCTGATGAGACGGCTCGTCACGAGCCGGCTCATCTGGATCTACACTTTTTTGTAAGCCAATTTAGAGGTCTGTGGTGTTGAAAGGGTTAAGATATAATATAGAAAATCTAGATAGAAAATGGATTATTTCAAAATAAAAATCATCAAAACCAATTTTTTATTGAAACACAATAAGCTTTTTTCCCTGGAATTTCTCTATTTTTTAGCTGCGTCTTATACTCCAGTGCGACCTATACATACACGATTACGGTACACAGTCAATCAAACTAGACAGGTCAGAGGTTAAGTGGTTAACACGTTTGGACTGCAAATCAAGGGATCTCAGATTCGATCCCCCCTCTGACACTAATAATATTAACGTTTCTTTCAGATGGGACTATAAACTGAGGTCTCGTACTATACCACGACATGTAAATGGGAGGGATGTTTCTGGAATTGAAGCATCTTCTGTATCATGCACTGTCCTCCAAAAAATAAAATGACTAAAATAGTTAGTTTACACTTTATTTATTTTACAACGATTGTGAAGCAAGTTTTAACAACTTATATTAATCACTCTCGTTGGCGCGGATGAAAGTGTGTATGTGGTCATTCGTGTGGGAGGAAACCGGAGTACCCTGAGAAAACCCACCTGTCTGATCTGGCGACCACCGTACCATCTCAATTCTTCCCGGTCCGAGGATCGAACCCAGGTTGCACTGGTGAGAAGCAATGTGCGCTAACAACTGCGCTAATTGGACAGCCAAAATACTAAAATACTTATGGAGGCGTCACTGGGAATAACCAGCTGGCTCTGATAAGTAGACTCATCAACAAAAACTGTCAATCGAGATTCGTGCTCCGTTGAATCAACTTCTCACAGTACACATAACAAGTTGTATTCGGTTGCATAGTGTGTTCCTGGAAGTCAATCCAGATGACCTCCAGTTAATTGCATACGTATAATCACATACATGTGCATTGAGATTTATTTCTACAGATCGCTAACAATGTATACATGTAAGTAAAAATTTACCGTAAATCAGTTCTTTTGAGTTTTTCATGAATTGATAATTTGGCATTTTGGAGTCTATTCTAACATTTGTAAATGTGATATTTCAAGTGGATTAAGCTCTAAATTGCAACTTTGTTCATGCATAGTTATTCATTGGGTCAACTCCTCCATTTAATAGATACCGGTAATATATGCATGATCTAACAGGATTTATGAATAAAATGAAAATTAGATGTACATGAAAAAATCTGATGTATGGTGGTACATATAAAACCTTTCTGCAATAAAATAGGCACTAATTATCAACGGGGAAAGCAAGTTTCAATTACTGAACTGGACATAATAGGAGGGGACGGGCTTGACATCTAAGGAAGATAGAATGATGACAACGACTGTACTTTTCTTGTAGACATTAAAATTATTTGCAGAAATCACAGATACATGGACTGAAATACTTTTATGTATCATCGACAATGAATGCGCTTGATAAATTGAAGTAAATAGAGCGCCGATATCATGTAATTTATCAACTGTGATAATTGATGGGTCCACGAAAAATTATTTGCGAGTGTAAATTTGGTAAATTGAAGTTCTTTTGCATATATATTTTGTCTACATATGCCTTGTACATGTTATCTATAGAGGGTACAAGCGCGCTCATGCTTTCCCCGTATAAACTAGTTACCAAACTAGATAACAGATTGCACTTACAGGAATAGAACTTGAGTACAGAGCTAATACTTTCAAATGTCCTACAGATCAACGAAAGGGCAGAATTGCAACATTAAACCAATATTTATTGAATTGCTACATTAGATCAGTGTTAATTGAAGAATTACTACATTAGATCAGTGTTAATTGAATAATTGCTACCTTAGATCAGTGTTAATTGAAGAATTGTAAATTATATTAGTGTTAATTGAAGAGTTGCTACATTAGATCAGTGTTAATTGAAGAGTTACTACATTAGATCAGTGTTAATTGAGGAATTACTACATAATAATGTGTTAATTGAAGAATTACTATATTAGATCAGTGTTTAAACGTTTAGAATACAAATTTAAACACAAAACCAGTGTTTAAATTTAGAACTACAACACACCTACAACACATTTAAATCAATGCTTAAATATAGAATTACAGAACTAAATCGGTGTTCAAATGTAGAAATCCAATTCCAACACAAAACCAGTGTTAAATCTAGAATTGGAACAATAAACCAGTGTTTCTATATAGAATTACAACACTAAATGTAGAAATCAACACAACACCATCATTTAAATGTAGAATTTTAACACTTAATCCCGTGTTTAAATGTAGAAATACAACACTAAATCAAATGTTTAAATGATTAATTCCAACATTAACTAAGCCAGAGCTTCATCGTTGATATATAACACATTATCAATTACTGTAGATAGAATTCCAAAATGGAACATGTGGTTTTACCTGTACTATCCGTAATAGCAAAATGTTTAATTGAATTCCACGAAGAACCCATTGTTTCAATATCATTTCATCATTGAGAGATCAATATACAGTCTGAATACACTGAGCGGAGTCAACTGACGAGAAACTAAATCAGAGAGAACTATCAACTCTTCTTCAACGTCTTCCTGATCAGAGCCATTCTCTGAAAACACAAAATAATGTAGCTGAAAAAGTATTAATGTGTTCTCCAATATAAATCGCTCTTGCACAATACAGTCAAACCTGTCTTAATCAGCCAGCCAAGGGAATCACAGAAAATGGCTTAACACAGGTGACTGCTTAATAGAGGTCAAATGTATAATAAAACAACACATTTGGAAGCTGGAAACTGGCTGCTTAATACAGGGTGGTTGCTTAATAGAGGTGACCACTAACACAGGTTTGACTGTAGTACATACTTATGTTACGCTAGATGATGATTGAGTTTATTTACCCTCGCCACCGGCGAGCGTGAATATGTTACGCATCTTAGAAAGCAGATATATATATATATTATATATACACACAGTCTACATCCGTTATGTCGATTTCCGTCAGACCGAACAAAATACTTTCGACATAACCGAAGATTGACTTAACGAACTTCGATATAAACGGAGCCACCAGTTATATGTAAAATGATAGTGTCTGAAACGGGACTTTGATCCGACTTAGAGATAACCGGAGAATTTGATATAACCGACTTTGACGTTAACGGTTGTAGACTGTAGGTGAAAATGCTCGTAGAATTTGTTGATTGCGAAATCAAGTCTTACATTAGATTAATCACTCATTCTTCATGGAATCCATCACCAAATGGGAGAGAGAAAAGGCACTGCAGATTTTAAATGTCTTGCCCTTACGAACACCACCACTGTGGCTCCGGCAGGGCTCGCACTCACAACCTCTCGGTTATATGGCAGACATCATGTCCATTACACAACTCTCTGCTCATACATGCAAAATCTCCTCTCTCTCCCTCCCTCCCTCCCTCGAATGCACTTTCTGAGGTTTATATATATAAAAAGGGCGGCGTGTCATGCAACCACAATTTAGAAAACTCCCTACATGTGTAATACAACCGGGAAGGATTCTGATTGGTCGAGACATGATAGCTTGCTTCTGACACATTCGACATATACTTTGCAGTTATGCTTCATTTGCACAATGCTGATTCTCTTGAGATGAAATAAGGCTCTCAGCATATACAGACAAACAGAAAAGTTTCTTTTTCAAATTTATGGTTATTATGGTAATGTGATAAAAAGGAGTATACACTTGTGTGCTGATTTCATACCATATTTTATTAACTTGTTTTGGAATTTTGCTATTAAGCTCACCAAAACTCGTTTCATAAAATATATTGTTATATTTCGGGTTTTAAGCCTGCATCAGCACCATTTTGGGCTATATCGCCGGCGGGCAGTTTACCTAACAACACCTTTCCTGGGCAGGCTCCAGCTGTTAACCAGTACTTGGGTGCACCAACCTCTGTAAGAAACTGCCAACTTTTTCATATAAATGAGACACGGTCCGAGCGGGGCTCGAACCCGTGACCATCAGTGATGATAGGTTACAGTGGTATACAAGTCAGTGACCGTGACCACGTTTCATAAAATATGGTATGAAATCAGCACTTGTGTAAGATCCTATATATGTCACACATCTCTGGTAACTTCATGCTTGCAAGGTCTCGTATGGATTAACTCTTTGCAGTCAAAATAACAGCTAACTGTGTGATGCAATTTCATTAGAATTATGTGGTAACCGCAAAACATATTTCCAGAGTTTTCACTTATAAATAAGAACACATTAATCATTGTCGTCTGCTACAAATATTTGACCTATTTAGAACCTTTATTTTACCAAGCATGCAAAGAGATTTTTCGAGTTCCAAATAGCAATATCTCAAGCCTGTCTTTATGTGGGTGAGACCCATTCCCAGATACAGATATAGACTACTATCCTACATAGCAGTATCGCCATACAACCGCTTAGCTGTCAATCAGTGGATAAGCAGTCAGTAAATCTACCTAATCTCCACATATAATACCGGTACTGGGACTTCATCCATCGTCACGAGGGAGAGAGAAGACAATGTGGAATTTAAATGCCTTGTCCAAGGGCACAATCGTAATGGCTACAGCTGGATGCAAACTCCAGACTTTCACACCTGAAGCTAATGCACTATCACGAATTCTATGTGGGAATGAGTTAATTGCAAATAGTTACAATCTCTGCTATATCCAGTACCCCGAGTACCAGTAAACCGGACAGTAGTATGTAAACACACTAACCTGTTTATGAGCTTCTGTTGTGCTGGCTCTCTTGTAGGGTCGGAGTTCATCCGTGCCAAACCCTGGTACCCACATACCCCAGCTATGCTCTGAAATTGCATACGTTATACAGGTGTATTATTCCAGGTTTGGTATTAAATACTAAACGAATCTACATATACATACATGTATACAAATTATATGAGGGAGAGAGAAGAGACAATGAGGAATTTAAGTGCCTTGCCTAAGGGCACAATTGTAATGGTTACAGCTGGGCGCGAACTCCGGGTATTTCACACGTGAAGCAGACAAACTACCACTGCACAATCACAACTTCCACGACTCTCTCCCTGATGGCGATGAATTCCATCACGAATGAGGCTTCCAGAGCTACTAAATTCTAAGAAAAATTTGCAATTGAGTTTACAAATATTGGTCATTCGCTTGTGCCAAAGACAAAGTTTCGTTACAATGCATTTTGCAAGTGGATTAAGCCTTAATTGGCAAATAATTTTCCTAGTTCTTACTTGTAGGAAAATAATATGAGAGAGTTGCCTTGTAAAAACACTTGCATACATGTAGGTGAACAGCGAAAGTATTTTATACAATAAATTATTTATCTATTATAATGTGTGTCCTTGAATGTGTTCTTGTTTGCATGCTTGGGGCTATAAGGGAAATATCTTGGTAGCCCATTAGCAATTTCGAGATTTGTCGGACCCTTTCAATAGAACATATTATAATACAACGCAAAGACAACACTGACCTAAATGCATCTGAACGTCCTTGACATCAAGAGTATTTGACTTTCTGTGTTTGGCAATTTTACATGATGATGTCACGACACTCTCGATGAAGTCATCAGCAATCTGCATCAACACCTAGCAAACAAAACAAACAATTAATAGTTTATACCTTCTGTATCAGCTTAACCCCACAGGTGGAACGAACATAGCTGGGACGCAAATAGTGTTATATGTTATGTTATATTTCGGGTTTTATGCCTGCATCAGCACCATTTTGGGCTATATCGCCGGCGGGCAGTTTACTTAACAACACCTTTCCTGGGCTCCAACGGTTAACCAGTACTTGGGTGCACCAACCTCCGTAAAAGAAACTGCCAACATATAAATGAGACACGGTCTGAGCAGGGCTCGAACCTGTGACCATCAATGATGGCCCAAATAGTGTACAGTAGGTACAAATAACCGTGTCACAAGAGTCATACCCTTGGATACAGAGCTTATATCTAAGGATATGACTTTTTTCACCCCAGATACACTATTTGGGTCTATGATACGATCTTTCCACTTGTACGTGGTTCAGGTCGTCAAGTGAGGGATCTATTTGGGTCTATGATACGATCTTTCCACTTGTACGTGGTTCAGGTCGTCAAGTGAGGGATCTATTTGGGTCTATGATACGATCTTTCCACTTGTACGTGGTTCAGGTCGTCAAGTGAGGGATCTATTTGGGTCTATGATACGATCTTTCCACTTGTACGTGGTTCAGGTCGTCAAGTGAGGGATCTATTTGGGTCTATGATACGATCTTTCCACTTGTACGTGGTTCAGGTCGTCAAGTGAGGGATCTATTTGGGTCTATGATACGATCTTTCCACTTGTACGTGGTTCAGGTCGTCAAGTGAGGGATTGGTCCAAAAAGTAGGAAAATAGGAATTCCGACTGTGGAAAAATAGGAAAATATTGTCTAAAATAGGAATAAAATGTTATTTTAAGATGGCTTTCCATGACGTTGTATGGCCATCCTGACCTTTTATATTTATTATTGGTAATTTCTGTTGTACTGCTGATGAAAGACTATAACATTTAATTCTTATTTCAAGTAATATTAATTGCTTCAAGATTCAAAAACATGATTTCAATACATTACTTGCACTCTAATAATTAAAGTGATGTAAATATATGTTGGCCTCCATACCATCCCCTTCAGCCCCAACCCAATCCACCCGTAACCCAATCCACCCGTAACCCAATCCACCCATAACCCAATCCACCCGTAACCCAATCCACCCGTAACCCAATCCACCCGTATCTTCGTTAGGTTTTGATTTTTTTTTTGATATTTGAAATTGGGCAAAAATGTGTATGGCTTTTCAAAAAGGCCAAACATTAGGAAAAAATAGGCACATTTTGCCGGAAAATAGGAAAAAATAGGATACTTGACGGCCTGGTGGTTGTACGCATGGTTCACCCAAGATAACTGCAACAATAATGTATGTACTATTCTTGCACTGTCCCCATCTGGTACAACAAATTGTCTCTAAATAGGAGAGAATTAACTAATTAGAGTTGCAGTTGTGTTAAGCATTGTAATACAATGTAACTGTCCACAGTAGTGACGTTTTTGGTTTAACAGTTTGATTGACAGTCTAATGAGATCACAGTTTGATTGACAGTCGGATGATGTCACAGTTTGACTCACTTACCTCCTCCACATCATCATCTAGCTGTTCCAATGGATCAACCTCCTTCACCAGTTCCTGCAGTCTTCGCTTATCCAACACACTGCTCTCCTTGGCAACGCTGTTAGGCAACCCTGCTGCTGCCACGGTGACAGGCTGGGTAGCAGGTACCGCTGGACGCATCATACCAAGCGTGGCTTGCCCCATACCAACCATCTGCTGGCTGACGGCCATACCAGGACTGTTAGTTAATGCCTACAAAAATACAACATTACCGGTACTCAGATTATTATACGAAATCATAAACAACTAAACATATTTTAAATAGAAGCCAACTTTAACCACTGATGCAAATTGTATGTAATTAACAATGATGTTAGATACTGGTAAGGACAGCTCAGGGCTCATCCTAAGGGACGACATCTATTCGCCCTAGGGGCCCAGACGTTGTTCCATCTTCTCCCAAAGAAATATATAAGGTTTAATCTTTTTTTATTATATATGTTTATTTAACGTCGCTACCAGTTGCCCATTTGAGCGACAGGCAGTTTACCTAACAGTACCATACATGCTGGACAGGCTATAGCGGTTAACCAGTACATGGTGAACCAACCTCCGGAAGAAACTGCCAACTTTTTCATATAAAGAGACATGATCTGAGCAGGGCTCGAACCCGTGACCATCAGTGATGATAGGTTACAGTGTAAAGCGACCGTAACATCTCCACAACGGAGGAATTCTTTCCAACTTCCAAACAAAATCTTGTTCAGTGAGCTACACTTGCCATTGTAAAGCATTCCTTCTATTCACATGGTCATAGTCATGATAGTGTGTATTTTAACTCTATATTGATTTCAATTTATAATAATATGTACCAGGTATTATAATGCTATTCTCATTTCTCCCAACAATTCTGATATAGGATGACCTCTGCAATGCACTAGATGGCATGTAAATTATTGCAATTCATTGAAAAATGCATTATTCAGGTACTGGGTAAGAAGCTATCATACTTAGGCTGGCAGGTATCCGTAGTGAACTGATACAGTGTACCGATGAGGTCACACTTACTTGTACGTAACATTGTTAGCTAATGTTATGGAACGCTGCTGGTTACCAGAATGTAAGCTATATTAACATTAGCAAGTATCTGCTATGAAATCACGCCGGGTACCAGAGAATACGCTATACTTATACAATGTATTAGCATGTATCTGTTGGTACAAGACAGGAAGTTACATTTACATATACATTGCCATGTATCTTTACGACATGATGATGGGTACCAAATAGAAAAAGCTATACATACATTGGTAGGTATCTGTTGTGAAATGATGCCGGGTACCGGAGAGGAAGCTGCCGACACTGCCACATATGAGTTTGGAGTTGTGGTCATCTCATGTGTCTAACATGGTCACATATTCGATGCTGACTGCCCTGAACAATTAAATAAATAAGAAGTCCACCACAATGCATACGGTAGTCTAAATCATCTTGAAGCATATCAATAAATCACATGCCATATATACCCGATACCAATAACTGCATTTATAAAATATATACATTCAAATATGTGGTAGTGGTCACCTCTATTAAGCAGCCAGTTTCCAGATTCCCAATATATTGTTTTATTATAAATTTGCCTCAACTAACCTGCCACATGCATGTGCTAAGCATCCACTTTCTGTGATTCCCTTGGCTAACTGCTTAACACGGGTATGACTACAGAACTAAAGAACAGCCCTTGGAGAGAGGCAAGCCCCCTACGCTAGTATTTGGCACCGTTTCATTTCGCTGGCAGCCCTGACAGTATGCGCTGACCATTTCCCCCAAATTTCTACCAGTTCTTCCTAGGCCAACCATCTCTATATTCACACAGTTTAATCAAAATACATCAACAACTTATTTAGGTGCTGTCCACAGACTGACCGATATACAGACACACAAACTGTAACCCCGTTCTGACATTCGAAAATATCTTGTTTACTATTTCTAAGAGCACAAGAGGGCCAAATCAATAATAGTGTACCACACTATGAGCTATAATAAATGTACAGATGTTGAGGCTTGATGGACCAAACAATAATTGAAACAAACAGTATCAGTTGGGTGTCCCTTGAGAGGCTCCAAATTTCTTTAAAATGAGCTATTTTTTCCAAATACAAAATGTCCACATTCAGAAATTCTTGGTTATAATATATACTCAATTTTTAAATGCCACCCTTTAATGCTCTCTAAAATTGTATACACAATTGACTTGTCAATAAGATTAAGAAATTCCCGACACGGCGGTCGGGTCAAAAAGAAATTATAGACATGACTGCCTTGTGAACAAGAAATTGCCGACATGGCAGCCGGCCAATAAAAATTGTAGCGAAGGTGGCTGGGCTAATAAGAAATTGTAGACAAGGCAGCCAGGCCAATAAGGAATTGTAGACACGGAGGGCGAGCAAATAAGGAATTGTACACATGGAGGCTGCGCTAACTCAGCGGCTGGGCCAAAATAAATAATAGACACTGCTGGCGCCAGGCCTATTATCCAATAGTCATCAACCCTATAGAATACAGGTAGCAGTGGATATATTATCATAGCATGGAGAATTTACTGTTGGCTTCTTCCCAGGAAATGTGCGTGGTCTTCTCCATCACAATAAACTGATTGTGTACGACAATACTCCAGGGCCCATCCTGCACAAATACTAGATAATCATTGGATTTCGCGACATTAAAATAACACTGAAACAGAGCACAGTGAAAGCAATAGATCGATATGTAACTGTTGTGTCAGTTTCTGTGATCAATATTAATTCATCAAAATATCCATTAAATTATTTACATCTGACAAATAATACAGAAACCATAAAAATACAAACTGATTTCTCTGCGATTGAAAAGACGGTGTCGACGTGATAATCTCTGCTGTGTAATTTATCAGTAAAAGCAGCAGGCGGTAAAAGATATTGCAGTGTTTCAAATGGTTCAGGTGAGTGAAACGTTGATGAACACATGTGTTAAATACAACTAACACTGTCGATGTTATTGTCTGCATACAAATATATACAAAAACCCGTCTTTAACAAATATTTTTTATCATTGTTTTACTTTCCGAGATTGCATAGGTTACTGTCCACTAAATGTGTTATAACTTCAATGAAAATACTCCACAAAATCCGCAAGCAGACATTAACTATGGAGAAACCTTGCTGTCAGCTGTGTACACTCTTTGTGTTGAATAACTGGTGATCATTTGCATAGATCCTAGCAATCCATCCTCTGATAATAACGTACATAGATCCAAGCAATCCATCCTCTGATAACAATGCACATAGATCCAAGCAATCCATCCTCTGATAACAATGCGCATAGATCCTAGCAATCCATCCTCTGCACCGGTAACAACGCGCATAGATCCTAGCAATCCATCCTGGTAACAATGTGCATAGATCCTAGCAATCCATCATCTGGTAACAACGCGCATAGATCCTAGCAATTCATCCTCTGCACTGGTAACAACGCGCATAGATCCTAGCAATTCATCCTCTGCACTGGTAACATCGCGCATAGATCCTAGCAATTCATCCTCTGCACTGGTAACAACGCGCATAGATCCTAGCAATCCATTCTCTGCACTGGTAACAACATGCATAGATCCTAGCAATTCATCCTCTACACTGGTAACAACGCGCATAGATCCTAGCAATTCATCCTGGTAACAATGTGCATAGATCCTAGCAATCCATCATCTGGTAACAACGCGCATAGATCCTAGCAATTCATCCTCTGCACTGGTAACAACATGCATAGATCCTAGCAATTCATCCTGGTAACAACGTGCATAGATCCTAGCAATCCATCCTCTGGTAACAACACGCATAGATCCTAGCAATCCATCCTCTGCACTGGTAACAACGTGCATAGATCCTAGCAATCCATCCTCTGCACTGATAACAATGCGCATAGATCCCAGCAATCCATCCTCTGGTAACAACGCTCATAGATCCTAGCAATCCATCCTCTGCACTGGTAACAATGCACATAGATCCAAGCAATCCATCCTCTGCACTGGTAACAACGTGCATAGATCCTAGCAATCCATCATCTGCACTGGTAACAACATGCATAGATCCTAGCAATCCATCCTCTGCACTGGTAACAACGCGCATAGATCCTAGCAATTCATCCTGGTAACAACGTGCATAGATCCTAGCAATCCATCCTCTGCACCGGTAACAACGCGTATAGATCCTAGCAATCCATCCTCTGCACTGGTAACAACGTGCATAGATCCAAGGAATCCATCCTCTGATAACAATGCACATAGATCCTAGCAATCCATCCTCTGCACTGGTAACAACGTGCATAGATCCAAGGAATCCATCCTCTGATAACAATGCGCATAGATTCTAGCAATCCATCCTCTGCACTGGTAACAACGCGCATAGATCCAAGGAATCCATCCTCTGATAACAATGCGCATAGATCCTAGCAATCCATCCTCTGCACTGGTAACAACGCGCATAGATCCAAGGAATCCATCCTCTGATAACAATGCGCATAGATCCTAGCAATTCATCCTCTGCACTGGTAACAATGCGCATAGATCCTATCAATCCATCCTCTGCACTGGTAACAACGCGCATAGATCCTAGCAATTCATCCTGGTAACAACGTGCATAGATCCTAGCAATCCATCCTCTGCACTGGTAGCAACGCGCATAGATCCTAGCAATCCATCCTCTGCACTGATAACAATGCGCATAGATTCTAGCAATCCATCCTCTGCACTGGTAACAACGCGTATAGATCCAAGGAATCCATCCTCTGATAACAATGCGCATAGATCCTAGCAATCCATCCTCTGCACTGGTAACAACGTGCATAGATCCTAACAATCCATCCTCTGCACTGGTAACAACGTGCATAGATCCTAGCAATCCATCCTCTGCACTGGTAACAATGCGCATAGATCCAAGGAATCCATCCTCTGGTAACAATGCGCATAGATCCTAGCAATCCATCCTCTGCACTGGTAACAACGCGCATAGATCCTAGCAATCCATCCTCTGGTAACAAGGCGCATAGATCCTAGCAATCCATCGTCTGGTAACAACGCGCATAGATCCAAGCAATCCATCCTCTGATAACAACGCGCATAGATCCTAGCAATCCATCCTCTGGTAACAACGCGCATAGATCCTAGCAATCCATCCTCTGATAACAACGCGCATAGATCCTAGCAATCCATCCTCTGATAACAACACGCATAGATCCTAGCAATCCATCCTCCGATGCCTACAGTATATATCTATTCTCAGGAAAGGAGAGGTGCTTTGCTGTATAGTCGTTTCTTAACATATCGCTGGTCTTGACATACCGACTAGTAGAACTTCTACATTTACACAATTTGGAAATTTATGTATATAGTGCTGGTGCAGTAACCCAATATATTGCAATACAACTGGCACAATACAATACATACCGGTACAAGAATTCAAACAATCGTGGATACTAATTCGGTAGCATTATAATGTTAAATGTTTGACTAATTATATAGGTAATGAATATATATAAATGTTGATTGAAACCAATACAATGATTGTTCTACATATCTAAAACACATCATTATTTTTTGAGCAACAAACCGTATCCCCATTGTTTTTATTTCACCGAGGCAACTGTAAATGACCTTTGTTGGGTTGATTAATATTGCAATTTGGTAAGACTATATTTTATACAATCAGGTACGTATTGCGGTATGTATTGTGGTACTTACAATATTGCAATATGCTACGGTATGGTTTCAGTTGGCATTACCCAGCTCTACACTTGTCCACAGCTACAGTCTCCATACACCAGCTATTATACAACAGACGGATCTGTAGTCCAGTGGTATCACGTTGGATTGGTAATGCAGGGATCGCAGGTACGATCCCCCGTTTGATCTTAATAAAATTAACAGTCTTTCAGATGGGACTTTAAACAGAGGTCTCATGTCCGTGCTCTACACCGTGCACCTTAGAATTACAGCCTACATCCGTTATTTCAGAATTTTTTCTGAACTTAATGATATAAACGACATCGAAGGTGCACTGATGTAAGCAATATCGCGGGTGCTTATGTGTGTTTTACGTTTATTTATCGTCGCTACCGGTTGCCCATATGAGCGACGCCTCCTGAAGAGATTAGTCATTTTAGATTTTTGGAGGATAGTGTAATGATACAGAGAGAGATCCATTCCAGAGTCTCCTCTGGTTCTTTTATGTGCACGGTGTAAAGCACCGACACAAGACCTCGGTTTAATGTCCCATCTGAAAGACTGTTAATTTTATTAGGGTCAGATGGGGGATTGAACCTGCGATCCCTGGATTACCAGTCCAGCGTGTTACCACTGGACTACATATCCGTCTGTTCGGGTGCTTACCAGTGGATAAGTAGCTTTATATAGAAACTTTATATACCAACTATATGTAAGAAAGACTACTTCCAATGCGCACTTTGAATAACGTGTAAATGGAGCCGTATTAGGCATTGTGTACAAGTTTTCTCTCTCAAAAATCTGTAAACATTGCAGCTCTGTTGACTACACCTATCACATGTTATCTATAGGTGAAGCATGCGTGGACAATACTTTGCCCACTCAAACTCATTCTAGAGCAGGGCTTCTAAAATGTTAAAAAAACAATATCGGTCGTGGACGAAATCAGCCACAACTACATGTTGTTTTAATGACTTTGAAGACAAATTAATCTTACATTGCGGTTTCGATTAGACCTCGTACCCTGTCTAACTCCTACCTACTCCTACTTATGTCGATATAAATGAATATCAGATTAAAACATTGAAAACAAGAACGACTAAGACATTGGGAAACCATTTTAACCATCGTAACGGTGTGTTAGTCTTATCACAGTTTTACATATTGTGAATATATTACATGTCTATGGAGCCACGGATAAGTAACCTAGCAGTCTATAGGCAATTTATTTGTTATTTTACAACCTTATAGAACCTGTTGTGGTTTACAGATAAAGTATCTCTAGAACACAATTTCTAAATCTACCAGTCTGCCAATCACAGACACTAACAGATTTTTTATCAGAAGACCGATTATGAAACAAAAAAAATATGTTAAATGTTATATAATTATGTTATATACAGACGGATCTGTGCTCCAGTGGTAACACGCTGGACTGGTAATCCAGGGATCGCAGGTTTGGTCCCCCGTCTGACCCTAATAAAATTAACAGTCTTTCAGATCGGACATTAAACCGAGGTCTTGTGTCGGTGCTGTACACCGTGCACGTAAAAGAACCAGACGAGACTCTGGAATGGGTCTCTGTCTGTATCATTGCACTATCCTCTAAAAATACTAATCTCTTCAGGAGGCGTCGCTCATATGGGCAACCGGTAGCGACGATAAATAAACGTAAAAACCTACATACAAATGTTATATGTGAAAATAAGGTGTGGCTATTTATAGCATATTAAATACATAGTAAAAACATACAGTCTGTTCATTTATATTTCCAATCTATTATCTTTCATTTCTTCTGATCCACTGAAGAGGTATTCAAATCAAACTGTAAATGAGCAAAACTCTTCCAATTATAAAGTTTCCCATAGCCAGTGTTCACCTATGAATAACGTCACTGTGTTTACACACTGTATTCCTCCGCCAAATAATACAGTATACCAACCTTCAATTTGCAATGGCCTAAAATCGGAAACCCTTTAAACTGGAATTCTCTCCAAACTGAACACATTTCTTGGTCCCGAATTTTTCCCTTTTTTGATCGTTGTAAAAAGAACCTCACTTTTCTGAATACTGAAAAGATTTTTAAGGAAATATATGCATTATCAACTATAATTTACCCATCTAAGCCGAACATTAACTTGTCTAGATCAAATATGAAACTGACCTATTCTTTTAAACAAACAACTTCAACTACATGTATTTATTTTCTTAAAATTAATCAGTTCTTTACTACTAACAGCCAAACTATAAACATGTCTCAGCCTCCTTCTAAGCATTGTAGAGTTGAATTGTTAATTTATGAGAAATCTACCCCACTATGAAGTCCTATAAACCGAAAACTCCTCTAAATTGAACTTTGCCTTTGGTCCATTGGCCATTCGGTTTAGAGGGGCTACACTGTATATATAACTTTTTTAATTCAATTTCATGCCCATTATCAAAGCACTGTGCCATCATCTGTAATAGATGATTGGAGAATTTAATTTTTATTATCTTTATCCTGATGCAGTTATTTTATGCATGTACTGTGATCTTTCAGATTATGAGCAGATTAAACCCTGACCCTGTTTACACGCTGAGAGGCTCGACCAGCCCACTCTCCTACTTGAAGGTACGTTATAGTCAGTAACCCCCACTGTTAGGAACAGGGATTATTGTTTTGGTCAGTGTATGTGTCTGTCTCTGCGATAACTCAAAAGTTATTGATGACGGATTTTTGAAACTTGGTGGATTATAGAGTGTTTGTGTTGGAGGAATCATAGATTCGATTTTGCGAGAAATTGGTGAAGGTGTGTGGTCAAGATGGTTAGTGAAGTGTCTGTCCACTGCCATTGACTCCCATAGTAAATATGCATGCTAAATTACTTATAAGTTGAAAGCGATTCAAGATAGACATATAGTTCTGCCTGTCCATAACACTCCAAAGAGAGGCGTGACTAGCGATAGTAGGCCCGTTGCCACACTGAGGTGAATAAGGCACTTCTCGGTGAGAATTTGGAAAGTAATGAAAAACAATAATAGGGGGAAACAGATGAAAACTATAGATTTCTGTCAATCTTGTTTACATATCTGCATACATTCTATTTCGTTCCTGAGGACTCGGGTATTGTACCTTATTACGGTACTATCCTGTACGCTCCTCGGCAAACCAGTGCATCAATGTATATTGTACCCAGTCTGTGAGTTCCAGACAGTTCTCAAAGAAACCATGACACATCAATAGCACAAATGGTTGTCATAGAGGATTATCGGTGTCATATATACTTTTTCTACCTAGCTCAATGCCTTCAGAATGCACCAAAACACACAGCCAACCATCTACATAAAAACTTCCTAGGTTTTCCTCAAACCAAAACACACAGCCAACCATCTACATAAAAACTTCCTAGAAGGTTTTCCTCACACCAAAACAAACAGCCAACCATCTACATAAAAACTTCCTAGAAGGTTTGCCTCGCTTATTTTCAGCTCCTTGCTACGGCACTGGATAGAGTAAACTTCATAATATTATTACCTGTCAAATCAGCCATACCCTGTGACCTTTGAACTTGACGGTCATGCAAATTCGGCATTTGTTCTCGTTCCATTGTTTCAAATACTTGATCTCAGATGGCCATCTTGTTTACAGTAAATATTTCTGTGAAGCATTTGGATTATTTGCAAGTCGCTGACTTCAGATCACTGTAGGTTTGATGCCCATCTGTGTCTGAAATACTGCACAGAAGGGCACCTGGATCTTTCCCCACCAAGAATAGCTGAAGAGTTGCCATATCACCTCAGTGACGTTCAACTCCCAAAACTAACGAAGCAAAATGATCATATCAACCCATATATTATCCCCTCGTCCAATAAGTGACAGTGGGCTGTCTGATTAGCAACCCGGGTTCGATCCTTGGACCGGGAAGTATGTGAGATGGTACGGTGGTCGCCAGATCGGACAGGTGGGTTTTCTCCGGTTTCCTCCCACACAAATGACCACATACACATTTTCATCCACTCCAATGAGAGTGATTAATTATAATATAAGTTGTTAAGACTTGCTTCGCAATCGTTGTAAAATAAATAAAGTTAAACTTTTTAGACAGTGGGCTAGTATATATAATAATGGTATTATAAAAATAACTCGTATAATAAACTACATGTATTATATACAAATGTTCCTGTACTGTCAATAGTTCAAGGATACGGAGACATTGTACTCTGGAAACTATGATGGAGAGGTACATGTGTGGTCCATGGAGATGCGACGAATCCTCACTACAGTTTCCGCCCACCCAGGCAACTCTGTCCTCTATCTCGACTTCATTGACGAGTCCCACATGTTAACACATGGCCGAGATGGTTTGGTGAAAACATGGTCAAAAACAGAAGCAGATTGGATTCAAAATGGTAAAAATGTTTGTTAGATACTGTGTACTCTTACATTTATTATGTACAAGTTTGCTATTCTACCCATGTGCCTGAAATACTGCTCAGAGGAATGTATTAAGACTTATCTGTGGCACTTAATCATGCAGAAATTGGCTCCAGTGTCATGATTGATAATTGTTTCCCTAATACCAACTCATCTCATGTAGACACATGGAACTCGGTTTCAATGTCATGATTGATAATTGCTTCCCTAATAGTGATCAGAATTTCATTCAACTTAGACATAACATTATAGTACCAAATTAATTAATGATGCAAATACTTTACTAAACATTGAAGCAATGCATGTAACTGAATGATGACCAACAAAACCACCACTAATTGATCAGTGTAATTCCTGTTTTCAGGTACAGTTGAGTGTTGTGACAAAGGATTCTGTGGTAGTTGTTTATTGGCTGATGGAATGTTAGCCACGCCCAGCAATAGCCAATCACAAGTAGTGTTGCTTCACATTGACACTTTGAAGGTTATTTCTAATCTAAAGCCTGACTTTTCAAAGGAACAACTCGGTAAGATATGGAATTTGCTTATTGTATTATGGTTTCTAGTAGTTTATACAAATTTAATTTATTTTAGCTTTATTGTGAAACAAGTTTTTACGACATTAGATAAATCATTCTTGATGGAATCCATTGCCATGCGGGAGAGAGAAGTGGACGGATCTGTAAGCCAGCAGTAACACGCTGGACTGGTAATCCAGGGATCGCAGGTTCAATCCCCCGTCTGACCCAAATAAAATTAAGTCTTTCAGATGGGACTATAAACCGAGGTCTTGTGTCGGTGCTTTACACCGTGCACGTAAAAGAACCAGAGGAGACTCTGGAATGGGTCCAAATGTGTGGGAACAGTGACAATAACTTCGTATTTCTCTCCAACAGTGCAATATCATATACTAGCAGCAGAACCAACGTGTAATGGCTATGGTGTGCAACTTGTAACCAAGAGCTTGTGATGTTGAGCCCCTTCACAACCACGGTGGTGATGTCCTTAGGCCAAAACTAATCTTAATGCACATACACAATAAGTATAGCCAGTACATCGGACAGGTGGGTTTTCTCTGGGTACTCCGGTTTCCTCCCACACGCATGACCACATATACGCTTTCATCCACGCCAACGAGAGTGATTAATATAAGTTGTTAAAATCGTTGTAAAATAAATAAAGTTTAAACTTTAACCAGTACACAGTTACGCCATGCAATATACATGTATAATGTTGTACAATGTAACAATCAATATATATATATAACTTTCTAGTGTCTACTGATTAAAAAGTTGTTGTATCCATAATTTACATTTTGTCTTGAACATATTTAATGATCTGGACGTCTTAATTTCCAATGGTAGACAATTCCATATATTTGGACCAGAGTATTCTAAAGATTTCTTGTACATTTCACATCTAGGTCTTGGAATATAGAGATAAATATTTGAAGCATATCTCATATCTGAAGTAACTGTATTGCAATGGCCACTGATTATAGAAATTATAAAGGTTTTGTGAGTTCCACTTTTTTTTTTCCCCACTGTCCAAATGATCAGAGTTCCGGGGTTAGGGGGGGGGGAATAAACCTGTCCTCATCAAGTTATATTACAGCCTTCAAACTTTGAAAACTATTCATATTTATTATAACTGAATTGTGGTTATCCGATATTCAAGCATGCATGAGCAATGCTCTTAATAATATACTAGACAATCAATAAAGATTATATAAGTATATGCTATTTTTAAAGGAATGTGTATGAAAATCAAAAGAGCTGATGACAAAAGACTTCTGATTGGCTATGAGGATGGCAGTGTTGCATCATGGGACATCAGACAAAACAAGATGGTGGACCGCTTGAAAGTTCATACTGATGCTGTTATGTGTATGGATTACTCTTCTGAACTCAACAAAGGCTTCTCTGGCTCAGTGAGTGAACACTTGAGATCGTGGGTTAGTTCTGGTGATAAATTGAATATGGATATATCTGTGACCACAACAAATCCAGGATTTAATGATGCACTAGTTCGGAATGATGGTAAAGTTGTTATTTTTGCTGGTTGGGATGGAAATATTAGAATATTTGGTGCCAAGAAATTAAAACCGCTTGCTGTTCTAAATTTCCATAATGAAAGTGTTCATTGTTTAGCTTTTTGTGAAGATAATATATTAGCCTGTGGCTCAAAAGATAAACTGATTAGTTTGTGGGATATATATCGATGATATTTATTGTAATTAAAGCAAAACCTATGAATTTTCTCCTGTAGTTACATAGAGCGCTATATTCTTATGTAGCTGGTCTTTCTCTCTTATTCTCCGAGTGTGTGGGTTGAGTCATATTAAGCCAAGTCTGTAAATACATTTCAAATATATCTACACCAACGAATGTCAAATTTGTTATGCATTGATGTAAAATCAATGGCGGATAACATTAACACTGGGCTCATGGGAAGGATAGACTGTGTGCGTTAGTAAGTTCCGGTAAGATGATAATATCGAACTATCGGAATGTATAGGTCTATGTAGTTATAGAATGACAGGTGGGCTTTATGGTAGCAACGTATTAAATGTTTATTTTCGACCTATGACATTATTCCCCTCTTTGTTAAAATGTCGTCTTCGACATTGCATCGCAAAAACAATAGTATGTCCCGTAAGAAATACCAAATACATGAGCATGAATTGTGCATAACATGCTATGGCATATGAGTACGGAGATGAATGATCCAACATCATATAAGTCCACCTCCGTTGTCGAGTGCTTAAGGTCGCTGACTTGTATACCGCTGTAACCTATCATCACTGATGGTCACGGGTTCGAGCCCTGCTCAGGCCGTGTCTCATTTATATGAAAAAGTTGGCAGTTTCTTACGGAGGTTGGTGCATCCAAGTACTGGTTAACCGCTGGAGCTTGCCCAGGAAAGGTGTTGTTAGGTAAACTGCCCGCCGGCGATATAGCCCGAAATGGTGCTGATGCAGGCGTAAAACCCGAAATATAACATAATAACCAACGTCATATAAATGATAAAGTACATGTATAATACAACGAAATAGTATACGTAGGATGTACTGATAAATGAATTAATTGGTGATCAGATGTGTAATGCATAACTACACCATCTACATACTGTTACGGTCTTGCTTATCGACTATGGACAATACTCGTCCACTGATACCAGGCTAGCACACACAACCATGACTTTGTAAATTCACAGAAGAGTTATTTTATTCATCGAATCCCTAACAAATAACTGAGAGTAATTTCAGTGCATACAACAACACTTAGTAACCTGTCTATTTATATTGTAGAAAATAATGTGTTTAAATAGTTAAATGTAATACTACTTCAAAATACATAGTTTAACCCCCTAGCTGTAATATATAACTTTACTACAATTATCTAATAGATTTTAGACTCGAATTAATAAAGAAAACACACCATTCAAACAGATCGAGTAGGTGAAATTAACAGCCTATGTATATGTAACAGGGGCCAATATATAGTAGGCACTCTGGCGTAGGTTCGTTATATTTCTTTATTTACTGTTTCCGTATATGGAAAAAGGCCTAAAACATAAATAAATACATACAAGAGCATATAAAAACAAAGTATAAAAACATTTCAATCATTGCATAAAACCAGACATATACATGTGGAAAATCGATATTAATATAATACAAAACTTACCACAGTGTCTGTATGCAACTACTCAATATCTATTGGTAGACTATTTAGTATTATAATTGCCCCCCCCGCATCCAATCAATTCGATGCCAAGTTTCGGGTCGTCCTGCAGTTGGCAGGCCAAAAGATTTTGGAAATCGATAAAACCATCACCTTTTTCAATACCGGCCGCATTCCCTGCATCGAGGTCATCCACCGCCAACTGAATTGTTTCGACATCATCCTCATCAGGCACATCCACTGCCGCATCCACCCGCAAACGCTTTTGTGATATTGGTTTCGCCGCTGCACGCCTTTTCCCTTTACCTCTACCCGGCATTCTCCCGATTATTGTCGATTTAGATTTTTGCTCAATTTTTGCTTAGAAATTGAATTGTTCCTTTTTGTAAACCGGAAATAAAGGAAGTACGAATATTCGTCCCGGTTATTCTATGCCCGACAGTTGATTCGGACCCGAGGAGATTGTCCTCGCGCATGGCACATGCAAAAATAACCCTGATTATGGTCAATAACATAATCTGTATTATAATTGCTCTATAATTTTAACACGTTACTCGTAAGAGTTCTCCTGGGTTATGACCAAGCACGGAGGTATAGTTGTTGAAAGAAATACATTATTAACCAATCCATGCAGAGCTCTCATCCACGTTCATACAATCTTTCATTCATACAAATACAACAAACAAAACGATTGGACACCGTACAAACATAGACTGACAAGTGTTCACGAGACAAAACACGTGCACGGCAAATTGCCCCGGGAAACATATCTAATTTCCGTCTCCGACGTAGATTGTCGAATATCCCCGATTCAATTCCGTTGCATATGACATAAAGAACGAAGATACACAAATTTAAAAGGCGGTAAATGCATGCACGATGTTTAAGCAGTTTTATATATTAAGCTACGCCGTTCACGGTAAAACACGATTGTACTCCTATAGTACAACCTGTGACATATATATACAATATGTTTCTCTATAAAGTCCCTTTCTATAATGTCCTTCTATAATCTGCCCCTATATTCCTCCCCCTATATTCCTCCCCCTATATTCCTCTCCCTATATTCCTCTCCATACTGGCGAGCATAGAGCTTATATACCCTCCACACTGCCCACTGTGAGATTCACAGTGTAAAGTGTGCAATTCACAGTCTAACGCGTGCAGAGAACGCTGCACAGTGTGCGGTGCACATCGCGCATTCCTGACCGTGCAATTCCCATTGGGAAAGAATGCTACGCATTGTGTACTGATAAAACGAATGCTGACCATTGGTCAATACACAATGAAAAATGCCTAAAGTTCAATGGGTCTGCAATAATTTATGATTCAAATAAATAAAGGAAGGCTTTACATCAATGACTAGTACCTTAAATTTCCTCTTCTGTAAGGTAAACCCCTATACATCGTGTCAAAGTTCACTGACATTTTAGTTTCGAAAAGTAAACAGAAACGAGCGTCTGTAACTATGCAAATGACCCGGATGTAAGTTTACCAACATGGCTGCCACCATTACATCACAGTGGTTAGCAGAGTTTCTAAACACAGTTTACACACAAAATACGGCAATAACATGAATATTACCACATCAGATTAACTTATGTAAACATGGATTACAATCTTGCAATGATAAAATTGTATGACACACGTAAATAAAGGTAAATTTGACTAGAACATGACATGTGCATATACATGTATATAATTGTTGATCTCAAATACTGGGGTATTACAATACTATACAGACAATACTCATAGTCATCAACATTTATACAATTTTGTTCAAGTGTTCTCCACCTATCTGTTCAAGTGGTCTCTGTTCTCCACCTAACTGTTCAAGTGGTCTCTGTTCTCCCCCTAACTGTTCAAGTGAACTCTGTTCTCCACCCATCTGTTCAAGTGGTCTCTGTTCTCCACCTAACTGTTCAAGTGGTCTCTGTTCTCCCCCTAACTGTTCAAGTGAACTCTGTTCTCCACCTAACTGTTCAAGTGGTCTCTGTTCTCCCCCTAACTGTTCAAGTGGTCTCTGTTCTCCCCCTAACTGTTCAAGTGAACTCTGTTCTACCCCTAACTGTTCAAGTGGTATCTGCTCTCCACCTAACTGTTCAAATGGTCTATGTTCTCCACCTAACTGTTCAAATGGTCTCTGTTCTTCACCTAACTGTTCAAATGGTCTCTGTTCTTCACCTAACTGTTCAAGTGGTCTCTGTTCTCCCCCTAACTGTTCAAATGGTCTCTGTTCTCCCCCTCTGTTCAAGTGGTCACTATACTGTCCAGCCACAGGTAATGGTTTTAATGACCTATATACTGTCCAGCCACAGGTAATGCTTTTGATGACCTATATACTTTCCAGACACAGGTAATGGTTTTAATGACCTATATACTGTCCAGCCACAGGTAATGGTTTTAATGACCTATATACTGTCCAGCCACAGGTAATGGTTTTAATGACCTATATACTGTCCAGCCACAGGTAATGATTTTAATGACCCATATACTGTCCAGCCACAGGTAATGGTTTTAATGACCTATATACTGTCCAGCCACAGATAATGGTTTTGATGACCCATATACTGTCCAGCCACAGGTAATGGTTTTAATGACCTATATACTGTCCAGACACAGGTAATGGTTTTGATGACCCATATACTGTCCAACGACAGGTAATGGTTTTGATGACCCATATACTGTCCAGCCACAGGTAATGGTTTGATGACCCATATACTGTCCAGCCACAGGTAATGGTTTTAATGACCTATATACTGTCCAGCCACAGGTAATGGTTTTAATGACCCATATACTGTCCAGCCACAGGTAATGGTTTTGATGACCCATATGCAAACAAGTTTACATGATTACTGACATTTAATTCCCTTGGCTTTCAAATATTCCCATTCATCGCGTCCAATAACGTTGTAGTTTGCCCCTGAATCGACAATCATAGGAATCTGAATCATAATAACGTCAACTGTCATATCAGCTTTACCAGTAGTTACATTAGTGATGATAAATGCGTAATCTTCATCTCCAACTTCAGGTTATTGTCTCACCTGTCACTTTCAGTCTGATATTTTGATCTGTATTTCTGACCTTTGTGTACTTTGGTCTTGCATTGCAATTGGAAATGTCCCATATTACCACATTTATGGCACTTTTGATCATTTGCCGGACAATTTGGATCTTTCGATTTATGTCCTTCATTTTTTATTTATTTTTCCGATTTTTATTTCCTGATCAATATACATCATAATTACACATATACATAATAATTACACATATACATAATAATTACACACACTGTAGACTTTCCAGGCATGTACATGTATTGAAAACAAAGAGCGTGTCAAAAAGTAGTTGACAAGTGCTAACAGCCTGCAGTATTATCTATACGCATTATTCACGAATTATATTTATATTAAGTTATACGTAATCATGTGAAGTTACGTAAAGCGATGAAATAATAACCCGATGTATATTGTAGACTAGACCAAATTTTCAAAATTGTGCATGCTAGGGGCAAATTGTAGTACAAGCAATTGGATGTCATATATAACATAATTTGGGTATGCTGAATGCGATGCAGGTGTTTACCAAGCTGAAATATGTGTCCTTGACCTTGAAAAGTTCAATTCAAAATGGTGACCATTAAAATGCTTAATAACCACACAAATAATTACTGTAACCTAATATCTATTTGTATATAGGTGCATAATTACTTGCAATATATCTAATTTACTGTAATCAATACTATACAGCAAATAGACATAAACATGTTGCCCCTCATATGGTTTAAGGTCAAGGTTAACACTGATATTAGCGATAAAAATGGTCAATATATAGTTAAATCTGTATGTACCGTTCTCGGTCGAACATACATGCCGAAAGTTCACATTTCTTGCTATCTTTTACTAGTAGGTTACTCTAATGTATTATTCAACACATTTAAATGTATGGCAACTATGTGTACCTTGCATGTGCTGTTATATGCAATCTCTATTTATGCATTGTCGGCCATTACAAAATGTTCATACATGGATCTTCACTCTGTTTACAAACACACATCGAAGTACAGTTCATGTTTGCTTTCCGGCATTTACAACAAAAGGTTCTGCACTGTGGCTTACATGAACAATATATCATCTCTGTGCAACCGGCTGAAATGGGATTTAATGACATCAGAATGGGCTGAAGACCATGTTCCGTCTGTTTCCATCCCATAATCACGGGATCCGCTAGAACTGGCATACTACACTGAGCTTGTCGCCATATCATGCTTTCGTAATGTTCCTCATTAGATGGAAGCGCAGCGCATCTTGTGTTGGACACATTGCTTCTGGTTTTCCATTTTTGGAGAACTGTAAAACACGTGCTTCATTAATCAGTTTGTTGTATGTTGTACAGCCTGCACATAAATGCCTCTGCGGCCACCATAGTGTGTTCATCGAGTCATTTGTCAATAGATGCTACAGATCTATGTATACACATTGGTGACCAAAAGCGGCAGCCTCTGTGGTGCTGCGGTAATATGATTACCCTAGTAACCAGTTCCTTGGGAGCTTGAATGGTATTAATCGATTCTACTACTTATTTCTTTATTTAGTTTCATTCATTTATCTTACACGAGTCATTTCACGGAACCATTTTAGATTGCCAAACCGGTTTCTTGCATAAGTTATTATATGTTTAATACATGCATAAGAAATTATACTTTTACAATTGTGTCTTTATTCAGGTGCTCTTAAATTTTAACTAATATATATATTACACTTTTACCACAGCATATAGATGTAAACAATGCCAATTTAAGTTTGCAGGTCTTTGTTTGTGTTGTTTTTTATAAAGTGCCGATCAAAAATGTTCGCCAATTAGTATTGTATATTGTATTGTAAGGATATGACCCAGATTAACGTAGAGCTCGTGCCTGGTTACTCCCCTTATATAGAGTACCGGTGTAACATTTCCGAAGTATTCCCGTGGTTATTATTACGGAAGTGCTTTGTAAATGGTCATCATTCTCAAAGATCTTGATATTACATTGATTTTAGGGAAGCTGTTTTGTTCTTAAAACGGGTTCTTCCATGCATTTTAGTTTCATTTTTCATACATGAATATCAACTTCAAAGTTGAACTCTATCCAGATGACTAGCGGAGAGGGTCGGTGGTTCCTCTATCCAGATGACTAGCGGATAGGGTCGGTGGTTCCTCTATCCAGATGACTAGTGGATAGGGTCGGTGGTTCCTCTATCCAGATGACTAGCGGATAGGGTCGGTGGTTCCTCTATCCAGATGACTAGCGGATAGGGTCGATGGTTCCTCTATCCAGATGACTAGCGGATAGGGTCGGTGGTTCCTCTATCCAGATGACTAGCGGAGGGGGTCGGTGGTTCCTCTATCCAGATGACTAGCGGATAGGGTCGGTGGTTCCTCTATCCAGATGACTAGCGGATAGGGTCGGTGGTTCTACCCAGATATCCGTCAGTGTCTGTAACACAGCTCGGATGGGCAGCCGGGGTCTTCTTCAGCATTAATAGCGGACTTGCATAGTCGTGATTTGTAACCACCTTATTAATAGTATCTCCATACGTTGAACTTGATCAGAACTCGTGCAGACCTATGTTGCATCATTGGCAATTGTACTGATTTGTCATTTAATATCATGCTGGAATTCATCCTATTATACGAGATCTGTGTTAAATATTGTATAATAATTATGTATAATTAAATCACTGTACTGTACGTGCACTGTAGTGGGTATGCAATTATGAATACAGGAAGTATGCATAAGTTCATATGTCTATTGTATGTTCACATGGTAGTTTCATCAACATTCACACTGCGTGTATACTAGTATAACATTTTCCCAGCACTACATTCATTTCATATTTTTCTTTTATTTTCATTGGAGATAGATATTCACTCAAGATGCCTTCAGATACTTGCCCGTTTCCTTATTTTGTCACTGGCTACGTGTATTGCGGAACCATCACCCCAACGACTATATTTCAACCTGGTATTACATAATGAACATTGGCATAAGCTTATACAGGGTGAGAGTAGGCGTTTTCACTCCTTTACACACAAGGGCCAAAGGAATGAAACAGCTTTCGAGCTGCTAACATGGCTTTCCCTTATTCTCCTACTATGTGGCGACGTTCATGAAAATCCTGGAACTAACTCTCATACATCTGATTCGCTTTCATCTGTTACTCTATCTTCGGACTCCAGTTACTCTGACGACGACGCTATGCTTCAGTCCTTCCAGTCTGGCTTATATTTTGCTCATTACAACGTACAAAGCTTTCTGCCGAAAATAGATGTCCTGAGTACTGAATTATCTCACTTTGATGTTTTGTCCTTTACCGAAACATGGCTTGGGAATAATATTGATTCTGACAATCTTGCTATCCATAACTACTCAAAACCTTCCAGGAAGGATAGGACGTCTGACAACTACGGTGGAATTCTTGTTTATGTTAAAGATAACGTTCCAGCACTTTGAAGGCTTGACTTAGAACCTCAAGATATAGAATGTGTATGGGTCGAGCTTCGTCTTAAGAGCAAACGGGTACTTCTGGGAACTTTCTACAGGCCACCAAACTCTTCTCCACCTGTCTTAGCTAGTATTGAGAATTATATCGGTCTTGCAATTGATTCAAATGTGGATATCATTGTTACAGGTGATTTCAATCATGACATGCTAAAACATAACACTCGCAACAAGGTAAACAGCATCTCTCAACAATATGGTTTATCACAACTCATCACAGAACCAACACATTACACAGAATCATCAGAGTCATTAATCGATCTCTTTCTAGTTTCTTTTAAGGAAAGTGTGTGTGTCAGTGGTGTTGGCGATCCATTCCTAGGTCAAAACACAATGTACCATTGTCCAATATTTTGCTGTTTCAGACATGAGAAGTCCAAAGTACCTAGTTTCAAACGTAAAGTCTGGCAATATGATATTGGGGATTATGCAACACTCAGGGAACGAACGTCAAACATTAATTGGGATTCACTTATACATACAGACATTGATTCATATACAACAAACATAACTAACACACTCATCCGATTAGCAGAAGAAACGATACCAAGTAAAATAGTAACAGTGCGTCAATCAGACCCACCATGGATGCATAACGAAATTAGAAAATACATACGAAAACGCAGAAGGGCATATAACAAAGCACGCATAGCACAACTACAGCAACACTGGGATAAATACAAACAGATCATAAACAAAACACTTACGATATTAAGACATTGTAGAAACACGCCTAAGACCAAACTAGCAGACAAATTGAAAGATGAACATTTGGAACCACATGCTTTTTGGAAAACCCTTAAACATCTAATAAAAAACAACAACACAAACACAAGGATACCTATTCTAAAGCAAAATGACGTCTTGTACGTCTCAAATAATGAAAAAGTAAATCGCCTAAGCAACTTCTTCCAATCACAGACAATACGTAATGACTCTAAGACGACACTACCAGCTACAACCATAGGCACACATGCACCAAAATTAGCTGCGCTAGTAATTTCTCCAGATGAGGTCACATCCACGCTAAGCAAGGTTAAAACTGGAAAAGCATCTGGCCCGGATAACATTAACAACAGGGTTTGAAAGAACTTTCGGTTGAATTGGCGGCACCACTTTCTTCTTTGTTTAATTACTCATTCATCATAGGTAAAGTCCCAGATCAATGGAAACTTGCCAATGTATGTGCTATTCACAAGAAGAACGATCCTCAAGAAATTTCAAATTATCGACCAATCTCACTTCTCAGTAATATAAGTAAAGTAATGGAAACAATCACTCATAAGCACGTTTTTAACTTTTTGTCTGAAAATAACATGATATCTGCTCTACAATCTGGATTTGTACCTAAAGATTCTACGGTCAATCAACTCACCTCTATCTATCATGCATTCTGTCAGGCACTCGATGAAGGAAAGGAAGCCAGGGCGGTTTTCTGTGACATTTACAAAGCTTTCGACCGCGTTTGGCATCGTGGCCTCTTATTAATTACAAAATAATGGAATCTCTGGAAACCCTCTTACCTGGTTCGGTGACTATCTTTCTGGCACTTTCTCTGATACTTTACCTATAATGGCTGGTGTACCACAAGGTTCTATTCTCTGTCCTTTGTTGTTCATTGTGTTTATAAATGACATTGTTGATAGTATAAACTCTGCAATTCGTCTCTGCTGATGATACAAGTCTCTACATCATAATTGATAATCCAACTTCAGCGGCAGAACAACTCAATTCTGATCTCATAAAAATTAACGAATGGGCAAATACATGGCTTGTGACATTTAATCCAAGTAAGACTGAAACACATCTCACGCAAAATCAAGAAACCCATCCACCCTCCACTATATATGAATGATGTTTCCATTGAAGAAGTACACTTACATAAACACCTTGGTATAACTTTCTCTGACAACGGTACATGGCACGAGTCCGCCTCCGTGGTCGAGTGGTTAAGGTCGCTGACTTGTATACCACTGTAACCTATCATCACTGATGGTCACGGGTTCGAGCCCCGCTCAGGCCGTGTCTCATTTATATGAAAAAGTTGGCAGTTTCTTACGGAGGTTGGTGCACCCAAGTACTGGTTAACCGCTGGAGCCTGCCCAGGAAAGGTGTTGTTAGGTAAACTGCCCGCCGGCGATATAGCCCAAAATGGTGCTGATGCAGGCGTAAAACCCGAATCATAACATATATATATATAAAAAATATAACATGGCACGAGCACATTGACAGCATAAAGGAAAAAGCATGGACACGTGTTAATATCATGAGACCACTTAAGTTTATTCTTGATAGGAAAACACTGTCCACTATATACACTGCATTTATCCGACCATTATTAGAATACTCAGATGTAGTTTGGGACAATATCACGCTAAGAAATTAATGACCTTGAAAAAACCCAGCTTGAATCTGCAAGAATTATATCTGGGGCAACACAACTCGTATCTTTCGAAAACCTCTACAGGGACACATGCTTGGAACAACTGTAATCATGCAGACGCAAGCACAAACTTATACGTTATCACGTCATCATAAACAATTAATATCCATACAGATACAGGTTATGATACCGACCATACATGTATCTATGCAGAACTGAACTGTTTCATTGTTCTGGTAATATTGTGGAGAACATCACCACAACAATTCACAAGTTGTAACATAATTCAGCTAAGTATATAGTGTTTATGTACAGGGCAATCAGACTGCATTCCATACAGATCGACACAAACTCATAGTTATACGTTTGTGTAAATAGGAGGCAGCGAAACTAGGTTGACCAGCTAGACATAGTGTCTTTGAAGTGGTACATTAATATACTCATATTAGTAAAGTAAGAACATTAAAAATACAAACTTACAGTCCACCTAGCCTCTGTCTGCAAATGAAAAATAAACATGTTAAATGTGTGTAATAGTGACAGGGTCGTAAGAGTATATTTTGTAAATGTCATGCAGCTATTATTAGGCGATGCGAACTCATTATTGTGATTAGAATTGGAAGATAAGATTGTGTGTGAACTGTTGTTTTATTTGCGATGTTAGTCCTATGTATCATTCTTTCGGTCACGATGTAGAGATCAATGCATACGATAAGTATATAAACAGTTGGGAACCAAGATCAACAATGTCATAATCCCCTCTTGTCACGGGCGAAATAAATGGAGAGTGTATAAATTGTTTAAAATTGACTATACCTGAGAAGTATTGTAAACTTGTATTACGTACCACCCTGGCAATGTTCAGCATTTTGCAAATTTCGACTGAGGGTTGCTCCCATTAGGATGGAAACGAGTCTGTATGAAGGTTGCCATAGGAAGATATGATTTGTCCTTTTTGTGATATTGATACTATTGAACACGAGATACATTTAATATTGAATTGTCCAGTTTACAATGAAGTAAGATACAATTTATTCGTAAAGGCATATGCGCGTATTATTAATTTCTACTCAGTGTCCGAACATGGTAACTATTATTCCTGTTTTCAAATTAAGTAATGATTCGTAATTGTGCCAAAACATGTTATATTATACTACAGAGACGTCCGTTTTTATTATGCAATTATTGTTTTAATTTGTATATAATGTCATTATGTCTTAGTCTTTCTAATTGTTGAATAATTATTTTATCTCGTCTGTAAAAGCTCTGCTAATCATGGGGTAATTATATTTCATAAATCCAATTCTGAATCAGTGTACAATAATACCAATTTTGACTAACAGTGTTTTATCATTGTTCTAGAGCAGTGTTTAATATCCGATTAGCAGTGATGTAGCAATTCAATTCAATTCAAAATCTGTATTTCCTCCATCAAGAAGATATGCATGTTATATACAAACATAGACAGTGGCACTAGTTAGTATTATGCAACAACAACATAATATATTATGATAATATATGTTATATAATATGTATACTATCTATATAGTATAATTAAGCTTAGTTATGGATTATGCTACCAATGTGTGTGTAGGCCTATACATGTATACTGATAACCTGGGCTCATTGAAGGATAACGTTTGGTCGTGTTGCATCGTTTCATATACCTGACATGTAATTCACTAGTATCAGTCACATTGTTCACATGCACGTGCTAGTATGTTCATACAATCAAGCACGTACCCGTATGAACGCTTTAGACATTGCATTTCTACATCATGCTCGAGAATTGTACCAATAGACGCCCCTAATAGCTTATGGGTCCACGTTTCTTTATCCAACATGAGTAATTCGTTAATAAATAAGCTAAGGTGTGTACACAATAAATCACTGACAATGCAAGAACGCAGATGTGAAGTATCCGTGCATTCACTTATCACGTGCATTACTAGGTCCATACATAGGCTATCACACATTAGGCACACAGAAATGTCATTAGTCACGAGTCTGGGCCATATGTTGGTTACTGAGCGCACCATATGCCTTGCTTTATTACAAATATGCTGTGATAAATGCGTGTTGTATTATTGTATCATCTCTTATAACTCCATGTTAGAGTGGCATTGCACTTTTATACCGTAAACTATCTATGTATCGTTATTGTAAATATTGTGTACAATGATACGATGTCAATAACATATTACTACTACTGGCTTCCCGAATGGACATTTACATATATTACGGTTAATTATGTTGGTACATGTATCCAAGAAGGCCGATACATTATTGTGTTGGCCATATGAACTATATAGACGAACATATATTAAACGGTATTATAGAGTAAACCCCGTCTGACAGATTGGACATTAAACCAAGGTCTCTTGTTGGTGCTTTACACCGTGCACGTAAACGAACCAGAGGAGACTCTGGAATGGGTCTCTGTCTGTATCATCATTGCACTATCCTACAAACATCTAATATGACTAATCTCTTCAGGAAGCGTCGCTCATAGGGTAACCGGTAGTGACGATAAATAGTCAATAAACAGTTATTAATAGGTTCGTCTCGGAAAAATACAGACGTAGTCTCGCCTTGTATATTTTCTTCAACTCGCACAATCTATTAAAATGTATAAGACAGTAACCTAATAGTCTCTATATATTATCATACACATATCACAATATATACTAATTACACACACCTCAAATGTATGTAATGCTATTTTTATTTACCTATGCATATGACACCGTATGTGGACTCGTCTGTGAATTCATCCATTGTAATCTTGTACAGTAAGTCATCGTCACATTTGATCATATCAACCGTAACGTCCAGCACGCAGCTTCCATTCTGATCCATGGCGCATGCATCAACTGTCACAACCGTATCAGTAATATCGGCTATGTCTGGGTGTTTTCCTGCATAATTGTTGATTATATGAGTTATACGTTGTTCTAGATGAGCACATGCTTTTCTTATAGTTGCTACATTATCTTCTGTTCTTATATTTGCTACACTATCTTCTGTTCTTATATTTGCACACTATCTATCTTCTGTTCATATATTTGCTACGCTATTTGGTGTCCGTAGACATTTAAAAAGGGAATGACTGGAAGGGAATCCATTTGTATCTTTTGATTAGCATTGTGTGTGATTAGCTTAAAATACAACAGATCATCAACAATGTAAAATTGTATATACTAGGCTATCAAGTGAATTACACACAAATATTTATCATATGTTTGTATCAAGATACCAAAGTCAGCATCTTTATAATAATACATAGCTATATTAATAGCTCTATATAAGGCCTCCCTCCAACAAAGTCAGCATCTTTATAATACATACCTATATTAATAGCTCTATATAAGGCCTCCCTCCAACAAAGTCAGCATCTTTATAATACACACCTATATTAATATCTCTGTATAAGTCCTCCCTTCCACAAAGTCAGCATATTTATAATACATACCTATATTAATAGCTCTATATAAGGCCTCCCTCCCACAAAGTCAGCATCTGTATAATACATACATATATTAATAGCTCTGTACTAGTCCTCTTTTCTCCCTCCAACAAAGTCAGCATCTTTATAATACATACCTATATTAATAGCTCTGTACTATGCCTCCCTCCCACAAATTCAGCATAATTCAGGTGATCGTATCTCATGAAGTATGGCAACATCATACTGAATGATGTTAGATACAAGTCCCATAAACCATCACGTAATGCTCGTGTAAACATCAGAAGGATTGACACTAACTTCATGTATGTCCACCAGAAGGCAAAGTTGACTTTACTGGATTCTGTTTGGATGTAGTCTCTCATTACTCTCTGAAATGGATTGGTTGTTAGAAGTTCAATCAACTGAATGGTGTGCTGTTCATCTTTCTCTAAATGTAATATCTGTTCATGACATTGTTGATCGACATTTTCTGTATAGGAGCGCATATCGGGTATTAAAAGACGCCACAATGCTTGTGAGCTTGCATGCCCTTGTTGTACGCCTTCCATGCTAGTGCAAGTTCCACTGGTTCTGGAGCTAGCAATCCACTCTCTACCAATCATCTGCTAAACCAGAGCCATCCATATGGTCACCTATGACTTTCAGAAAATTCATGGATATATGTGAAGTCCTCCAAGACGTGAGATAAGTTTATGCTGGTATTCGGGAACTGTCCACTTCAATTCCATGAGCCTACAGTAAAGTGCCTGATCAACTGTAATGACAGTGTACTTTTGTCCAAATTGTGATGATATAGACATACATCTTTTCACAACCATGTTCAAGGTATCAAGTTCATGGGCTGGGGCTAGAATGATCAGTAAATATCCAACTGTTATCTGCTCCGGGTCATTTGACGAAATTGACTGATTGAACATTTTCCACCCAGCTGTATGCGTTTGCACCTGATGGTGAAAATAGAAAGCTAGATCGGTTGCTTTTGCTTTCTTGACACACTCCTCATCTTCTGTTGATGTATCAAACCACGAATGGTGAACAGGTGTTGTCAAAACAGACTCGCTCAAAGATGTGTTTATTCTCACTGGATGTAGTTCCTGTAGGATATTAGGAACATTCAGTACATGCACTGATGATGTATCTAGGGTTTGAAGTGTTATATCGTTCGACTCTCCACATTGCCAGGATGCCAACTGAGTGGCATGAAATGTGTTGTTACCATCGAGCGTCTCGTCAAGAATGTCTATATTGTCAGCTGTGTAGTGAATGAACTGGTTTCTTGTAAGGTTAGTCGGGATCACAGCACCAGTATCATGATCAAGGGACTTGAGTGCTGTCAGCAAGTGTCGTATCAACCTGTAAAACCTGATTGTAGCTCAGGCAGTGACCTGCATTATGAAATAATTGCACCAGGTGTTTCGAGCGAGTTGCCTGATGTAATGTACTAACCAGGCCGATGTGTTTTGGATTCCATTTCTTACCCCCACTCACACAATACACTAGATTTTGAGCTACACTCAGTACTTTACTGCGATTATCTTCAACATTATTGCAATCGTCATCATTTGACCTTCAATTTCGCTGTTGGCCTTGACCTTTGAGGTTGAAATTACAAACTTAAAAGATCATACAATATATGTGGTAACTAAATTATTGAACAACTACATATCTGTACCAATGTGAACAAGGTATAGTAAGTACAGGACTGTTATTGTTTTTTTTTGCTATTAAAATATATGTAAAAAATGGTCCCCATTTTGAATTGACCTTTTGAAGGCCAATGACACATATTTCGGCTTGGTAAACACCTGCATCGAATTCGGCATACCCAAATTATAATAAAACCGCTCGTTTACCAATTGTACTACGATTTGCCCCTAGCACTTTATCTAGGGACATTTTCAGAAAATTGGTCTAGTCTATTGGGAAGGAGGAGTAATCTTTTTAAGTAGAAGAGATAGGATTAGCAAAAGAAAGTAAGACGTTTCAATGGAGATAAGTGTGGATGATTGTGTCCTTCATAGCCGCAGCTGTAACAGGTAATCTCAGCTGGCTTCTGCGATTTACCCCTAGGTATGGGTTTACTGTTGTGCACCAAAATTCTGTTCACATTAGAGCTAATATACCTTCTATTGACCTAGCTTGTCTGTCGGAATCTTCCATAGCTCTGTCTATATCTCTAATCTTCTGTAACGTCAGTGCTCTTCCCTTTTCGAGCAGTTTACGCCTAAGGTGGTGAGAGGCACACTTTTCAACCACCTGATCTCTGATCTGCTCATCAATGTCTGTAAATTCACATGTTTCAGCTTTCATACACAGACGTGTAATATACTGTTCAATTGTCTCATTTGGTTCTTGGGCCATTGAACGGAAACTATGTCTCTCGTAGGGCACATTAGACTGAGGAGTAAAATATTTCTCAAAGGTCTTTTTGGCAATTACATAATCATGGTCACCTTCTACACCGGGATCCAGGTCCAGGTTGATAGTCCAGTGGATGCGTGATAGCGCCGTGGATGCACGTTCGCTTCAGGTGCGAAAGGTCCGGAGTACGAGCCCCTCTGGAGCCGTTACGATTGTGCCCTTAGGCAAGGCATTCCACGTTGCCTCTTCTCTCTCCCTCGTGGCGATGGATTCCATCAGGAATGAGGTCTCGAGAGTGATTAAATATAAGTTGAAAGAACTTGTTTCGCAATCGAGCTAAAATAAATTTGTATAAACTAAGAGTGTAGAATATGTCTTGGACCGACATGCCTGCTGTGAGTAACGCTTTCTTTTGACCTACATTGTCCACCCCTTTTCCATCTGCATAAAGCTGAAATGCTCGTATCCACCGTTTCCACCGGTCTGATTTGAACAGTCAAATAAACCTATTGGCGCAATATCAATCATTCCAGCTGCTGCCATAACAATAGTACATGTTTATTTTTACTCGTCGCCAAATTATACTGTCCAGCCACACGGATTAAACCTGATATTGATATTCAACCATGAATAACAAACCCATTGAAGGAGGCTGACATGTTTTTAATAATCTCCACACCCAGTGTGCATGTGCAGTGCTCAAAAAATAGGACAGCCTGATGCGCGGGGGCCCTCAAAATCCAAGTCGGGCCTGTCTCTCTTTAACCCAGTGCGCATGTGCATATGGAAGTACCAATATAACACGAGGCTTGTTCAACAGACACCAAGAGTGTCGTTCAACAAGCTATATACAAAGACACTACAATCTCTGTTCTCCCACTAAGGCCTAAATTAAAATAGTGTGTTTGATCTGTACCGCCCGCCTCAGTATTTTCCCGCCGACTCAAAAGTTTTTATTCCAATTTCAAAATAATAATTTTTTTTATTTTCCTTTGCGTTCCATATTTGTCAATTCGGTTCTTTTTCGCCCATTTCGGTTCTTTTTCGCCAATTGGAACCATTTACGATATCCGAATCATCGGAACGCTTTTGTGTGAACTGGCGACTATGCGTTTAATAAGCGTCTGTATAGTACAGTTTGTGATCGGAAAATGTCTGCTGAAGACAGCATAATTGTGTGCGTTTCCGTCACGCGAACAGAAGAACATGGCATATGTACGCTTATTTCAAACAATATCCGAAAGTTCTCTAGCACAATCACATGGAAAGCTGTCTTGTTGGATGTACTGGCAGACAAACCAATTAACACCGACACGGTGACTGTCAACATCTCAAAGTCGGCAAACGCGAGTAATGTTTTTCACCCGGACATGAATGAACAAATCAGCATAGTTCAACAATTTGATGAAGGTTTAAAATTCGTTTCATTCCTGTATTAAGGACCTCTCAATTGTTATAATAACATCTTTTATACATAACAGCAATAGTTTAAAAGTATTTTAATATTGCAATATAAATTGTACAGAATTTATTAATAGAAAAAAGATCAGATGCTTATATGCACATTCTTCTCCTGCAAAACGTATCACCAAATAAAGGTGTTATATATTAGTCTGCTAAAAATCATTAAAAAATTATTTTTTAATCTCTGATAAAATAAAATAATTTACCTACCTACCTACCCATGTCTGAAATGTTGGGTAGGTAAAGATCAAACAAACAATATTTTAATTTAGGCCTAACTGTGGTTAGACACTAAGTCAATGGATGAGAGAATTAACACGACCCAATACCTCAGTTTTTAGATCGTCAGACTTGTGTACCGGGGGTGAGGCGTCGAAGTGGATTTTTATAGATAAAAATAAGTATTCAATAAATAGAAGTACTATGTGGATAACTAACCAGTACTGAGGACACAGTGTAATATATGAGTATGATGTTTATAGAACATAATGTCACAAAAACGCTATCAATATTAAAACAATGTAAGAATGTCACAAAAATACTATAACAATTTTTATATTTTGCTTGTTGACAAACTTTTAGAGGCCAATAATGTTTTAACTGATTTGTAAGTGATGGCAGTGTTTGGGGCAACCGTCATCATGTTTAGACTAACACCGCGGTACAATCCCCTGACACCTTGACTTTGTAGATGTTCTTGAGTGATATCACTGATGCTCGCAGAGTTTCGTTTTCCTTTTCAAGTTGTGAAAGCTTTGGTGTGACGCGCAACATAACTACCTCGACCACGGATATTATAGGGCAACTGAGTCTGGTGTCGTAGACTATACATGTATACACTTACAGCCACTTGTAACCCGACACTTATATAATTCGGTATATTTGGATTATTTGTAAACGGATTTCATTAAAATTTGGACTAGGAATAATTCAACACAGTATACGTTCTTCCTAGAAATTTCTTTTCAATTGATCAACAAAAAGATATAAAACTTAACAAATAAAAAAACAAGTGTCGGGTTACAAATGGCTGTAAGTGTACTTAATGTAGTACACAAATCCACTTTTGGCTTCAATTTTCGATTATATATATTATAAGTCACATTATGAATACAGTTAAATATAGTTACATATCAAATAATCATATATAGAATACAATTGTGAATAATAGAGATACTAAGTTGTCGTCACGAGATCAAATAATGTTGATAATGTCACCTCTATCTAATTCCTTTTATTTTTAGTGCAGCATGAAAACGTTCTTCGGAACAGTTTCCAGATTTTACTGCCCGATTTCTTTTCTACTTCATTTGCACAATCCGATTTCTTTTCTACTTCATTTGCAGAATCTGATTTCTTTTCTACTTCATTTACAGAATCTGATTTCTTTTCTACTTCATTTACAGAATCTGATTTCTTTTCTACTTCATTTGCAGAATCAGATTTCTTTTCTACTTCATTTACAGAATCTGATTTCTTTTCTACTTCATTTGCAGAATCAGATTTCTTCTCTACTTCATTTGCAGAATCTGATTTCTTTTCTACTTCATTTGTAGAAGTAGAGACACCTTCACACCCGTGTCATGGCAATTTTGTCGGAAGTGACTCGGTGCTCTTTGACACCACTCTATCTAAGTAGAATTGACTCTGTGAAATGTAGTCTGGACTGAAGTATGGACACCCGCCGACATATTTGTCTGCCGGAAGTGACACGCTGCTTTCTGATACAATTGTTTGTTAGTGGAATTGACGACGTGCACTGTAATAATTATGGATGCCCGATGTCTTTTCTACTTCATTTACAGAATCCGATTTCTTTTCTACTTCATTTGCAGAATCCGATTTCTTTTCTACTTCATTTACAGAATCCGATTTCTTTTCTACTTCATTTACAGAATCTGATTTCTTTCCTACTTCATTTGCAGAATCTGATTTCTTTTCTACTTCATTTGCAGAATCCAATTTCTTTTCTACTTCATTTGTAGAAGTAGAGACACCTTCACACCCGTGTCATGGCAATTTTGTCGGACGTGACTCAGTGCTCTTTGACACCACTCTATCTAAGTAGAATTTACTCTGTGAAATGTAGTCTGGACTGAAGTATGGACACCCGCCGACATATTTGTCTGCTGGAAGTTACATGCTGCTTTCTGATACAAGTGTTTGTAAGTACATGTAGAATAGACACAGCTGTAGTTATTGTAAATAAATAGCCACAAATGGTGGCCATTTTGAAAACCAAAACCTTGCCATATTGTATATTGCGTTTTTCTTGTTCATTACGGTGTTTAGAAGGTATCTAAACAGGTGGGAAGTTCTAATCATTGTTTGCCCATTTCATTACACAATCACAATTACACTAAATGTTCTACACTACAAGTATATAGTTATCTGGTCATGAAGAGGCTGTTATGGGTTTATAGATCTCATTGGTGGACAGTACACAAATCCACTTTTGGTTTCAATTTTCGATTATATATATTATAAGTCACATTATGAATACAGTTAAATATAGTTACATATCAAATAATCATATATAGAATACAATTGTGAATAATTGAGATACTAAGTTGTCGTCACGAGATCAAATAATGTTGATAATTCCTATTATTTTTAGTGCAGCATGAAAACGTTCTTCAGGACAGTTTCCAGATTTTACTGCCCTATTTCTTTTCTACTTCATTGACAGAATCTGATTTCTTTTCTACTTCATTTGTAGAAGTAGAGACACCTTCACACTCGTGTCATGGCAATTTTGTCGGAAGTGACTTGGTGCTCTTTGATCTCACTCTATCTAAGTAGAATTTACTCTGTGAAATGTAGTCTGGACTGAAGTATGGACACCCGCCGACATATTTGTCTGCCGGAAGTTACATGCTGCTTTCTGATACAAGTGTTTGTAAGTACCGGTAAGTACATGTAGAATGGACACAGCTGTAGTTATTGTAAATAAATAGCCACAAATGGTGGGCATTTTGAATACCAAAACCTTGCCATATTGTATATTGCCATCATGGTTTTTCTTGTTCATTACGGTGTATAGAAGGTATCTAAACAGGTGGGAAGTTCTAATCATTGTTTGCCCATTTCATTACACAATCACAATTACACTAAATGTTCTACACTACAAGTATATAGTTGTCTGGTCATGAAGAGGCTGTTATGGGTTTATAGATCTCATTGGTGGACAGTACACAAATCCACTTTTGGCTTCAATTTTCGATTATATATATTATAAGTCACATTATGAATACAGTTAAATATAGTTACATATCAAATAATCATATATAGAATACAATTGTGAATAATAGAGATACTAAGTTGTCGTCACGAGATCAAATAATGTTGATAATGTCACCTCTATCTAATTCCTTTTATTTTTAGTGCAGCATGAAAACGTTCTTCGGAACAGTTTCCAGATTTTACTGCCCGATTTCTTTTCTACTTCATTTGCAGAATCCGATTTCTTTTCTACTTCATTTGCAGAATCTGATTTCTTTTCTACTCTATTTGCAGAATCCGATTTCTTTTCTACTTCATCTGCAGAATCAGATTTCTTTTCTACTTCATCTGTAGAATCCGATTTCTTTTCTACTTCATTTGCAGAATCTGATTTCCTTTCTACTTCATTTGCAGAATCTGATTTCTTTTCTACTTCATTTGCAGAATCTGATGTATTTTCTACTTCATTTGCAGAATCTGATTTCTTTTCTACTTCATTTGTAGAAGTAGAGACACCTTCACACCCGTGTCATGGCAATTGTGTCGGAAGTGACTCGGTGCTCTTTGACACCACTCTATCTAAGTAGAATTTACAATATGTGACCAAATAAGGCCACTTCATTAGTGTATCCTTTAGACATCCTCTCGTGCTTCTGGATCATACATTTACCGAGAGACAGAACATCTTATCCAATATTTGTCACAGAACTGGATTATTTTACCGCAGCGGTGTTTCGCGGAAAGTATTTAACAACACCTAGTGACTATTAGACTGTTGATCGTTCTATCTGTTCAGTCATTTATACTGTTCTGATGGCTCCTTTGATGATTTGTAGAGTAAATGGATCTACATTTTGAATGGCGCACGCTCTTGGAACTAATCGCTGAACTGTTGTTGTAATGGAGCGCGCTGATTGGTGAACAGATTTATATACAGTTACGATTGGCACCTATAGGGTGAAACGGAATTCTTAACGGGATCAGCTTCCAAAACATCCGTTCCCCGATTTATCAACGAAGACATAAATCTGCTAAACATTCTATATAAATGGGAATTCTAACTAATGTCCATCAATGTTTTTCGTCTGTGTTCCGTCCTTGTATACAAAGACCGTAGGTAACAGTGTTGTTGATAAATACACATACCTTGTATACAAAGGTCGTAGGTAACAGTGTTGTTGATAAATACACATACCTTGTATACAAAGGCCGTAGGTAACAGTGTTGTTGATAAATACACATACCTTGTATACAAAGGTCGTAGGTTAGTAACAGTGTTGTTGATAAATACACATACCTTGTATACAGAGGTCGTAGGTTAGTAACAGTGTTGTTGATAAATACACATACCTTGTATACAAAGGTTGTAGGTTAGTAACAGTGTTGTTGATAAATACACATACCTTGTATACAAAGGTCGTAGGTTAGTAACAGTGTTGTTGATAAATACACATACCTTGTATACAAAGGTCGTAGGTTAGTAACAGTGTTGTTGATAAATACACATACCTTGTATACAAAGGTCGTAGGTTAGTAACAGTGTTGTTGATAAATACACATACCTTGTATACATAGGTTGTAGGTTAGTAACAGTGTTGTTGATAAATACACATACCTTGTATACATAGGTCGTAGGTTAGTAACAGTGTTGTTGATAAATACACATACCTTGTATACATAGGTCGTAGGTTAGTAACAGTGTTGTTGATAAATACACATACCTTGTATACAAAGGTCGTAGGTTAGTAACAGTGTTGTTGATAAATACACATACCTTGTATACAAAGGTTGTAGGTTAGTAACAGTGTTGTTGATAAATACACATACCTTGTATACAAAGGTCGTAGGTTAGTAACAGTGTTGTTGATTTAATACACATACCTTGTATACATAGGTCGTAGGTTAGTAACAGTGTTGTTGATAAATACACATACCTTGTATACATAGGTCGTAGGTTAGTAACAGTGTTGTTGATAAATACACATACCTTGTATACATAGGTCGTAGGTTAGTAACAGTGTTGTTGATAAATACACATACCTTGTATACAAAGGTCGTAGGTTAGTAACAGTGTTGTTGATAAATACACCTTGTATTGGTATTGTCCTTTAGGGACACTTGGACTTTAATGTAACTGCCTTAGCATAATGTAACTGCCTTAGAATAATGTAACTGCCTTAGCATAATGTAACTGCCTTAGCATAATGTAACTTAGCAGTTACATTAAATTGCAAGCCGTGCTCTTGGTTTGTTGATAGCAAAATGTAAAGTAATCGGTGTGTTCACCAAATTGTATGACTACATTGTTTGGCCCGTAATAAAAGTTATGGTTCAACTATTTGCGGATGTAAAACATTCTCTTGTATTAATGCCGTTCAAAATCGTGCCATGATACTTTTTGGAAGCTGGGGGAAATATACCCCTAATTTTGCAGTTATAGGAGAATGGTCTTGGCAGCCGCAAATTTTTCTGCAGCATTTTCGGCCCTTCGAATCTAATATGACCGAAGATACTGATAAATAAACATACATGTATTGCACTATACAAAACTAGTGCTTGATGTAAAAATTGGATGTATACTTTTAGAAATCAGATGTTTGATATGAATGAATTGTGTAACATTAATATCTCTTTATGTAAACTCCCCAGTAATCACTTTATAAACTCTGTTTGATGATACAAGTAATAACAAACAATGGGTATGATTGAAATTTGTCATTTAATATTTAAACGAGGAATATCACATAAAACAGTTATGCAATAAGAAATGATTAACTAAACATATATATACATTCAATAATACATGTATCATCAAAGGTGGGGTTCCATTTATATGCCACCTATTGCAAACATCTCGAAACTAGTTTCGAGGTATTTGCAATAACCCCATCCTAATAAAGTGATGAGCATTTGCCCAAAAACTTTATCATTAAAAAGTTATATTATTACAGTTGCATTATTGATAATGATGGTATTACATGACAATATAAAACATAGTAACAAATTTACACATAAAAACCTGCACTTGATTATCAGCAAATAAACAATACACAATGCATTGTACATATATACTACCACTAACACATCATACATATCATAAGTCATGATAATAGAACTTAACTAACATATGGAATTATATCTTACTTCACATAACATGCACATGGTAATGAATAACTAACAATATACAAAACATCTTGTAAATATAGTGTCAATTAACAACAAAGTAATAGTCAACAGTCACAATAAACAAAACCTATAACTTATATCCCAACTTGCCTTAACATTAACAGCCTGTATAGTGTAGTATAACATATGATAAATACATTACAGTCATCCTATGGAACAAACAATGAATCCTCAACTTATGATACAACATAACAATCATTCAAAATTTTGTAATTCAAAGTTATGAAGTTGCTTAAATGGTGAGAGACCCTATATCCCATCACCAACCACATCAACACAACTTGAACCACATCAATCACTTATAAGCCATGGGTATGCGAATATATTTTTTGTAAGCATTGGATGACCACCTGCCCATGACCCTTATTTTCTCTTCTGGTACCCCAGAAAATGCAGCTTCAGATGCTGCACCAATGCGGAAACTGTGACCTTTATACAGATCAGTACTGTATCCAGCCCATGACAATGATAAGCTCAACTGAGAACAAAATGCTGCCCTGGACACTGGACTATTATCCATATAAGAGAATATTGGGCCAGGGATCATTCTAGTGGGCGAAATTGTCGCCCTAGGGACCCTGACTTCTCCCTTAAAAAAAAAATTATTTTGGGTTTTTTACGATTTTCAAACAAAATTGTGTCTAGTAAGATACACTGGCCCATGATAAAGCACTCCTTCTATTCAAATGTTGTATTTAATGGTTGTACTGTGCATTTTAACCCTATTTTGCAGAAGTATATTAAAGAACACCATTTAAGGAAGCAATCACGAGCTTTCTCACTTCTCCCAAAAATCCTGACCTAGAATGAACCCTGTTGGGCCCGATGAAGGCTTACGCCACAAGAAATAATCATGCATGGCATGTACCGGACACATATGATGGACATGGTGACAACATGTAATGTTTAATGTGTACATTTTTCCACAGCTGTGTTTGTAATTTGTTAATGTTATGTCAACACTATCCACCTCATTTTTAGTGCTGTTGAATTGTATATGTTCAACTCCCAAAACATAAGCTTTCTTTGAGTGTGATGTAAATTCACCCACTCTTAAAAACCCATGAAAAGCTAGAAGGTACATGGCTTTAAACATTACCCTCAAATAACTTGAATTACATACTTAGTCAAGCAAGCCTACCAAATCCCTTATAATTGCATATGTAATTGGTAATCTGCTATCTGTTCTAGGAATTAATTTGTGATAACCCTGCAAAGCCTTTTTTACAATAAATAATTGTTTTACATCAGGCAAATCTTTCATTTTAAGCAAATTGGAGAGAGCTGAAATATATGTGGATACTGTAGCTGCTGCCATCTGTTTATGAAAACAATAAGCAATGAACAACAATACATGATGTTGGTCAATTTCCATATTATAATGAGGTGAAAATGTATCGCATAGAAAAGCCTTATAACAAACCAAAGCTCTTTGATACACAGCATGTGTGGATGCAGATAACGAATTGTGCACCAAATGTGACACTAACTGGCTGGCGAACTAGGGGTTGGTTCTGACACATGTGAAGAAATTCGTCTATCTGATGCCGAGAATTTTTTTTTTATCAGCTAAAATATTGGTGGCACCTGACAAATGTGTAGCTTTGAATAAAATGTTGTCCTTAGGCATGACAACACCAACCTTCTGATAAGACACATGATATTTGAGTCCTTAGAAGTTTGTTTGTTTACAATATATATACCACTGCCTCATTATCAGAAAAGAAGTTGATACAGTGATTTTTCATTTTATCAGCCCAAAACTCCACAGCTAATACTATAGGGAACAATTCTTTGAAAGTAATATGAAACTTTTCCCATGCAACTGGCCACTTATCTGCAAACCAATTATTACCTAAATACGGTAACCACCAAAACCTATGCTTGAAGCATCTGTGTATAAGCACAACACTGTTGAACTGACCCATTTATCTGACAGAAACATAGATTTGCCATTAAAGCACTCAACAAAATTAGACCAAGCTTTCAAGTCTGCACATGCTTCATTGTTGAGATGCTTTTTGTGGTGAGGTTTTTTAAGACCTAACGTCAGAGATCTATTAATCAACGAAGAAATGTTCTTCCCGGAACAACCACTGAACAAGCATATGACAGTAAACCAATGAGAGATTGCAATTCCTGAAGACTGACCTTTTTTCTGGTTTTAAAGTTCTGCAAGGCCAGACGTATCTTTTTGTAACTTATCCAAAGGCAGTCTCTTTTCCATAGCAATTGAATCTAATTCTATACCCACAAAACAAATAGTTGTACATGGTAATATGGTCTTAGACTGTTTAATAGGTAGACCAATGGACTTAGCAAACACTTGGAAAGAACGCAAGCAACCTGCCGCTTTTTCATAACGTGTACCAGAAACGAACAAGAAATCATCTAAAATATGCGCACAGCCTGGGATTCTCAACTTTGTCTCTGCGACCCAATGAAGTGCCCTGAACCATTGGTCAATTGTTTTTATACTGTTAGATGATTTGGTAATTTGCTTGAATGAAATGTTACCACTTCCATTGTCTGCCATTTGGTAGTGGCACTCTCCCTTAGCAGGATTTCCACTGGCCTATACAGTAAAACCCCTATAATAAGACCACCTATGGTACTTCCAAAAAGTGGTCTTATTAGCGGGGTGGTCTCTTTATCGAGTTTGGTCCAGAAGACCTAATTATGATAATTTTACTACATGTACAATGTACTTTCACTTATGACAATTTCTTGGTGTTTCTGTTTTAATTACAGAAGGGTTGGTTGTTTCTATGATTTAGGATTGTACTTCTGAAATCCATTCATATACAACTATATCACAATTAATTAATTAATAATAAAATAAAGAACAATGTAAATGAGTTAATCCATTTATTTTCATGTTTTCATTAATTATATTGTGTATACCAAGCACAGTAGTTTCCTTGAAAAGTACATATCACCATCAATCATTCATTATTTAAAAAAAAACATTCAAGGGTTGACTGCTTATATACCGTAAACACTTCACTTTCATGGATTGTTTCTCGATCTTTGATGTTTTAGCTAATTCCTGTGACAGAGTGCCCAAGTCCTTACACATGCAGTACAACTTTAGCTGCGATACTCCACTCCAGACAATATACAAAAGATTAAAAGCAATCAAAACCATTCATTTACAATCAACACTTCCGTGTTTATCTCACTTAACCGTGACCGATACCATAAAGTGGTCGCTTAATTGTCGTAAAACAGGGACATAATTAAAAATGTTTTATCAATGAAAGTGAGAAAATCGCCCGCGGTCGTATTAGGGGTTCAATTAGCATAGGATTAATGGCATTTGTCTGAATTAACTGGTCGTATTACGGAATAACAGGGTGGTCTGGTTATCGGGGTCAACGACCATTGACATATATAGTGAAATATTCCGTTCTGAAAAAAATCATTCGCAATAGTGGGGTCGTCTCGAAATCGGGGTGGTCGCATAGAGGGTTTTTACTGTATTTTTTTGGCCATATTTCTTTTTATGGGTGTGGGTGGGTCCAGAAGGCCCTCCTCCCGGCCGTTGATTTTTTTATATTTTAGCATTCGCAACGGCATCATTTAAAGCATATTTTGTACCCCTTTAACCCTTTACTCCATATATACGACTTTTCCCGTGTCTATCGACTCCTCCATTGATACGACATTTCCCGTGTCTATCGATTCCTCCATACATACGCATTATCCCGCTTTGTGGAGATCTGCATGCATACGACTTTTCACGCGTCCATTTTTAAATGTAAATTTCCAATACATTTATTATTGTCAGAAACCCCGCAAATGAATTAAAATAAGCATTGAACATTTATGAAACAATAGGCCATGAAAAATAATGGTGTTTTTTGCTATTTAAAATACTTACGAAAACGGCATGCGAAAATATCTTGAAATCGAAAGTAGGAATCCCCAATCGCCAGACGCTTGATTTAAAGTTCACAGTAATTCCCAAACATATTTGTTCTAAAATGTGCTGGATTTCGGAACGAGGCACGGCCAATGATTAAATTTATTCAACAGGATTCCCCGAGAACAACAACCAATGAAAATGATGGATTTCCATATATCACGCATTACTGCCATGCATAAATGTGTCGAAAGTGACTGTACCTGTCAAAACATCATGTCAAGTAGCTTGTATATTTCAAGCATACAGGCTTCTAGTATATTATATCCTTTGAAGTTTGTATTTCACAGAGACAGCTGGGGTTTTGTTTTTTTTTTTTGTTTGTTTTTTGTTGTGGTGGGGGTTGCTTATATGGCTACCTCTTTCCTACTTTACATCATCATATTGCTAATTCAAAGCAAGATTATTTTATTATGGCTAGCATGTTTGACAGTGATTCCGACGAGTCCGAATTTTCTGGGTTTTCTGGCTCTGATATCGATTTAGACATCGATGCCGACGGTTCTGGTGATAGCTCCGACGAAGAACCCGTACCTATTCGTGGGGACGGATGGACATCCAACTTTTCACAGTTGAGGGTGCGTTACCAAAGATAATTTGAGTGTGTTTTTTTTACCAAGCTTGAGATACTTTTATTTCTATGACCGAATTTTAACTAAACATACAAATATTGAAATAATAACGGCAACATGTGTATTTTTCTTTTTATAATAAATCGAAATATACTTTTATAACTAGCTTTCAGAGATGGAATAATTTACTTACTCAGATGGATATAACTTACAGGAACTATTCAATCAGATTATATCTGTGTGTGAATTATTAGATGTATTTTTAATGTAAATATTATGTAAATACTAGGTAAAGAATGTTGTTACGTTTTTGTATGATATTATTTACAGAACTGGAGTATATATAGCCTATGAAATTAAAAACATTTAGTTTTCCATTTTCTTTACTGCCCAACTGCAACAGAAATATTTGTCCCACTAGTATGAAACTTACATCACTGAAAAGATAATTTAATTCTATAAAACCTTTACATTCATCACAAAATGGTAAAACTAATACTTCATACATTAATGTTGCCTAGAATAAGACAGGTATCAGGTCTTCATTATTTTCCCAATAACCTGCATGGAGACAGTGTAGTAAATGCATCTCTTATCTATGTCCTCTATTGATCATTGATTATCAATTATACTGTGTATTGTATGGACATGGGATAGCAGATAAGCCTATATGGATATGGAGTAAAGGGTTAAAGGCCTGCAGCTTGACCTATATTTGACCTTAAACACACGAGGAATAGCGCTACAAATCCGACGGTCGACGCACTAAACACACGAGGAATAGCGGTACAAATCTGACGGTCGACGCACATCGTATTTGCCACATGCGAGGCCCTGCATGGTATACATCTAATACATGAGCACCACTTATATCTATTATGACCCACGTACATATCAGAGGTTATAAATTGCTGAAATTGAAGTTCTGTATTTTTATAGTACTTACAACTGGTATAAACAATTCAACTCCACTTATGGCCCAAATAAGGCTGGTTGCGCGGGTTAGGCAGCCAGTTCCTGCATTGCTGTACCACACATTCAGGCATCAGTTCCCTCTTATGCCAAGTACAGTCTCCTCTTCTAGCCGCTACTTTTCTCTCTATATATCTGACATCTTTCCATGCGCCACAATTATATAGCATTGCCCAAAACCTCCTGTATAGAAGCTTTCTCTCATGTGAATTTAGATTATGCGGTGGACGATTATTAGCAGGCCACCAAAGTTGTTTGTTCTGTTCATTTATTATGCAAGGGGAACACAAGCACAGTGGACACTCAGCAACACCTTCAGCATGCTGAGGCATAGGGGGAGGTACGTAAGCAGCCTCTGCAACGGGCATGGCGGTGGCTGTTTCTTCTATTTCCATCTCTACGTCCCAGTTCTTATTTTGCAAGAAAGTCAGCAATTCTTTTCTCTGCTCATCAGTTACATACATTGTTATTTTACTCAATGGCATCTTGTAGAAATCGGCAGAATATGTGTAATACTCGTATGTTCAAGAGATTATAATTATAATATTATACATGTACTCATAGCATTCACTGTGATTATTATGTAGCATCAATATCGGTAAACACACACTGACACAGAGAAATATTTAAAATATAACAGAAAACTTGCGAATAATACTGTAGATATATAATTAAATGAAGTATGAAGGTTACCATATAACGAACACATATAGTTTATTCATATAAATACATACATATTATATACATGCATACAAATTATCAGTCTCAGTGATTACGCTACGGCTGATGAGGCACCTACATAACATGTAATCTATGTCCCTGGGCTGATCTGGATTATGTAGTTTGAATACTCATAACTATCAATTTTCTTTACAATCAATAATATACGTTTACTTAAATTGTCAGGGCCTCATTTTGACTAATTCTCAGCTCACAGAGTGATCGTGCATATTAACCGTTAGAAAATACCTACATACGCCAAATTATACTGAATGTACTGCTACATTGTTGATACAAGCCACTAATCACATGGAACAGGTAGTAAAGTATAAATCTTTACAATTGGACGGGGTCAAACTGCAGGCCTTTAATGGTACAATGTCCTGACTCTTTATCTGTATAAACTGAATATGAAATGAAATAAACAATTTAAAACAACAATATTGTTTGTATTTTTGAATTTTTATTAAACTATTGAACTATATTTATCATGTGTTTATTATTTTTATTACTGATAATGATGTTTTATCTAGATGCAAGATAATACTTTCTAACACTTTCTATCTATATATCCATAAATTCTTAACTTTCAACTTGTGTTCGTCTAATGAACCTAACACAGTTGTCTTTAATTGCACTGCTGTAGCACCGTCTTAACTTGCACACATCAAGGAGCACACTGGTTGGGGTGTACACACCCAGAGATTGTTCCAGAAATCGGATATATATAATCATGTTTTGGTCAACCGAAATGTCTGTAGATTCATCTACCATTATACTAAAGTGTGAATCACCCAAATTACACAGAAAATCGTCGTTGATTACTTCCACCATACACTGCTGCAAAATAACATGACTAATTAATATACTTCTGAAGGCGTCGCCCCGATTAACTAGGGGGCAACGATAAATAAATGTATCAAACAAGGGAGCAGTGATAAATAATCAAAAATAATACCAGTAGACACATTTTCCTCCGTTATCGGCAATTATCACGGGGTTGAACGATCACGAATACGAATCATGCTTGAGTACGAATCGATTTGCAACATATTGCGAATTTATAATTGATTAAAAATATATACATGACAATATTTATCGGGGCAATTGTAGCGAAGACCTTTTGGAATTTAACTTTAAATCAATGCCACATGGATGAGGAGAGTTCGCATAGTTAATAAAGAGAAATAATAAATAAAGTCCACATTACCATTTCTATCCTTTAATGATGTCCATTGTTTTTAATTTAATTCCATAGTCACTAACGTTAAAGTACTTGTGTCTCTCTTAGTTCTCTCCCCGGGAGTTTGGCTTTCACGTCCTATTCATACTCACCAGGACCTCCTGATCCTCGTGAAGTATGTAAAGCACGTGAAAGCCATGTTATGTAAGTTTTAGTTACATAAGTGAAAAAACGGAGCAATAAATATACGACTCCGCTGACCTTGAAGATATAAATACAAGGTATAAAAAATTGGAATGAACGGAGCAACTCCGTTCATTGTTCATGAACTATAAAATATCGCCTAAATTCGCGACAGCAATTGTCTACACAAAAATGTAAGCCGCAATATAACAACAGCAATCATTTTACATTCATTTAAATAGAAACTTAAAGAATAATAAACTGCCATTCAGTGGCGCAATTTTTCGACCGGTGTAGAGCCTACTGTAGAGGAATGATAATTCACGTTCCATTCGTGTGCCGTTATAATAATTGTTTAGAGGGAAACAGGGATTTTTGTGAAGAGAATAAAGTACTAGAAAATCATTATTACCTTTGGCTTTTTCATGGTTCTTCACATTCTCCGATTTCATTACGCTACATTCAGTTGTAAATGAGTTTGTCACATTTGCTGCCTTGCACACTGTACAGTACATACAAGATGTCTTTGCATCATACACTAGCCAAGTTCTATTATATTTCCACTCGTCACGAAAATTCCTACACGCAATAACGGTTGTCCTTGGAAAGGAACATGACGCGTGTTCATTCACAGTGATAACATTACACACTTCACTTTCAACGGTCTGTTTATCATGTTTATTAGTCAAGAAATCCAAAAAAATTCTTACTTTCTGCGTATCATTAGTCTGAGTAGCATTCTCTAATTTACGTTTCCTTCCCATGGCTAATAAGACAATTAATTACACTTAAAAGTAATGATTTATGATGCGTCAAAGACTTTATTTAAATGAGAGATTATCAAAATCTGCATTTCAATTAAGTGTCGTTTATTTTTTGTTTGGCAAAATTACAACAATACATTCTAATGATTCTTTAATCATAACGATAATCATCATTAATTATATCTTGTTTGTACCGGCCTTCATTGTCTATTTATTATCTTCTTGTTTTTCATAGTTAAATTTGTACCGGGACAAAGTGATAAGACCGGCCGGTTACATCAAACAGATTCCAATAAACACTCGACATTACTGGTTAACCCGCTAATTGATCCCTGTGCAGCCCAGGTGTTTACATGGGCGGTTTATGACACTTGGCGTGTGTATTCCACACCTCGGAGATTTGCATAGAATGTGTCAACAAGTTTATGGGATTTTAGAGAAATATAAAAATTGTAATATGCGAGGATTATTTTTTCACACTTTTTTATTTTTTTCGCCCAAAACGAACTTGGCGAATTACAACGGAAACCCTTAGACACCAGGAGCTCTAGCTCAATAAATTGATCAGACACAATCTTGGCCTTCAACTTTTCATCAATGCCCAAAAATAAGGGGCGCGAATTGTTTAGGTTCATACCGAACGTGGAAGGCTGATCATCACGGGGTACTACAGTTGGTGCCGATGGAGGTTGTACACCTTCTGGTTCTAACACCTTCTTCTCCACCAATACCTGCAGTACACCCTGTGTAACTGCAGGTACTGTCCTGGCGATTATCGCTGACAAATCATCTTCCGACAAATTTGATGTTGACCCAGCTGACACAGTCGAAGTCGAAACTAGTGGACCAGTTGTCCTTTGCCTCTTTCTAGGGGACATTACTAAAATAAACACAATACAAATGTTCTGCCATTAAATTTATTAAAACATTACCATATCAACACCAAACCAACCTACTTATTTTAATCGTGTGGTTTGGGTTTGGTTGGGGGTGGTTGGTGTGTGGGGGGTTTGGTTGTGGGTGGTTTGGTTTGTGGGGGGTTTGTTGGTGGGTGGTTTGGTGTGGGTTGGTTTGTGTGTTTGGGTTGGGTGTGGTTTTTGTTTTTTGGTTTTGTGTGTGTGTTGTTGTTTTTTGGTGTTGTTGTTTGTGTGTTTGTTGTTTTTTTTGTGTTGTGTTGTGTTTGTTGTTTTGTGTTTTGTTTGTTTGTTTGTTGTTGTTGTCACATTATAGCACATCAGTATAGTAGCACGTTTTAGAGTTACATTGTCAATTAGACGAATCGGACATGTCCGACCGCTCTAAGGAAGTCGCGCACATCCTTCTCACCAGCATCAAAGTCCTGGCACAGTTGTTTAAGTCTATCCTGCAGATTTCTCGTCTCGCGGCGGACACGTTTGCGTGTTGGGGCACCCTGTCTCACTCGCTCCACTTCTGTGATCACGTTGAGTTGATCCTTCTGTATACACTGAATAGTATGCCAGAGTCCGGGATTTTTATGTCCTACAAGGTGGCTGAACGAGTTGTTCCACGCCTCACATTTGTTGTTGGTCCGGGAACCATCTTCTAGAGTGACCTGGTTCACGTTCCATTTATCAATCGCATACTTCGGACTGTTCGCTGTAATGTGATGCGTCCCCTGGCCCCCATCACAGACTTGTACGGTCCACTCACAAAGTTGGTGTCGAAGTACTCGGTGAGGTCTTCCAGTGCCGGTGGGGTGACGTCTTCAGATAGCGCATACCATCCTGGACGCGGCTAGGTGGCAGGAACGCAAGCCCATCGAGCATGCCACAGTACTGTTTCACTTCATCATCTTCTTTGTAGAGAGTTGAAAGTCCTTCACTCTGTACCCGCCGCCATGTACACTGAGTAAGGTGGTAGAAACATCCTGGATTCGGACATGGCATCCCAACATAGATGCGACTGGCCGTGAATACCCAGTTCAAAGTCGCAAGTCAGGACGGCCGGATCAGGTGTGAGTTGAACAGCATCGCAGGCGTTCAAGACGGCGGTGAATACTTCCTCGTAGCTAGACTGTTGTTTGTCCGGAAGGAAAGCGTAGACACAGGTCAGAGTCACATCGTTCACCTCGGCGCGAATGACAAACAGCTGCGTAAACTGCCTAGGCGCAGTGCCGAATGTCCCGTCAACAAACCAATGGGAGCTATCACAGAGATGTTTAAGTCCTAGTTCTGTCGCAACACAATTACACGGCCGTCGTTGGATTGTCCTTCTACATAGTTGTCGTAGATCAGGAAGGGGAGTTTGTCTGGACCACCTGTCGTCTCGAATGCCTCTGGTAGCTCAGGGATGTCGTTGATGCTGGTTGGCTCTGGTGGGGTGTTTCCAGACGTCGAACTGCGCGTTTGATAGTATCAGTTTTCCCCGCTGCTACTCTCACGCCAACTGGGTGCTGAGTGAGTTTGTCGGATATGAGTTGGCCAGGGTTTCCACGGTTGTTGGTGACATGTTGTTTTATGTCTTGCCGAACCTTCATTGCCGCGATAGCATACGCGTCGCTGTCGTGAGAGTGTGGTGTCGCTGAGCTGATCGTGGTAATCTGTAATAAAATGAATTACAATGATAAAACCGATAAAAAATGAAACAGATATATTTTGATGAATGCATAGAACTCAGTATGCTCTCTGAAAATAGTCATATATTTTATATTCAATATAGCAATTTATCTAAATATATTTCATGAAATTACGCAGGTACCCAATAGTACAAAATTACAAGACGTGTCTGATATTTTCCAATAGTCACATTAGTACTATAATACAACCAACACGACTTGAAGTTGTAAATTGTAACCATTGTCCGCTAACAAACTACATTTATATTTACCATTGAGTCAGTAGTAAGTGTCCCTTGCAAGAGGCACTCTTGCGTTTGGAGCATTCCCAGTGGATAGTGGAGATACGGCTCTTCTTCTTAGTATACGAGTAACCCTCGTATAGTAGCTTCTCAGCCCCTCTAGTACTGGTAGTCAGTTCCATCGTGGTATGAGATTTGTAGTAATGCAGTAGACAATTCCATGGCTAATATACTGCATGAACCTTTAATTAGTTTCACTCAATTTGTTTTTCACTTTAAGAATTACCATCTATTATTTTATCTAATTAAATAATGAACTCAGTATGTGTTTTTTGTTTTTGTTGTTTTTGTTTTGGAATGGATATCATTAGGTAATCAGTGTTTAAAGCTAATCAGTAATCACACCCAATTTACTTTGATGTCTTTGATAATTAAGTATCATGGTCACTTCATACAATATGGCAATTGGACTGGGGGGCATTGTCCTACCCTACATTTCGACTGGGGGGCAAATGTCCTAGCTGCCATTTCGACTGGGGGGCAATGTCCTAGCTGCCATTTCCATTGGGGGGCAATGTCCGCCCCTACATTTCGACTGGGGGGCAATTGTCCTAGCTGCCATTTCAACTGGGGGGCAAATGTCCACCCTGCCATTTTTGGACTGGGGGGCAAATGTCCGGGGGGCAAATGTCCGTATCCCATTTTAATCAAGAACACTTCAACAATAGTGTGGCGTCCGTGGTCCAATGGTAGAGCGTCGGATTTGAAGTCGAACGGTCCGGGTTCGATACTCAGTCAGGCCACGTATGTAGTGTCATTGAGCAAGGCACCTCACACACATTGCTTAGTACTGGTTAACTGCTATGGTCGGCTAAGCATGCCCAGGAAAACATGTCTAGGTCCCTGCAAGGGGTTTGACATTAATGATACATACATACAATCCACATAGCATCTAACTTCTAAGTCAATCTGACTAAAGTTATAAATAAACATGATTCATGTGGATGGAACAACATAAAAATTGCAATATACTGCAGTCAATTTGACTAAACGTCTGACAATCTGTCATTCATAAATCATTCACAACAATATATTGTATCCTTATGTTGGCCTTGTATTTATCATTTGCCACAATTGGTGACTAAATCAATTGAACTAACAGGACAATATGTCCCAATATAAATCAATTGATCTAACAGGACAATATGTCCCAATATAAATCAATTGAACTAACAGGACAATATGTCCCAATATAAATCAATTGATCTAACAGGACAATATGTCCCAATATAAATCAATTGAACTAACAGGACAATATGTCCCAATATAAATCAATTGATCTAACAGGACAATATGTCCCAATATAAATCAATTGAACTAACAGGACAATATGTCCCAATATAAATCAATTGAACTAACAGGACAATATGTCCCAATATAAATCAATTGATCTAACAGGACAATATGTCCCAATATAAATCAAAAACAACATGTTGCATCATGCGGATTACCCAGCCAACAAACTTTAGCCATAAATTGTGAAGTAGTCAATTAAACTACTCCTCGGACAATATGTCCAGCCAAAATTCATGCACAACAATATGTTGTACTTGTACGGGAACCCAACAATATAATAATTTGCCTTAAATAGCGCTGTAGTCAATTGGACCACTCGTAGGACAATATGTCCCGTCATCATTGTCGTAAACAACTCGGACAATATGTCCAGCAATAATTCATGCACAACAATATGTTGTACTTGTACGGGAACCCAACAATATAATAATTTGCCTTAAATAGCGCTGTAGTCAATTGGACCACTCGTAGGACAATAAAAGTAAAGTAAAGTAAAGTGTTTGTTTATTATAGTGTCACTCCTATTTAAAGGGCCAGTCATTTCTGACTTCATAATTAATGGTTATTCAAAACACACATATTGAAGATACGTGTACAACTGCGTAATAAGCAATGAACAACATTGCATGCAGATGTAACAATATAATGTATAAAATAGAAATGAACTTATACCTTTCTCTGACAACTCTCCCAATATCACAATACAACAATAACCATCAGTGTTATTGTTAAAATCATAAACAGTGGTAATTACCTACAATCATTGAAATATGTGCATTAGTAAACAATTTATAACTAAATCACAGTATGTATAAATTGACGTAAACAATTATCATCCTAATACAGTCTGTGGAAGTGTCCTCTGTCGGGATATCCACCTCCATTTGGTCAATGTCTTCCATAGTGAATTGGAATTCCCTGATGAGATCTGCTAAACGCACATTATCATCATCAGAGTTCCTGAGCAGAACTGTCCATTTTACTTAACAAGCATCTTAACATGAACTTTCTGTAGTAAGCTTTAAACGCACGAATAATTCCTTGATCTAATGGCTGAAGGTGGGAAGCGGAAGGAACTTAATTAGCACATGTGATAGACTAATCATCTTCCTTTCCATGAGAGGAAGCATTATCCAGCATAAGGAGAATCTTCCTGCCCTGTCTGCGCATGTCAGAGTTAAGTTCCGTAATCCATTCCGAGAATACTTTATTGTTCATCCACGCTTTATTGTTGGCCAAAAATCTGATTTTTTCACATTTTTGAAACATTGTGGATGTTGTGCTTTGCCTATCACCAGAAGCTTTTCACCTCTTACGTTGCACGTAAACATCACCGTTACTCGGATTTGGACACCTTAGCCCCTTTGGTCAAAGTCCCTTTAGCTGCTAGAGTCTTATCTGGTAGGGCTCTGAAATACACACCAGTCTCATCACAATTGAAAACATTATCAAGCGAGTAATCTCGTAAGAACTCCGGGATTCTAGACTTAAATCCATTCACTAGATCCTGATTGACACCAGCACTTTCACCTGACACTTTAAATTCCTTGACAGAAAGATGGTCCTTCCATTTCTCCAGCCACCCATTAGATGCCTTGAAATCACTGAATCCTAATTCCTCTGCAAAATGAAGAGCCTTCTGGATAATTGAACCTGCAACAGGAATATTCTTAGCCTGAACAGAACCAGTCCCACACTAATTCATTTAACTGTTCAAACTTGGTTTCATTGATGAATCTCGGTTTCTCAGGGGTGGCATTCTTTTCCCAATGACCTTTGTAGACGTCCTTCTTTTTAATGATGTCTCCAACTGTGGACTTTCCGACTCCGTATTTCTCGGCCAGAACCTAAAATGCAAAATAATGAACATTAATTTTGATAAGAATTGATAAAATTCAGAATTAAGCACATTACATAAGTACACCGACACCGATTTCCATAAAATGTCATAAATTGCAACAAAAATCGCGAGAAATTTAGTAGAAAATCTCACCGTAATTGTTGGTTTTGGTCTAGCTTCCGATTGCCTAAATAGGTTAATTTTATCCTCAAGGGACAGCTCAATTCTTCTACGTTTAGACGGCGGTTGTGACATGATTGAAACAAATATAGTGATGAAATATTTTTGAAAAACAGTTCTTTAAATATTATTTTGTAAAACAAATGGTCAAAAGTTGCGAAAATCATAATTATCTTGTGTGACTGGATTATATTGTGCTTTCACAGGTGATCAAACGGTTGCATCAAACAATAAATCACGAGATTCACAAAATCCTTTATTCGTTATTGTTGTATTTGAGATTATTCGGCTTCGGAATGCAAGTCAACAAAAGCTGCTTCCATCTTTGATCTACTTTTTATTAACATAAAATACATATGCAATTCCCGCTCTTTACAGTTATGAATGGGACTACTTTGTGTTAGATAGTAAAGTGTTTTACTATTTACTACGAGGGAATGTCATTCATAACAATACTAGTTTGGTGCAATTGAACTATTACTAATTTATTAGTGTTAAAAACAACAAACACAATTAACTAAACATCCCAAGGCATACTGCAGATTAAGTCCTATGGTATATTTCACACCTTTCTAACAGAAGGTGAAGACACTTCCAAATAGCTGGTACAACATTGAAGAAGCCACTCCATACCCAATCTAAAATTGAACAATTACCAGCTGTCCAATTAAAAAATATCTCACCCTTTTGATCAAAAACCAAACAATCAAATCTATATTTTGTTAACAAATATATTTTAATATGAGGTAAAACAGTAATATATATTATACTCAATCATCATACCTAAAATATAGAAATATATTAACAACAACAACAAAATTGAGGGGAGGGGGGAGATTTTCAGGGGGGGGGGGGTAAATTTCCTGTTACACCGGCCATAAGTCAACCTTTTTCTCATCCAGAAATATGATGAAAGTACTAGGTTCGACTTATGGATGAGAAACAAGCAACAACAAAACATTTTGAAGAAAAAACTGATTTTTATATTTTACTTTATTTCTCTTTATTTTAATACTCGATAAGATGACAACACTCGATCAAGAAATACACAATTTTATTACGTACTAACATGATATCTATGATATCTACTAAAATATATATGTGGATAGAATAGGCCGCTCAAGACAATACCCGTGAATGTCAGTGTAAATCCTGTCGACCGAAAGGAAAACGGATGTTATATGCTATTTGATTATAAGATCTCACTTATTATTCTATTACTTTTCGAGATGTACCACGCTATTTACGGTGCAAGCTACAAGCCGTGGCTGTGCATAACATACCGACCCAACTGTACATCGATCAACAATCAGATCCCGATCCCATCCACACCGGATACCACGTGAGACGTGAGTAAATGAGACCGCAATTCGAAGCCGATCGAATATACAGCATGGAGAGCATCACACCGATGCAACAACACCGAACCACCAACCGTGGCCGTATCATACCGACTTACTTTGCCACATACCGTGGCAGTGAGTACCCAACCAACTTACTTTGCCACACACCGTGGCAGTACACAACCAACTTACTCTGCCACAAGCGGTGGCAGTGCGTGAATCAACTTCGGTCCAAAAGTATCACGCAACTATACTACAGCGTATAGCAATATAAGAAAAGCAAAAACAACACAGGAATTGCCATTAGAGGAGGGCAAAACCTATTACTACCCAGCGGACCCACTCACTGATCAACCGTATGATACCTTTCCGTAGTACATCGTAAAATCTCAACCAATTTAGATTGCCTATCAGAGGTCCCTCATTCCCAAGTTGGATTGATTCCCAGAAATGAGAAGAGGAGCCCTGATCGGTTAAATACATTTAAACTACACTAATTATTTAATATTATAGGAAGAAAACCTATGAAGGATCCGTTTGCCTCTCGGTCGACTGAATTTTTTCCGGCCACAATAAATTTCTAAATTTATACCCCAAAAAATTCCTAAAAGAACAATCTTCATTATTTAAGATGATATCCCTAATATAGTCGAGATAGAACTCGAGCCCCACACCATTAAGATGAATTCCGTCGTGACGGAAGAAACCAGTTTTTTGCATCGATGTCGGGCACGCAGATGTCGTATTTATCTAGACTTAATTAAATGATGGCCAATTCTGTTGACCCGTTGGCGCTTTTTTTCTTCTTTTTATATTCATAGCGTCATATGTATACGACGCGCCCCCCAGACCCGCCTCTGTAAAATATCCAACCAGACTAAGATGGCCTCGGGGAACGCGTCGCGAAGATATGTTAGCTCGCTATGAATAAGATCTTTGATTTCCAAAATTGAAAGTCATTTCCACCAAGGTTAATAATAATAATTTTAGGTTGAGGGGAAAACATTACTTTCATTTCTAATTCCTAGCCGCCCCCCCCCCCCCCCCCCCCCCCCCGTTTGAAATATTGACATTGACTGGTAACATAATTCTGTACTTTTTTCCCCTCCTAAAAAGTCATCCGAATAGTGAATTAAATTTGATTTAACACAATATTCCAAAAATCTGGCAAACCTCTCAACATTTATGTTATACAGCTTATCGAAGCTCCAAATGGCAGTGCTTTGTCAAAATAAATGTTATCCTTGAATGAAAAACCCAATTTATTCCGTGGTCTATACACGCACGACACTACATTCAGTGGCCTATACACACACGACACTACATTCAGTGGCCTATACACACACAACACTACATTCAGTGGCCTATACACACACAACACTACATTCAGTGGCCAATACACACACGACACTATATGCAGTGGCCTATACACACACAACACTACATTCAGTGGCCAATACACACACGACACTAAATTCAGTGGCCTATACACACACGACACTACATTCAGTGGCCTATACACACACAACACTACATTCAGTTGCCTATACACACACGACACTACATTCAGTGGCCTATACACACATGACAATACATTCAGTTGTCTATACACACATTACAATACATTCAGTTGTCTATACACACATGACAATACATTCAGTTGTCTATACACACATGACAATACATTCAGTTGCCTATACACACATGACAATACATTCAGTTGTCTATACACACATGACAATACATTCAGTTGTCTATACACACATGACAATACATTCAGTTGTCTATACACACATGACAATACATTCAGTTGTCTATACACACATGACAATACATTCAGTTGTCTATACACACGTGACAATACATTCAGTTGTCTATACACACATGACAATACATTCAGTTGTCTATACACACATGACAATACATTCAGTTGTCTATACACACGTGACAATACATTCAGTTGTCTATACACACGTGACAATACATTCAGTTGTCTATACACACGTGACAATACATTCAGTTGCCTATACACACATGACAATACATTCAGTTGTCTATGCACGCACGACACTACATTCAGTTGCCTATACACACATGACAATACATTCAGTTGCCTATACACACATGACAATACATTCAGTGGCCTATACACGCATGACACTACATTCAGTGGCCTATACACACACAACACTACATTCAGTTGTCTATACACACACGATACTACATTCAGTGGCCTATACACACATGACAATACATTCAGTTGTCTATACACACATGACAATACACTCAGTTCTCTATATTCACACATGACACTACATTCAGTTCTCTATATTCACACATGACACTACATTCAGTGGCCTATACACACATGACAATACATTCAGTTGTCTATACACACATGACAATACATTCAGTTGTCTATTCACACATGACACTACACTCAGTTCTCTATATTCACACATGACACTACATTCAGTTCTCTATATTCACACATGACACTACATTCAGTGGCCTATACACACATGACAATACATTCAGTGGCCTATACACAACATGACAATACATTCAGTTGTCTATGCACACATGACAATACATTCAGTTGTCTATACACACATGACAATACACTCAGTTCTCTATATTCACACATGACACTACATTCAGTTCTCTATATTCACACATGACACTACATTCAGTGGCCTATACACACATGACAATACATTCAGTTGTCTATACACACATGACAATACATTCAGTTGTCTATTCACACATGACACTACACTCAGTTCTCTATATTCACACATGACACTACATTCAGTTCTCTATATTCACACATGACACTACATTCAGTGGCCTATACACACATGACAATACATTCAGTGGCCTATGCACACATGACAATACATTCAGTTGTCTATACACACATGACAATACATTCAGTTGTCTATACACACATGACAATACACTCAGTTCTCTATATTCACACATGACACTACATTCAGTTCTCTATATTCACACATGACAATACATTCAGTTGTCTATACACACATGACAATACATTCAGTGGCCTATACACACACGACACTACATTCAGTGGCCTATACACACACAACACTACATTCAGTGGCCTATACACCACACACTACATTCAGTGGCCAATACACACACGCACTATATGCAGTGGCCTATACACACACAACACTACATTCAGTGGCCAATACACACACGACACTAAATTCAGTGGCCTATACACACACGACACTACATTCAGTGGCCTATACACACACAACACTACATTCAGTTGCCTATACACACACGACACTACATTCAGTGGCCTATACACACATGACAATACATTCAGTTGTCTATACACACATTACAATACATTCAGTTGTCTATACACACATGACAATACATTCAGTTGTCTATACACACATGACAATACATTCAGTTGCCTATACACACATGACAATACATTCAGTTGTCTATACACACATGACAATACATTCAGTTGTCTATACACACATGACAATACATTCAGTTGTCTATACACACATGACAATACATTCAGTTGTCTATACACACATGACAATACATTCAGTTGTCTATACACACGTGACAATACATTCAGTTGTCTATACACACATGACAATACATTCAGTTGTCTATACACACATGACAATACATTCAGTTGTCTATACACACATTTTGTTTTTTGTGTTTGTTTGTTGTTTGTTTGTGTTGTTGTCTATGCACACACGACACTACATTCAGTTGTCTATACACACATGACAATACATTCAGTTGCCTATACACACATGACAATACATTCAGTGGCCTATACACGCACGACACTACATTCAGTGGCCTATACACACACAACACTACATTCAGTTGTCTATACACACACGATACTACATTCAGTGGCCTATACACACATGACAATACATTCAGTTGTCTATACACACATGACAATACACTCAGTTCTCTATATTCACACATGACACTACATTCAGTTCTCTATATTCACACATGACACTACATTCAGTGGCCTATACACACATGACAATACATTCAGTTGTCTATACACACATGACAATACATTCAGTTGTCTATTTCACACATGACACTACACTCAGTTCTCTATATTCACACATGACACTACATTCAGTTCTCTATATTCACACATGACACTACATTCAGTGGCCTATACACACATGACAATACATTCAGTGGCCTATGCACACATGACAATACATTCAGTTGTCTATACACACATGACAATACATTCAGTTGTCTATACACACATGACAATACACTCAGTTCTCTATATTCACACATGACACTACATTCAGTTCTCTATATTCACACATGACAATACATTCAGTTGTCTATACACACATGACAATACATTCAGTTGTCTATACACACATGACAATACATTCAGTTGTCTATACACGCACGACACTACATTCAGTTGCCTATACACACATGACAATACATTCAGTTGCCTATACACACATGACAATACATTCAGTGGCCTATACACGCACGACACTACATTCAGTGGCCTATACACACACAACACTACATTCAGTTGTCTATACACACATGACAATACATTCAGTTGCCTATACACACATGACAATACATTCAGTGGCCTATACACGCACGACACTACATTCAGTGGCCTATGCACACACAACACTACATTCAGTTGTCTATGCACACATGACAATACATTCAGTTGCCTATACACACATGACAATACATTCAGTGGCCTATACACGCACGACACTACATTCAGTGGCCTATACACACACAACACTACATTCAGTTGTCTATACACACACGACACTACATTCAGTGGCCTATACACACATGACAATACATTCAGTTGTCTATACACACATGACAATACACTCAGTTCTCTATATTCACACATGACACTACATTCAGTTCTCCTATACACACTTCTCTATATTCACACATGACACTACATTCAGTTCTCTATATTCACACATGACACTACATTCAGTTCTCTATATGCACACATGACACTACATTCAGTTCTCTATATTCACACATGACACTACATTCAGTTCTCTATATTCACACATGACACTACATTCAGTTCTCTATATTCACACATGACACTACATTCAGTTCTCTATATTCACACATGACACTACATTCAGTTCTCTATACACACATGACACTACATTCAGTTTCCTATACACACTTCTCTATATTCACACATGACACTACACTCAGTTCTCTATATTCACACATGACACTACATTCAGTTCTCTATATTCACACATGACACTACATTCAGTTATCTATATTCACACATGACACTACACTCAGTTCTCTATATGCACACATGACACTACATTCAGTTCTCTATATTCACACATGACACTACACTCAGTTCTCCTATACACACTTCTCTATATTCACACATGACACTACATTCAGTTCTCTATATTCACACATGACACTACACTCAGTTCTCTATATGCACACATGACACTACATTCAGTTCTCTATATTCACACATGACACTACATTCAGTTCTCCTATACACACTTCTCTATATTCACACATGACACTACATTCACACATGACACTACATTCAGTTCTCTATATTCACACATGACACTACATTCAGTTCTCTATATTCACACATGTCACTACATTCAGTTCTCTGTATTCACACATGTCACTACATTCAGTTCTCTGTATTCACACATGACACTACAAAATTAGCATTATCCTAACACCAATATTATTTATTTTGGACCACGAAGCTGGGGCAATTGCTTGTCTTAAACGAAACTGCTCATAGCCATGCCAAATTACCCTGGCGTGACGCACAATCCCTGATGTTAAACATATAATGTAACATTTCGTAAACTCTATCCGAGTAGTTTGAAAGATAAATAGAAGCGTAAATTATGAAAGCGTTGGTCCATTAACTCCGGATTTAATACCGTAGAGCGTAACTTTTTGCGTTTCTCGGACCACGTGGCCCAGTGTATTGCATTGGAAAGCCGTGTAATCATTTAACAAAAAAGACGCCCCCGCCTTGTAAAACTGTACATAACTTTTTAAAGCCGTAATATTTACCTGAGTTTTCGCTAAACAGCGAATATTTTCCCCACGTGACTCATTATTTGTGGTTATTGAAGTTGCCTCTACCTCTAAAACTTGAACGGGGGCCCCTGCCCCGAAAGGAAGTCATAGCCCCTGTCCTAGTAGCTCTAAACGTGCTAGAGTTATTATTGGTACAGTTCACCGATGACTGAGGACCTGAGCACGTGGAACAAATGTGAAAATCTACAATTCGGCCAAGTGCAATTACCCTTGTTAAATTCATTACACGTGTAACTATGAGGATTAGATTGATTTCTATCATTAAACCAATTGGTCCCTTGAGTTGGCCTAAGTTGAATACCGCGCCACCATAAATCATTCTATATTCACCAGGGGACTTTTTGGGCACCAGGCCTGTCGGAGAAACTATTAAATTAGGTAATGGGCAAGTGTTAAAAGGTCCCTCAACCCTACCTGCGGTAACCTCCTTGTTTATAGCCTTTTAATAATAAAGCCAAATTAACATGTTCACCCTTGAAAATCTTCTGTTTGAGGGCCGTCGGCACATGAGCCGCTAAATCATCGTCTGCTAAACGAATGTTATTTAGAGAGCTGTTACTGGTTACTACGCCCAGAAGCATTTGGTGATTACAACAATTTCTAAGATTATCAGGTTGGGACGGGTTGCCACACCCCATTACACCATTTGAAATATCCACAGCGGGGATACCGGTATTCCCAGCATCCTCGCCAGTGTTTTGGCGTTGTAATACTTGCTCGAAATCAACAACACGATTATGAATACAATTATCATTACCTCCATGTGCTTCCAAAGCACGCTCGTCAACAGCATTCTCCTCGACCAAATGTCTACATCCTCCCGTCTCCGTTTTCTTCCCTACCCGGAGCTCTAGCAGGCCTAGGAGGGTCAGGCTGTTATGGAGGAGCCACTACCCTGTTCCTCAGTACTGGCTGACGCCTTCCAGCATCACGTGGCATCTTGATAATTGATTTAATACTATTCACTATAACAAATACAGTCCGACTGTCAGAGAATATCTAAGCATGTGACATTAGCACAATTTTTTCCAACTATATACCCCCGGTTGGTACCCGACTGATAACTTCGTACTGCTATACAAACAGAAACCAATCAAATCGGTCGACTATGACTAATGTAATTTGAACAAAGCCGGTGCGTAGCCAACCACATTTCTGAAGGGGATCTCGAAAAATAACTGAAATTATTTAAATTCTGAAATAATTTTGGATTATTTGTATTATTTGATTTAATATAACAATATGCTTAGATAATTATTTACATTATAAACTAGAGAAAAGCTGATAAACAAACAAAGTGATAAGCATCACTGCAGATTTGTATCATTTTTACTGGAATAAAATCAACCAGATATCTCAAATTGAGCTCAGTTTCATTAAAAAATGAGATAAAAAAAATGATTGCCTCAATAAATGTCATACGTTCATAGTACCCTCGAGGGATCCAGCTTATATTCAGCATTTTGAATACAAAATTTGACCCTCGACTCGGGTATATACGATAGTCACAAACTTTACAAACATTTCGCATGAGGCTAAATTAGTATTTCTATTTATACACCCATGTTTGGTTCGTATTTTGGCCAAAACCGTTTTTAATATTTTACAAAGATGTACTCTTTTTTTATGTGTATATAGTTTGTGTTAAAAATGTTCTTATATGTTTTATTTATTCTGAGAAGCAGCTGCTAATTAGGTCACCCTCAATCTGATTGAGAATGATGTTTTTCTAAAACCATTCTTAATACATTAGTGCCTATATTTCCTTCAGCTTCTTAGCACTATGTATTGTAATTCATTTTTAACTTTCAATTATCGGCTGCTCCCCAGTTTTACCATGTATATAATTAATGCTTTGATTGCATGTAATGATGTCGGTAACTGTGATAACAAGTCTCTTGTAATTCTATTTATTGAATGGCTATGTACGTTGTTAATTTGATATGTATTTATATTTTGCTGTTATGTCCATAGATGAGACTGAAATAAAGATGAAAACTACATTACTAACATGTACTTACTACCTTTAAGGTGAACAAACTATTAATCAAGACCAGATAGTCTAATACACACGGGTGTCGCGGTCAATGAAACCACTGCCTCTCACTGGCTACATGGGTGTCACGGTCAATGAAACCACTGACTCTCACTCGCTACATGGGTGTCACAGTTAATGAAACCACTGCCTCTCACTCACTACATGGGTGTCACAGTCAATGAAACCACTGCCTCTCACTGGCTACATGGGTGTCACGGTCAATGAAACCACTGCCTCTCACTCACTACATGGATGTCACAGTCAATGAAACCACTGCCTCTCACTCGCTACATGGATGTCACGGTCAATGAAACCACTGCCTCTCACTTGCTACACGGGTGTCACAGTCAATGAAACCACTGCCTCTCACTTGCTACACGGGTGTCACAGTCAATGAAACCACTGCCTCTCACTCGCTACATGGGTGTCACGGTCAATGAAACCACTGCCTCTCACTCGCTACATGGATGTCACAGTCAATGAATGAAACCACTGGCTACATGGGTGTCACAGTCAATGAAACCACTGCCTCTCACTCGCTACATGGGTGTCACAGTCAATGAAACCACTGCCTCTCACTCGCTACATGGGTGTCACAGTCAATGAAACCACTGCCTCTCACTCGCTACATGGGTGTTACAATCAACGAAACCACTGCCTCTCACTCGCTACACGTGTGTCATGGTCAATGAAACCACTGCCTCTCACTAGGTACACGGGTGTCACAGTCAATGAAACCACTGCCTCTCACTTGCTACATGGGTGTCACAGTCAATGAAACCACTGCCTCTCACCGGCTACACGGGTGTCACGGTCAATGAAACCACTGCCTCTCACTCGGTACACGGGTGTCACAGTCAATGAAACCACTGCCTCTCACTTGCTACATGGGTGTCACAGTCAATGAAACCACTGCCTCTCACTTGCTACATGGGTGTCACAGTCAATGAAACCACTGCCTCTCACCGGCTACACGGGTGTCACAGTCAATGAAACCACTGCCTCTCACTCGGTACACGGGTGTCACAGTCAATGAAACCACTGCCTCTCACTTGCTACATGGGTGTCACAGTCAATGAAACCACTGCCTCTCACTTGCTACATGGGTGTCACAGTCAATGAAACCACTGCCTCTCACTTGCTACATGGGTGTCACAGTCAATGAAATCACTGCCTCTCACTTGCTACACGGGTGTCACAGTCAATGAAACCACTGCCTCTCACTCGCTACATGGGTGTCACAGTTAATGAAACCACTGCCTCTCACTCACTACACGGGTGTCACAGTCAATAAAACCACTGCCTCTCACTCGGTACACGGGTGTCACAGTCAATGAAACCACTGCCTCTCACTTGCTACACGGGTGTCACAGTCAATGAAACCACTGCCTCTCACCGGCTACACGGGTGTCACGGTCAATGAAACCACTGCCTCTCACTCAGTACATGGATGTCACAGTCAATGAAACCACTGCCTCTCACTCAGTACATGGATGTCACAGTCAATGAAACCACTGCCTCTCACCGGCTACATGGGTGTCACGGTCAATGAAACCACTGCCTCTCACCGGCTACATGGGTGTCACGGTCAATGAAACCACTGCCTCTCACTCGCTACATGGATGTCAGTCAATGAAACCACTGCCTCTCACTGGCTACATGGGTGTCACAGTCAATGAAACCACTGCCTCTCACCGGGTGTCACGGTCAATGAAACCACTGCCTCTCACTCAGTACATGGATGTCACAGTCAATGAAATCACTGCCTCTCACTCAGTACATGGATGTCACAGTCAATGAAACCACTGCCTCTCACCGGCTACATGGGTGTCACGGTCAATGAAACCACTGCCTCTCACCGGCTACATGGATGTCACAGTCAATGAATGAAACCACTGCCTCTCACTGGCTACATGGGTGTCACAGTCAATGAAACCACTGCCTCTCACTCGCTACATGGGTGTCACAGTCAACGAAACCACTGCCTCTCACTCGCTACATGGGTGTCACAGTCAACGAAAACCACTGCCTCTCATAGTCACAGTTATGATCTTCAGTCCGCCTCCGTGGTCAAGTGGTTATGGTCACTAACTTGTATACCACTGTAACACCTATCATCACTGATTTCACAGGTTTGAACTCCGCTAGATGAGACTGAAATAAAGATGAAAACTACATTACTAACATGTACTTACTACCTTTAAGGTGAACAAACTATTAATCAAGTCCAGATAGTCTAATACACACGGGTGTCGCGGTCAATGAAACCACTGCCTCTCACTGGCTACATGGTTGTCACAGTCAATGAAACCACTGCCTCTCACTTGCTACACAGGTGTCACAGTCAATGAAACCACTGCCTCTCACTCGCTACATGGATGTCACAGTCAATGAATGAAACCACTGCCTCTCACTCGCTACACGGGTGTCACAGTCAATGAAACCACTGCCTCTCACTCGGTACACGGGTGTCACAGTCAATGAAACCACTGCCTCTCACTTGCTACACGGGTGTCACAGTCAATGAAACCACTGCCTCTCACTCGCTACATGGGTGTCACAGTTAATGAAACCACTGCCTCTCACTCACTACACGGGTGTCACAGTCAATGAAACCACTGCCTCTCACTCGGTACACGGGTGTCACAGTCAATGAAACCACTGCCTCTCACTTGCTACACGGGTGTCACAGTCAATGAAACCACTGCCTCTCACCGGCTACACGGGTGTCACGGTCAATGAAACCACTGCCTCTCACTCAGTACATGGATGTCACAGTCAATGAAACCACTGCCTCTCACTCAGTACATGGATGTCACAGTCAATGAAACCACTGCCTCTCACCGGCTACATGGGTGTCACGGTCAATGAAACCACTGCCTCTCACCGGCTACATGGGTGTCACGGTCAATGAAACCACTGCCTCTCACTCGGTACATGGATGTGACAGTCAACGAAAACCACTGCCTCTCACAGTCACAGTTATGATCTTCAGTCCGCCTCCGTGGTCAAGTGGTTATGGTCACTAACTTGTATACCACTGTAACACCTATCATCACTGATTTCACAGGTTAGAACTCCGCTCAGACTGTGTCTCTTAATATGATAAAGTTAGCAGTTTCTTTCTGAGTTTGGTGCACCCAAGTACTGGTTAACTGCTGGAGCATGCCCAGGAAAGGTGTTGTTAGGTAAGCTGCCCGCCGGCGATATAGCCCAAAATAGTGCTGATGCAGGCATAAAACCGGAAATGTAGTATAATATGGTGCACCAAGTACTGGTTAACTGCTGGAGCCTGCCTAAGAAAGGTGTTGTTAGGTAAAACTGACCCTCGCTCAAATTGGCATCATGTAGCGATGTTAAATAAACTAAAATAATAAAAAAAATGATGTTCAGGCTGTCTGATTAGCGCAGTGGTTAGCGCGCTCGCTTCTCACCAATGTAACCCAGGTTCAATCCTCGGACAGGGAAGTATGTGATAATGTGAGATGGTATGGTTGTCGCCAGATCGGACAGGTGGGTTTTCTCCGGGTACCCCGGTTTCCTCCCACACGAATGACCACATATACGCTTTCATCCGCGCCAACGAGAGTGATTAATTTAAGCAGGTAATGAAATTCATAAAGTGTTTACTGATTTTGCAAATAAAATTCTTAGAGATGTATCATAATCTGATATAAAAATAGTAGAACTCAGAGAGTGCTTTGAAGAGGTTTGGGAGAATTTCGGATTTCCATATTTTTATTCAAACAATTTGCATGACCTCTGGTACATGGGTTATCTTTAGACAAATCTCCATTCACTTCCAGGACATGGATATTAGTTCACGAAATGCACAATAAAGATTAATTATGTCCTATGCTCCATGTTAGCTGTCGGTATAGGTGTATCCTCATGAGTCTTGCATCTGTCGCTATATTCCACTCCATGTTAGCTGTCTGTATAGATGTATCCTCATGAGTCTTGCATCTGTCGCTATATTCCACTCCATGTTAGCTGTCGGTATAGGTGTATCCTCATGAGTCTTGCATCTGTCGCTATATTCCACTCCATGTTAGCTGTCTGTATAGGTGTAACCTCATGAGTCTTGCATCTCTCGCTATATTCCACTCCATGTTAGCTGTCGGTATAGATGTATCCTCATGAGTCTTGCATCTCTCGCTATATTCCACTCCATGTTAGCTGTCGGTATAGATGTATCCTCATGAGTCTTGCATCTGTCACTATATTCCACTCCATGTTAGCTGTCGGTATAGATGTATCCTCATGAGTCTTGCATCTGTCACTATATTCCACTCCATGTTAGCTGTCGGTATAGGTGTATCCTCATGAGTCTTGCATCTGTCGCTATATTCCGCTCCATGTTAGCTGTCGGTATAGGTGTATCCTCATGAGTCTTGCATCTGTCGCTATATTCCACTCCATGTTAGCTGTCGTGTCGGTATAGGTGTATCCTCATGAGTCTTGCATCTGTCGCTATATTCCACTCCATGTTAGCTGTCGGTATAGGTTAACCTCGTGAATCTTGCATGGAATATATTATATTACATTGCTGTCGGTATCTTGCACAAATAGAAACGTATTGGAATGCATCTTCATAACCTGCGCCACATAAACATTCACCGGAATCATTTAACTGATTTAAATGTAAATACGTAATGATTGTGGCAATCTTAATGGAGATTTTATTTTGAAAAGATTTATTGCACAACCTTCCAAAAAACAAATTTTACAAATAATGATAATTCTGGCTGCATGGGTGCAAGTTAAACATTCCAAAAAAAATGAAAATAAACTTCCAATTTGTAAAAAATATATTTATTCAGTAACATTTCTCATTGAGCATTGCTCGGAGACAACTATTCTGTGAGTAATACTCAAAGGACACAACTCGGTTGAGTAACTCAAGTTAAACACTATTCAATGAGCAATACTCAGTTTTCTCTACTCAATGAGCTATACTCAGTTATCTCTACTCAATGAGTTATACTCAGTTATCTCTACTCAATGAGTAATACTCAGTTATCTCTACTCAATGAGCTATACTCAGTTATCTCTACTCAATGAGCAATACTCAGTTATCTCTACTCAATGAGTAATACTCAGTTATCTCTACTCAATGAGCTATACTCAGTTAACTCTACTCAATGAGCAATACTCAGTTATCTCTACTCAATGAGCTATACTCAGTTATCTCTACTCAATTCGCAATACTCAGTTATCTCTACTCAATAAGCAATACTCAGTTAACTCTACTCAATGAGCAATACTCAGTTATCTCTACTCAATGAGCTATACTCAGTTATCTCTACTCAATGAGCAATACACAGTTATCTCTACTCAATGAGTTATCTCTACTCAATGAGAAATACTCAGTTGACTCAATTCAATGAGTAATACTCAGTTATCTCTACTCAATGAGCAATACTCAGTTATCTCTACTCAATGAGTTAGCTCTACTCAATGAGTAATACTCAGTTATCTCTACTCAAGGAGCAATACTCAGTTAGCTCTACTCAATGAGTTAAGTCTACTCAATGAGTAATACTCAGTTATCTCTACTTAATGAGTTAACTCTACTCAATGAGCAATACTCAGTTAACTCTACTCAATGAGCAATATTCAGTTATCTCTACTCAATGAGTTAACTCTACTCAATGAGCAATACTCAGTCATCTCTACTCAATGAGTTAACTCTACTCAATGAGCAATACTCAGTTATCTCTACTCAATGAGTTAACTCTACTCAATGAGCAATACTCAGTTTTCTCTACTCAATGAGAAATACTCAGTTGACTCAATTCAATGAGTAATACTCAGTTATCTCTACTCAATGAGCAATACCCAGTTATCTCTACTCAATGAGCAATACTCAGTTTTCTCTACTCAATGAGTTAACTCTACTTAATGAGCAATACTCAGTTATCTCTACTCAATGAGCAATACTCAGTTATCTCTACTCAATGAATAATACTCAGTTTTCTCTACTCAATGAGTAATACTCAGTTATCTCTACTCAATGAGCAATACTCAGTTATCTCTACTCAATGAGCAATACTCAGTTAGCTCTACTCAATGAGTTATCTCTACTCAATGAACAATACTCAGTTATCTCTACTCAATGAGCAATACTCAGTTATCTCTACTCAATGTGTAATACTCAGTTATCTCTACTCAATGAGTAATACTCAGTTATCTCTACTCAATGTGTAATACTGAGTTATCTCTACTCAATGAACAATTGAACAATACTCAGTTATCTCTACTCAATGAGCTATACTCGGTTATCTCTACTCAGACAGAACAGAACGTGTCGTCTGATCAGGATATATGCTGATTGCACTTCAGACAGTGGAGATGAAGCACCTGTCCGAATACCAAACAACCTAGATCCTGATCAGACGCGAAGCGGCTTTACTCCCTGGCTGATCTGAATCTAATTTTGTTTGCACATGCTCTGAATTTATTCGGTTCTGAAAGAGTTAAGTGAATGGTCAAATGTCACTGATGTTCATTGAACAGAGAAAGCTATTGCATGTATTATCAGTGGTATAGCTGGAGGTTAAATGTGTGGAGGTTTATGAAAAAATAATACTATAATTCATATGCAAATTTATCCTAGTGTTAGCTTTAGTAAACCACCATTTACAGAGTTATTTATCCTAGTGTTAGCTTTAGTAAACCACCATTTACAGGGTTATTTATCCTAGTGTTAACTTTAGTAAACCACCATTTACAGAGCTATTTATCATAGTGTTAGCTTTAGTAAACCACCATTTACAGAGTTATTTATCCTAGTGTTAGCTTTAGTAAACCACCATTTACAGAGTTATTTATCCTAGTGTTAGCTTTAGTAAACCACCATTTACAGAGTTATTTATCCTAGTGTTAGCTTTAGTAAACCACCATTTACAGAGCTATTTATCCTAGTGTTAGCTTTAGTAAACCACCATTTACAGAGTTATTTATCCTAGTGTTAGCTTTAGTAAACCACCATTTACAGAGCTATTTATCCTAGTGTTAGCTTTAGTAAACCACCATTTACAGAGTTATTTATCCTAGTGTTAGCTTTAGTAAACTACCATTTACAGAGTTATTTATCCTAGTGTTAGCTTTAGTAAACTACCATTTACAGAGTTATTTATCCTAGTGTTAGCTTTAGTAAACCACCATTTACAGAGTTATTTATCCTAGTGTTAGCTTTAGTAAACCACCATTTACAGAGTTATTTATCCTAGTGTTAGCTTTAGTAAACCACCATTTACAGAGTTATTTATCCTAGTGTTAGCTTTAGTAAACCACCATTTACAGAGTTATTTATCCTAGTGTTAGCTTTAGTAAACCACCATTTACAGAGTTATTTATCCTAGTGTTAGCTTAGTAAAATTTGTTTTTTGGTTTGTACCATTTACAGAGTATTATCCTGTGTTATGTAAACCACCATTTACAGAGCTATTTATCCTAGTGTTAGCTTTAGTAAACCACCATTTACAGAGTTATTTATCCTAGTGTTAACTTTAGTAAACCACCATTTACAGAGTTATTTATCCTAGTGTTAGCTTTAGTAAACCACCATTTACAGAGCTATTTATCCTAGTGTTAGCTTTAGTAAACCACCATTTACAGAGCTATTTATCCTAGTGTTAGCTTTAGTAAACCACCATTTACAGAGCTATTTATCCTAGTGTTAGCTTTAGTAAACCACCATTTACAGAGTTATTTATCCTAGTGTTAGCTTTAGTAAACCACCATTTACAGAGTTATTTATCCTAGTGTTAGCTTTAGTAAACCACCATTTACAGAGTTATTTATCCTAGTGTTAGCTTTAGTAAACCACCATTTACAGAGTTATTTATCCTAGTGTTAACTTTAGTAAACCACCATTTACAGAGTTATTTATCCTAGTGTTAGCTTTAGTAAACCACCATTTACAGAGCTATTTATCCTAGTGTTAGCTTTAGTAAACCACCATTTACAGAGTATTTATCCTAGTGTTAACTTTAGTAAACCACCATTTACAGAGTTATTTATCCTAGTGTTAGCTTTAGTAAACCACCATTTACAGAGTTATTTATCCTAGTGTTAACTTTAGTAAACCACCATTTACAGAGTTATTTATCCTAGTGTTAGCTTTAGTAAACCACCATTTACAGAGTTATTTATCCTAGTGTTAGCTTTAGTAAACCACCATTTACAGAGTTATTTATCCTAGTGTTAACTTTAGTAAACCACCATTTACAGAGTTATTTATCCTAGTGTTAACTTTAGTAAACCACCATTTACAGAGTTATTTATCCTAGTGTTAGCTTTAGTAAACCACCATTTACAGAGTTATTTATCCTAGTGTTAACTTTAGTAAACCACCATTTACAGAGTTATTTATCCTAGTGTTAACTTTAGTAAACCACCATTTACAGAGTTATTTATCCTAGTGTTAACTTTAGTAAACCACCATTTACAGAGTTATTTATCCTAGTGTTAACTTTAGTAAACCACCATTTACAGAGTTATTTATCCTAGTGTTAACTTTAGTAAACCACCATTTACAGAGTTATTTATCCTAGTGTTAGCTTTAGTAAACCACCATTTACAGAGTTATTTATCCTAGTGTTAGCTTTAGTAAACCACCATTTACAGATATTTATCCTAGTGTTAACTTTAGTAAACCACCATTTACAGAGTTATTTATCCTAGTGTTACTTTAGTAAACCACCATTTACAGAGTTATTTATCCTAGTGTTAGCTTTAGTAAACTACCATTTACAGAGTTATTTATCCTAGTGTTAACTTTAGTAAACCACCATTTACAGAGCTATTTATCCTAGTGTTAGCTTTAGTAAACCACCATTTACAGAGTTATTTATCCTAGTGTTAGCTTTAGTAAACCACCATTTACAGAGTTATTTATCCTAGTGTTAGCTTTAGTAAACCACCATTTACAGAGTTATTTATTCTAGTGTTAGCTTTAGTAAACCACCATTTACAGAGCTATTTATCCTAGTGTTAGCTTTAGTAAACCACCATTTACAGAGCTATTTATCCTAGTGTTAGCTTTAGTAAACTACCATTTACAGAGCTATTGGTGATTTTGTTTAAGAAATAATAAGTATCAACCGTGGTACATCGCAGAATAACCCGATTCTAACACGACTTACTTCTAATAATTTTAGACGAGAATCAAAGGAGTATTTTCTTCAAACGCTGTGCTACTCCGCTGCATTTGGCTTTCGAAATTTTCTCCCGCGTAAGGGGTGATGACGTTATTTTTTATGGAAAATATCAATCTAGTGCATAAATGAACAAAAGTTGTAACTGATCAATAATTTTATTTATTTTGTCAAATAAAACTGTACAGAATAGTAACTGAAACGTTACTTAACAGAAAAACAAGACGGACAAGAGATTATCTGATTCTAAAAATAGCTCACTTCCGTGAATTCCCACGGTATTTTTTACAAACATCACGTGACTTTCATTCATAAAACTTTACACGCATTGTATAAATGGAATAGCCAAAACACGGTGCGCGCAGCATAGTTCAAGGTAGGTATATCGCAGAATAACCCGAGGTAGATTTTACTCTATAAGTATGTATGTTATTAGCTGGGTCGTGTTAAAAAATAACCATAAATGTTGGTAAATATCACAAAAGTCGGTTTGTTTGCGGGCATATTTTCCAAACAATTTATTATTGAAAAATGAAAATATAAGACAATAATCACAATAGCTAACTATCTGCTCCTTACAATATCTGGGTGTGCAGCACATTCTAGGTAAGCGCATAATGGGGCTCTAATATGCCTCCGAATGCAGCTGCATCGATATATACTTTCAAGATATTCCCTTTATTGTGCGACACAAATTTCACAGCCAAGCTACATCCCTGATTATTACTGCTGACTCGTGTTAATAATGCTTTCAATGTTCATTCAGTGAAATATAATTTGATCATACACTGAACAAACAACTCTCGTATATTTATTCTTGCAGTCACCATGCTACACTGGTAACAAGCAGCATTATTTGGTTTAGTTTATATAAATTTATTTGAGCTAAATTGTGAATGAAGTTCTTACAACTTATATTAATCACTCTCGAGACCTCATTCCTGATGGAATTCATCGTCACGAGGGAGAGAGAAGAGGCAATGTGGAATTTAAATGCCTTGCCTAAGGGCACAATCGTAACGGCTACAGCTGGCTACAAACGAGGCCCGAGGTTATAAAACTTTTCTCAGATCTCAAACTCAAGTGATCTGATTGGTTGATTCTGAGTTTGACTGTCAGCTGAGCCAATCAGATGCTTGAGACTGAGTTTTGAGATTGGAGAAAAGTTTTATAACCTCCAGGCCAGGACTTTCGCACCTGAAGTTCGAACACGCTACCACGACTTCCACAAGCAGCATCAATTGTGATCTATACAAATGAACTTCCTCCGAAAAACATTATTTTTAATTTCTTCCTGTTAATTATTTGTATATAAAAATTACCGTATTTAGCTGTGTATAGTGCGCTACCGTGTATAGTGCGCACCCACGATCTGGCACGAAAATCGGCGGAAAAACTGAGTTCCTATGTATACTGCGCACTTGAAAAACGCAATTTTCCAAGTCAAAATTTAACATTTCTCAAGAATCGCTAAAAATTGTGCTCCGTGATTTTTACAACTTATATTAATCACTCGAGATATACCTCATCGAGTAATGGTAACGCACTCGGGGCACACCTGCTCAAATTTCTCGACACGTTCTCAAACATCTCAACACGTTCTCAAACATGTCAGCAGATGCTCAAACTTCTCAACACGTGAAGCCTACCTAATTAACTGGGACCCATTGTGAAAGGTTTGTCGAAATTAATTATCGCTACAATCAATTGAGATACTGCAGCCAAAAAAGTTTTTTTTTTATGCAATGCATTGTACATTGTACGGTGAAGTACGCGAAAAGTACGGGAAATATTACATACGATAAAACCACGTGATGTTATCAAATCGCCATTTTTTATGCATTTACCTTTTCAATTAAATTCATCAAAGTTTGCCAAAATAAACGAAATATTTTGTGGTCTTATTCATTTGATTTATTTATATAGACTATCGGCAACTGGTTTTAATAGCTAGTTTATAACGATTGTCGAATGTAACAACTTATAGAATGACTGTGGGCCGTTCGGGTCGAATTTCAGTTTTTTCACGACATTTTGGTCCGGAAAAAAATGTTCTGATGTCTGTACTGGTGTATAATGCGCAGTAGATAAAATGGATGAGGATTTCAGTAAGAAATGTGCGCACTATACACAGCTAAATACGGTACACAATATTTATATTGTATTTCTGTTGTACATGAATTATGAAAATAATACAATGTATTTCTGGCTAACCCAACCACAAGAAATAATCCCCAGAAAAATCCACGAAAATAAATTCACCACGAAAATATTAATAGTTTTTGCAGTATATATTTATTCCCACAAGGCATGCGTACAGGTAAAAAAAGTAAACAGTGGTGTGTATATATACTGAAGATTTCAAGTTGCAAGCTTAATACCACTTCATAGATAGAGCTGAATTTGACTGTGTGACTGATAAATACTTGATAATAAGATGAAACACTTATAATTAACTCATTGTCTAATAGACATGTAGCTATTTCATTGATTAATGGACATGTAATTAATTCATTGATTAATGGACATGTAATTAATTCATTGTTTAATGGTCATGTAATTAATTCATTGATTAATGGACATGTAATTAATTCATTGTCTAATGGTCATGTAATTAATTCATTGCTTAGTTTAAACAATATGTTATTCAAGAATGGTACATAACATGGAATAGTTGCAACAGCAGAGTTAGGATTTGGAAAAGAGCTACATAAAAACTGATTTGAATCCATTGTTTAATGGACATGTAATTAATCCATTGTTTAATGAACATGTAGTTAATTCATTGCTTAATGGACATGTATACTACATAATTAATTCATTGTTTAATGGACATTGTTTACTATGATCCACAATGAAATACCTTATTATTATGCTTTTATGTGAGAGACTTGTATATGGATATTCAGGTTTGTGTATGTTGTTTATTTATTATCTTAAGTTTTGATATTCTATACTTGTAATGTTTAATACTTTGTTTTTATATTCAATTTGATACTTTTACTATAAGTCAAAATAGTTGGCCTATTGTTATAATGTTTCTAAAAGATGAGTGAATTTAATATTTGGTTTATAGTATTTATTGTAATAAGCATTCTTGATCAGATCTTTTGTTAGTGGACACTTTGGGAGAAATAATCTCCCTCAAATACAACACTTCTCCCTACATTGAGAATAGGGAGAACAATACAGATACAATATATGAAGGACATTTGTCTCAGCCAACCAGCTTCTCCCTTGTATACTGTAAGTTTCTCCCTTGTACACTGTAAGCTTCTCCCTTGTATACTGTAAGCATCTCCCTTGTATACATTGCGCCTTTTCCTTGTATACTGCAAGTTTCTCCCTTGTATACTGCAAATTTCTCCCTTGTATACTGCAATTTTTTGTTGTTTTTGTGTAGTTTCTCCCTTGTATACTGCAAACTTCTTCCTTGTAAACAGTAAGCTTCTCCCTGATCTGGATCTATATTATTTGCACATTCCTTTCAATTTATTCAGCATTATAAGGGTTAATAAACCAGCATTTGCAACAACGTTATTGGTGAATATATAGATAAATATCCATAATTGGTAGTAATTCACAAATACTAATTGCACATAAAACAATTGAAGCTCTTCAGAACATTTACTTGCAATTTGCATCACTTATTCTTGAACAGTAAGTAAGTAAGTAAGTAAATTCTTTATTTAGAGAGGGTAAACCATTTAGCAAGGCAAGAATCGTGTGATAACTAATTGTCAAGTTCATAGAATATCTTTTATACTATAAGTGAACATATAATGGGGTATTTACATGTAGCACAGCTCAGCATATGCAACAATTAATAATTAGTATTTCTGATATATCAGTCTTTAGCTTGCCTAACCCAGTGTTATTTTTAGCTTGCCTAACCCAATGTCATTTTTAGCTTGCCTAATCCAATGTCATTTTTGACTCCCCAAACCTAATGTCATATTTAGCTTGCCTAATCCATTGTCATTTTTAGCTTGCCTAACCCAATGTCATTTTTTGCTTGCCTAACCCAGTGTTATTTTTTTGCTTGCCTAACCCAGAGTCATTTTTTTGCTTGCCTAACCCAGTGTTATTTTTTTGCTTGCCTAACCCAGAGTCATTTTTTTGCTTGCCTAACCCAGTGTCATTTTGTGCTTGCCTAACCCAATGTCAATTTTGTGCTTGCCTAACCCAGTGTCAATGTTGTGCTTGCCTAACCCAGTGTCATTTTTAGCTTGCCTAACCCAGTGTCATTTTTAGCTTGCCTAACCCAGTGTCATTTTTTTGCTTGCCTAACCCAGTGTCATTTTTAGCTTGCATATCCCAGTGTTATTTTTTAGCTTGCCTAACCCAGTGTCATTTTTAGCTTGCCTATCCCAGTGTCATTTTTAGCTTGCCTATCCCAGTGTTATTTTTTTGCTTGCCTAACCCAGTGTTATTTTTTTGCTTGCCAAACCTAATGTCATTTTTAACTCGCCTGACCTAATGTCATTTTTAACTCGCCTGACCTAATGTCATTTTTAACTCGCCTGACCTAATGTCATTTTTGACTCGCCAAACCTAATGTCATTTTTGACTCGCCTGACCCAATGTCATTTTTGACTCGCCAAACCTAATGTCATTTTTGACTCGCCAAACCTAATGTCATTTTTGACTCGCCTGACCTAATGTCATTTTTGACTCGCCAAACCTAATGTCATTTTTGACTCGCCTGACCCAATGTCATTTTTGACTCGCCAAACCTAATGTCATTTTTGACTCGCCAAACCTAATGTCATTTTTAGCTTGCCTAATCCAATGTCATTTTTGACTTGCCAAACCTAATGTCATTTTTGACTCGCCAAACCTAATGTCATTTTTGACTCGCCAAACCTAATGTAATTTTTAGCTTGCCTAATCCAATGTCATTTTTGACTCGCCAAACCTAATGTCATTTTTGACTAACCTGACCCAATGTCAGTTGTGTGTTTTTGCAGTTATTTATCATTGCTACCGGTTGCCCATATTAGCGATGCCTCCTGAACAGATTAGTCATTTTATATTATAGAGGATAGTGCAATGATTCCAGAGTCTCTGGTTCTTTTACGTGCATGATGTAAGGCACTGACAAGAGACCTCGCCTTAATGACTGTTAATATTATAAAGGTCAGACAGGGGAATGAATGTCTTTTTTGGCTCGCCTAAATCGATGTCATTTTTAGCTCACCATACCCAAATGTCATTTTTTGCTTAACATGATAAAATGTTTAGTCGCCTGGTCCAATTTTGAGCTTACCTGTATGTGCCAGCATGCCAGTCACTTATATTCACTTTGTACTTGCATATTTAGGCAGACAGTGAAACAGCGGTGACAACTGGTATACTGTCAACTCTTCATGAAGATGTGAAGGTTAACTCTGCATGCTGGGTAAAATAAAGGCTATAAATAGTTCAAATAATTGTAGCAGACAATTCATTCATTTTGTAACCTAAAATTCTGGATATATGTCATGAAATTTCATTAGAATTGTGCCGGTTATTTTCACGCTACTGTGCCAAGACTTAAATTGGTATTCTGCCCAGCCAAGAAAAACATTTCAATTATGCCTCTGATGTGTTCAGTTATCAAGAAGGTCTGAGGTTCTACCTGTACGTGTCTGAAATAATGCCCAAAGTTTAATACTATTTGATTGCATTTTTTTTCTTCATACATTACATTACAATTATACACACACTGAAATACGTGAAAAACAATTAGAAATTATATTAGGATTAATTATTATTGCTGTTATATGATTTAATCTGGGGGGAAAAGCAAATTGGTTGTGCTACAAGTTATGACAACATTATTTACAGCTCTTCCCATCACTTCAAACTAAATTAACAATATTGGATGAACAATTTCTGTTATGTATGATCTGATGTAGAAACATAACACATATTTGTTAACTATTATAAGTTAACATACAAGGATTATTAATTTATAATGTGTGTGTAAATTGTATACCGTCTCCGTGGCCCAGTGGTTAAGACATCCGCCTACGGAGTGGGAGGTCGAAGGTTCGAATCTTGTCAGGGGTATGGTCTGATATGGCCTGTTGGTGAGCCGCCAGCTAGTTAAATAATGGTTACCAATTGCCTACCAGCCTGGTGCCTGGCATACAAGTATAGGATTCGGGAAGTACTGATGTTCTTAAAAAGAGGTGTCTCATAAGTCAGAAATGGCTGGCCCTTTAAATAGGGGTGACACTATAATAAACAAACACTTTTTTACTTTTTGTATCAAGAATTAAAAACAAAGATATATATAATGCATGCACCCCATATCCCGTGGTTAGTTCCGCCCCACTCCATGCTTACCAGGCAAAGCAAAGAGATATATAGTACATGCACCCCATACCGCTTGGTTAGTTCCGCCCCACTCCATGCTTACCAGGCAAAGCAAAGAGATATATAATACATGCACCCCATACCTCATGGTTAGTTCCGCCCCACTCCATGCTTACCAGGCAAAGCAAAGAGATATATAGTACATGCACCCCATACCCTGTGGTTAGTTCCGCCCCACTCCATGCTTACCAGGCAAAGCAAAGAGATATATAATACATGCACCCCATACCTCATGGTTAGTTCCGCCCCACTCCATGCTTACCAGGTGAAGCAAAGAGATATATAGTACATGCACCCCATACCCTGTGGTTAGTTCCGCCCCACTCCATGCTTACCAGGCAAAGCAAAGAGATATATAGTACATGCACCCCATACCCTGTGGTTAGTTCCGCCCCACTCCATGCTTACCAGGACAAACAAAGAGATATATAGTACATGCACCCCATACCCCGTGGTTAGTTCTGCCCCACTCCATGCTTACCAGGACAAACAAAGAGATATATAGTACATGCACCCCATACCCTGTGGTTAGTTCCGCCCCACTCCATGCTTACCAGGCAAAGCAAAGAGATATATAATACATGCACCCCATACCTCATGGTTAGTTCCGCCCCACTCCATGCTTACCAGGAAAAGCAAAGAGATATATAGTACATGCACCCCATACCGCGTGGTTAGTTCTGCCCCACTCCATGCTTACCAGGCAAAGCAAAGAGATATATAGTACATGCACCCCATACCCCGTGGTTAGTTCTGCCCCACTCCATGCTTACCAGGACAAACAAAGAGCTATATAGTACATGCACCCCGTACCCCGTGGTTAGTTCTGCCCCACTCCATGCTTACCAGGACAAACAAAGAGATATATAGTACATGCACCCCATACCCCGTGGTTAGTTCTGCCCCACTCCATGCTTACCAGGACAAACAAAGAGCTATATAGTACATGCACCCCGTACCCCGTGGTTAGTTCTGCCCCACTCCATGCTTACCAGGACAAACAAAGAGATATATAGTACATGCACCCCATACCTCATGGTTAGTTCCGCCCCACTCCATGCTTACCAGGTAAAGCAAAGAGATATATAGTACATGCACCCCATAC
>CM026387.1:32095784-32122425 GCA_014843695.1 Archivesica marissinica
GTTAGTTCCGCCCCACTCCATGCTTACCAGGTAAAGCAAAGAGATATATAGTACATGCACCCCATACCCTGTGGTTAGTTCCGCCCCACTCCATGCTTACCAGGACAAACAAAGAGATTAATAGTACATGCACCCCATACCTCATGGTTAGTTCCGCCCCACTCCATGCTTACCAGGACAAACAAAGAGATTAATAGTACATGCACCCCATACCTCATGGTTAGTTCCGCCCCACTCCATGCTTACCAGGCAAAACAAAGAGATTAATAGTACATGCACCCCATACCTCATGGTTAGTTCCGCCCCACTCCATGCTTACCAGGCAAAGCAAAACAAAAGGGACAAATAATTGATACTATGCGAATCGTTGAGTTGCTTAAATAAATCTTTGATCCTCTAAAAATAGTTTATTAAATAATACCCAAATGGAGGTATATGAGGTCTCATCATAACACAGACGGATCTGTAGTCCAGTGGTAATACGCCAGACTGGTAATCCATGGAACGCAGGTTCGATCCCCCGTCTGACCCTAATAAAATTAACAGTCTTTCAGATGGGACTTTGAACCGAGGTCTCGTGTCGGTGCTTTACACCGTGCACGTAAAAGAACCAGAGGAGACTCTGGAATGGGTCTCTGTCTGTATCATTGCACTATCATCCAAAAATCTAAAATTACTAATCTCTTCAGAAGGCGTCGCTCATATGGGTAACCGGTAGCGACGATAAATAAACATAAAACACACACTAAGGAATGAATCGTGGGTTAATAGGTTCCATCAGGGTATGAACTACATTTGGCTTGTTTAAAAAAATTTAAACACACCCAATGTAGTTCATACCCTGATGGAAAATATTCATTACTTATATTTACATTAATTATTCTTTTCAAATTCCACAAAGAAAAAATATCACATTTTGCATATAAGATGTAAATAGGTCAGATTTGCGACTTATCATATGCCAGACATGGTAATTAGATCAACCTTGAAACACTACACTGTAATTACCACAGGCTTTGACTATCAAAAAAATGCTGACATTCATACGAAAATAGATACAAGGATATAGGTTCATTGAATTCATTGAAGGAAATGCAATAGCAATGTAAATAATTATATAGTATTAGCTGTTGATGCAATTCTTAAAGCGACATCACATTGCAAAAATTAAAAAACTTATGTTTCGTGCATAAATAGCAATGCTGTATCACACCCTTCTGAAATAATTTGAATAATTAATTTTCATCAGTAAACAAAGTTTATGCAATCTACATTTAGGAACTTGCAAAAGTGAAAGTAGGAATTTCCAAAAACTAATTTGCTTATTTCTCAATCCTACTACACAGTGGGATGTGATCATGTGATACTGCCGCTTAAATGTAGGTTAATTCAGATTACTTCAAAAATAATTACACTGTATGTGCATGTGCAAATGGTGAGATATAGCGGTAAATTGGTACAAAATCTCTTTGTGATCATTGATAGCACATCTTTATTCATGTTACACTTGCTGTGTCACGCATTATTTTACAACTTGTTTATGTCAACAAACGTTGTATACCACGTTTGTTTATTAATCGAAATACTCAGTTTCTGTGGGAAATATTTTCCCCCCAAAATATACAATATAATAGTAAATGACTTTACATGCTTCACCGATTTAGTGTCGCTTTAAGACCAAAAACAAACAAATTATTCGATTTAATAGAAGTTAGTATTTAGGGAGGGAGGTTGATTTAAATGGCTTAATGCATAATTATAATACTGTGAACTTCAATGGACAGATATGTATAAACAGGCTCTTGTTCAAGAGTTAAGCAAACAGTTCTTGAGCATGAGTCTACTGGCGATCATTCCCCAACTCCGGGGGGGGGGGGCACCTCTTATGTATTGATAGAAAAATAATTAGTTTAATCATATTTAATTTTCAGTACTGTATTATATGCCCTACATAATTATATAGACATTGGTTATAGAAAACTGTAACAGCCTACAGCTGCCCTTTAATCTGTTCTCTCATTAGAGTGACATAATTCTTTCTGTGAATATGGGTCTATATACAGGTATTATGTAGCAGTTTGAGGGCTGTGGTATGACTCGGTATCATGTAGCAAGTTGAGGGATGTCGTATGGCTCTGTATCATGTAGCAGTTTGAGGGATATAGTCCAGTTGTGTATCATGTAGCAGTTTGAGGGCTGTGGTATCGCTCTGTATCATGTAGCAGTTTGAGGGATGTGGTATGACTGTATCATGTAGCAGTTTGAGGGATGTGGTATGGCTCTGTATCATGTAGCAGTTTCATAGCTGTGGTATGGCTCTGTATCATGTAGCAGTTTCAGAGCTGTGGTATGACTGTATCATGTAGCAGTTTGAGGGCTGTGGTATGGCTCTGTATCATGTAGCAGTTTGAGGGATGTGGTATGACTGTATCATGTAGCAGTTTGAGGGATGTGGTATGACTGTATCATGTGTAGCAGTTTGAGGGATGTGGTATGACTGTATCATGTAGCAGTTTGAGGGATGTGGTATGGCTCTGTATCATGTAGCAGTTTGAGGGCTGTGGTATGACTCTGTATCATGTAGCAGTTTGAGGGCTGTGGTATGGCTCTGTATCATGTAGCAGTTTCAGAGCTGTGGTATGGCTCTGTATCATGTAGCAGTTTGAGGGATGTGGTATGGCTCTGTATCATGTAGCAGTTTGAGGGATGTGGTATGGCTCTGTATCATGTAGCAGTTTGAGGGCTGTGGTATGGCTCTGTATCATATAGCAGTTTCATAGCTGTGGTATGGCTCTGTATCATGTAGCAGTTTGAGGGATGTGGTATGGCTCTGTATCATGTAGCAGTTTCATAGCTGTGGTATGGCTCTGTATCATGTAGCAGTTTCAGAGCTGTGGTATGGCTCTGTATCGTGTAGCAGTTTGAGGGATGTGGTATGGCTCTGTATCATGTAGCAGTTTGAGGGATGTGGTATGACTGTATCATGTAGCAGTTTGAGGGATGTGGTATGACTGTATCATGTAGCAGTTTCAGGGCTGTGGTATGGCTCTCTATCATGTAGCAGTTTGAGGGATGTGGTATGGCTCTGTATCATGTAGCAGTTTCAGGGCTGTTGTATGACTCGGTATCATATAACAGTTTGAGGGCTGTGGTATGGCTCTGTATCATATAGCAGTTTGAGGGATGTGGTATGGCTCTGTATCATGTAGCAGTTTGATGGATATAGTCCAGTTGTGTATCATGTAGCAGTTTGAGGGATATAGTCCAGTTGTGTATCATGTAGCAGTTTGAGGGGTATAGTCCAGTTGTGTTACTCATGTAGCAGTTTGAGGGATATAGTCCAGTTGTGTATCATGTAGCAGTTTGAGGGGTATAGTCCAGTTGTGTATCATGTAGCAGTTTGAGGGGTATAGTCCAGTTGTGTATCATGTAGCAGTTTGAGGGATATAGTCCAGTTGTGTATCATGTATCAGTTTGAGGGGTATAGTCCAGTTGTGTTACTCATGTAGCAGTTAGAGGGATATAGTCCAGTTGTGTATCATGTAGCAGTTTGAGGGGTATAGTCCAGTTGTGTATCATGTAGCAGTTTGAGGGGTATAGTCCAGTTGTGTATCATGTAGCAGTTTGAGGGGTATAGTCCAGTTGTGTATCATGTAGCAGTTTGAGGGATATAGTCCAGTTGTGTATCATGTAGCAGTTTGAGGGGTATAGTCCAGTTGTGTATCATGTAGCAGTTTGAGGGGTATAGTCCAGTTGTGTAGCAGTTTGAGGGGTATAGTCCAGTTGTGTATCATGTAGCAGTTTGAGGGGTATAGTCCAGTTGTGTATCATGTAGCAGTTTGAGGGATATAGTCCAGTTGTGTATCATGTAGCAGTTTGAGGGGTATAGTCCAGTTGTGTATCATGTAGCAGTTTGAGGGGTATAGTCCAGTTGTGTATCATGTAGCAGTTTGAGGGGTATAGTCCAGTTGTGTATCATGTAGCAGTTTGAGGGATATAGTCCAGTTGTGTATCATGTAGCAGTTTGAGGGGTATCGTCCAGTTGTGTATCATGTAGCAGTTTGAGGGGTATAGTCCAGTTGTGTATCATGTAGCAGTTTGAGGGGTATAGTCCAGTTGTGTATCATGTAGCAGTTTGAGGGGTATAGTCCAGTTGTGTATCATGTAGCCGTTTGAGGGGTATAGTCCAGTTGTGTATCATGTAGCAGTTTGAGGGGTATAGTCCAGTTGTGTATCATGTAGCAGTTTGAGGGGTATAGTCCAGTTGTGTATCATGTAGCAGTTTGAGGGGTATAGTCCAATTGTGTATCATGTAGCAGTTTGAGGGATATAGTCCAGTTGTGTATCATGTAGCAGTTTGAGGGGTATAGTCCAGTTGTGTATCATGTAGCAGTTTGAGGGGTATAGTCCAGTTGTGTATCATGTAGCAGTTTGAGGGGTATAGTCCAGTTGTGTATCATGTAGCAGTTTGAGGGGTATAGTCCAGTTGTGTATCATGTAGCAGTTTGAGGGGTATAGTCCAGTTGTGTATCATGTAGCAGTTTGAGGGGTATAGTCCAGTTGTGTATCATGTAGCAGTTTGAGGGGTATAGTCCAGTTGTGTATCATGTAGCAGTTTGAGGGATATAGTCCAGTTGTGTATCATGTAGCAGTTTGAGGGGTATAGTCCAGTTGTGTATCATGTGGCAGTTTGAGGGATATAGTCCAGTTGTGTATCATGTTTCAATGGAAAAATACCATGACTAAGTACAGTCAAACCATGGTTAGTAGGCACTGGTATTCAACTGCTAACCTGGTCATTGTAGCAGCTGGCTTCCAGATTCCAAAAATTGTGTCTTAGACTTACAACTGTGGTAAGTTGACACCTGTGGTAGCCAGCCCCTTGTGGTGCATTCATCTGTTGTAAGCAACAGCTGGTGGTAAGCACCCGTCTGTGGGAAGCTTAGTGATAAGCAGTCAGCTGTGCAAAGCTGTCAGCTGTGGTAAGCCATGCCCTGTGGTAAGCAGTCAGCTGTGCCAAGCAATGCACTGTTGTAAGCAGTCAGCTGTGGCAAGCAGTGCCCTGTTGTAAGCAGTCAGCTGTGGTAATCAGTGCCCTGTTTTAAGCAGTCAGCTGTCGTAAGCAGTGCACTGTTGTAAGGAGTCAGCTGTTGTAAGCAGTGCCCTGTGGTAAAGAGTCAGCTGTGGTAAGCAGTGCCCTGTGGTAAGCAGTGCCCTGTGGTAAAGAGTCAGCTGTGGTAAGCAGTACACTGTGGTAAGCAGTCAGCTGTGGTAAGCAGTCAGCTGTGGTAAGCAGTGCCCTGTTGTAAGCAGTCAGCTGTGGTAAGCAGTGCCCTGTTGTAAGCAGTCAGCTTTGGTAAGCAGTGACCTGTTGTAAGCAGTCGCAGTCAGCTGTGGTAAGCAGTGCCATGTGCTAGGCAGTCAGCTGTGGTAAGCAGTCAGCTATGGTAAGCAGTGCCATGTGCTAGGCAGTCAGCTGTGGTAAGCAGTGCCATGTGCTAGGCAGTCAGCTGTGGTAAGCAGTGCAATGTGCTAGGCAGTCAGCTGTGGTAAGCAGTCAGCTGTGGTAAGCAGTGCCATGTGCTAGGCAGTCAGCTGTGGTAAGCAGTGCCATGTGCTAGGCAGTCAGCTGTGGTAAGCAGTGCCATGTGCTAGGCAGTCAGCTATGGTAAGCAGTGCCATGTGCTAGGCAGTCAGCTGTGGTAAGCAGTGCCATGTGCTAGGCAGTCAGCTGTGGTAAGCAGTGCCATGTGCTAGGCAGTCAGCTGTGGTAAGCAGTGCCATGTGCTAGGCAGTCAGCTGTGGTAAGCAGTCAGCTGTGGTAAGCAGTGCCATGTGCTAGGCAGTCAGCTGTGGTAAGCAGTGCCATGTGCTAGGCAGTCAGCTGTGGTAAGCAGTGCCATGTGCTAGGCAGTCAGTTGTGGTAAGCAGTGCCATGTGCTAGGCAGTCAGCTGTGGTAAGCAGTGCCATGTGCTAGGCAGTCAGCTGTGGTAAGCAGTGCCATGTGCTAGGCAGTCAGCTGTGGTAAGCAGTGCCATGTGCTAGGCAGTCAGCTGTGGTAAGCAGTGCCATGTGCTAGGCAGTCAGCTGTGGTAAGCAGTCAGCTGTGGTAAGCAGTGCCATGTGCTAGGCAGTCAGCTGTGGTAAGCAGTGCCATGTGCTAGGCAGTCAGCTGTGGTAAGCAGTGCCATGTGCTAGGCAGTCAGCTGTGGTAAGCAGTGCCATGTGCTAGGCAGTCAGCTGTCGTAAGCAGTCAAATATGTTACGCAACAATATGTGGCAAGCCATCCCGTTGTGGTAAGCCATCCCGTTGTGGTAAGCAGAAACCTACGGTAGACAACCACTTGCTGTAATTCTCTTAACTTTCTGCTCTTGGCCATGTTCACTGGTTGGTCTGGTACATATAAATGATAAACTGTTTGTTGATTGATGAATGATGGATTTATAATGTCCAGGGAGCTTGTGTTTATGGTCCTAACATTAAATGTCACACAAGGATAATGAACTCCTGACTTGTGTAACAGATAGGGAGAAAAGCATTCTTGCTTGGTGGTATATACATTATGTGCTGGGTGGCTTGTGTGTATAATATGTACATCTATTAGAACAAATACATGATGTTACTGTAGTACATTTGGACCAGTTCATTTATCAAAATGGGTAATTTTGTCTAAAAATAGTAATATGACTGGCAAAAAGTGCAGATCCTGATGAGACGGCTCCATAATGCTTCTTTATTTCAAAATTCTTTCACACCGTATTTGATGTTTTAGTGAACTTTATTGTTCAAGAATAACTTTGCATGCTAGCGGTGAAAATATGTCGTGGAATTTCATTAGAAATGTGTCGTAGCGACAAATATGTCATGGAATTTCATTAGAAATGTGTTGTAGCGACAAATATGTCGTGGAATTTCATTTGAAATGTGTTGTAGTGACAAATATGTCGTGGAATTTCATTAGAAATGTGTTGTAGCCACAAATATGTCGTGGAATTTCATTAGAAATGTGTTTTGTAGCGACAACTATGTTGTGGAATTTCATTAGAAATGTGTTGTAGCGACAAATATGTCGTGGAATTTCATTAGAAATGTGTTGTAGCCACAAATATGTCATGGAATTTCATTAGAAATGTGTTGTAGCGACAAATATGTCGTGGAATTTCATTAGAAATGTGTTGTAGCGACAAATATGTCATGGAATTTCATTAGAAATGTGTTGTAGCGACAAATATGTCATGGAATTTCATTAGAAATGTGTTGTAGCGACAAATATGTCGTGGAATTTAATTAGAAATGTGTTGTAGCGACAAATATGTCGTGGAATTTCATTAGAAATGTGTTGTAGCGACAAATATCTCATGGAATTTCATTAGAAATGTGTTGTAGCGACAAATATGTCGTGGAATTTCATTAGAAATGTGTTGTAATGAATCGTAGTGACACAATTCTAATGTAATTCCATGATATACTTCTACACTTTTCAGTTAGAAGCAAGAAAAAAACATTCATTAATAGTCGTCAGCTACATTTAGTTGAATTATTTATAGCCTTTATATTACCCAGCATGCAAAGAGTTAACATGAAACTTGTTGATGATTTCCTTTAAATAATATTGTTGACAAACGTCGTATACGCTATTTGTTGACATAACAAAATAATGTAAACATCCATGCGTAATACAACTAGTGTATCCTGATTAACACGATTTATAGTACAGATTTACCGTTATATCTAACAGTTGTACCTATTTATTTGAAGACTATTCTTAGTTAAATTATCTCTAAGCGACATTATCTCGCGTTTAGTATTGACACTCCGATGACAAAACAAACGTCAATTCAGGAGCATGGATGACCGTTATATGAAATCATACTTTCAATCCAGAAAAATACTGTTTATTGATTCAACGTTAGTGTTCGAATGTATTCGGAAGAATTTGTAGTAGCAATGCATTTATACGTGAACAAATGCATTTTATTTACTTTTTGCGATGTAATGTCGCTTTAAACTAAGCAACAATTTTCTATATCCTGAGAATGGCATAAACGTTTTGAATGATCTTACTTAGAAATCTGTAATAATTAATCATAACCAGTATATAAAAAATACCCTATCAAAATATATCAAACATACCGGTATGTAATTCTTAGTGGCATTACTAGGCTTGAATTGAGAATATATTTTTTATTGGTAAAAACCCGATGGAAAACGTGGCTTCTCTGACTCGCCTTCACTTTCTGAAAAATCACTTTTTCTTCGGATCAGTTGTTATAAAAACCAATCTTACAGTTTGATCTGTTGATTTAACATGGTTAATGGTGGTTACATTTTGTTCTGATGAAGTTTGTTGATTTTATACACTATCTTTTCTATTTTCTTGCCTGCTCAAGTTTTTGAAGAATAAATCTTATTGTTTTTTTTCTTAATCCGACATATTTATTATTTCGGTGACATTTGTTCACTGTTTTTTATTGAGAAGTGTCTGGGTTAGCTTCACTGTTTTTGTTGTTGTTTTGTAGAAACAATTTACCAATTTTTGTTTTTAGCATAATTATATTGAAGTGTTTTTAAAATTCTCCATAGCTTAACATTACTGTTGTTTTTACTTTAGGTGCATTAATTGCCTACAATTGGACCTAAAAACTACATTTCTTATTAAATGTCTTTCATATTGCAAGTACATTTATATTAAATCCAGTAATTTTACAAATTTTATATTAAATGGCTAAAATTTTACAATGACATTATACAGTCAAACTTGTCTTAAGCAGCCAGCTAAGGGAACTACAGAAAGTGGCTGCTTGGCACAGGTGGCTGCTTAAACGAGTTCAAATATATAATAAAACAACATATTGGGAATCTGAAAACTGGCTGCTTAATACAGATTGGCTGCTTAATAGATGTGACCACTAACACCAGTTTGACTGTAGGTCCTCTTAAGTGATTTCCTCTGTTTGTATCGTTGTTTCCTTTGTACCTGATATTATCAACGTTCGTCCACTTTCTCATCTTATAACTATTAAATTCCTATATCTCGACAGATATTCTACAGTATAGCCAATGGGTACATTTACATATCTGTAAAAATTCATTATCAGATAATTAACATGATTTTGATAAAATCACAATTATCATACTGCAACATCTGGTTAGGGAATAACAGTAAAAACAAAGGATTCCAACTAAGCTGATGCTGTACATTTCTATACAAATAGGGCTTTCTCGGCCAAGGGAGGTAACAGAACAGCCAGCAATCTCACTCATTGTTCAAGTACTGGTACATTTTGTATTAATAGCCAGAGATTATTACTGTCTAGTTACCTACCACCTTGTTCATGTGATTTATCTTTGATGTGTTAAACAGGCACAGAGTGTTACAGGTTCAATGCACTCCTGGTTTTCCTGTTGGTATAAGAGTACAGTAATCTAAATTACAGGTATCATATGTAACAGTTTGAGGGCTGTGGTATGGCTCTGTATCATGTAGCAGTTTGAGGGGTGTGGTATGGCTCTGTATCATGTAGCAGTTTGAGGGCTGTGGTATGGCTCTGTGTCATGTAGCAGTTTGAGGGCTGTGGTATGGCTCTGTATCATATAGCAGTGTGAGGGCTGTGGTATGACTCTGTATCATGTAGCAGTTTGAGGGATGTAGTATGGCTCTGTATCATGTAGCAGTTTGAGGGATGTAGTATGGATCTGTATCGTGTAGCAGTTTGAGGGCTGTGGTATGGCTCTGTATCATGTAGCAGTTTGAGGGCTGTGTTATGGCTCTTTTTTCTGTAGCAGTTTGAGGGCTGTGGTATGGCTCTGTATCATGTAGCAGTTTGAGGGCTGTGTTATGGCTCTTTTTTCTGTAGCAGTTTGAGGGCTGTGGTATGGCTCTGTATCATGTAGCAGTTTGAGGGCTGTGGTATGGCTCTGTATCATGTAGCAGTTTGAGGGCTGTGTTATGGATCTGTATCATGTAGCAGTTTGAGGGCTGTGGTATGGCTCTGTATCATGTAGCAGTTTGAGGGCTGTGGTATGGCTCTGTATCATGTAGCAGTTTGAGGGCTGTGGTATGGCTCTGTATCATGTAGCAGTTTGAGGGCTGTGGTATGGCTCTGTATCATGTAGTAGTTTGAGGGCTGTGGTATGGCTCTGTATCATGTAGCAGTTTGAGGGCTGTGTTATGGCTCTTTTTTCTGTAGCAGTGTGAGGGCTGTGGTATGACTCTGTATAATGTAGCAGCTTGAGGGCTGTGGTATGGCACTGTATCATGTAGCAGTTTGAGGGCTGTGGTATGGCTCTGTTTTCTGTAGCAGTTTGAGGACTGTGGTATGGCTCTGTATCATGTAGCAGTGTGAGGGGTGTGGTATGGCTCTGTATCATGTAGCAGTTTGAGGGCTGTGGTATGGCTCTGTATCATGTAGCAGTTTGAGGGATGTAGTATGGATCTGTATCATGTAGCAGTTTGAGGGCTGTGTTATGGCTCTTTTTTCTGTAGCAGTTTGAGGGCTGTGGTATGGCTCTGTATCATGTAGTAGTTTGAGGGCTGTGGTATGGCACTGTATCATGTAGCAGTTTGAGGGCTGTGGTATGGCTCTGTTTTCTGTAGCAGTTTGAGGACTGTGGTATGGCTCTGTATCATGTAGCAGTGTGAGGGGTGTGGTATGGCTCTGTATCATGTAGCAGTTTGAGGGCTGTGGTATGGCTCTGTATCATGTAGCAGTTTGAGGGCTGTGGTATGGCTCTGTATCATGTAGCAGTTTGAGGGCTGTAGTATGGATCTATATCATGTAGCCATTTGAGGGCTGTAGTATGGATCTATATCATGTAGCAGTTTGAGGGATGTAGTTGTGTATCATGTAACAATAATAGTGGGATGATTGGGGGCCATTTAATGCACCCGGCCTCATTTTCAGAAAGGGGAGTCAGGCAGATCGTTTCTGCAGATAACATACATTGCCTTCCTGAAGAATAAAAACGCGATAGCGCTGTCACAGGTAGCGCGTTCCCTTCAGGTTTGATGAGCCCAGAGTTCTCGCCCAGCTGTAGCCGTTACACGAATGTACCCTAAAACAACCTGGCACATAAATTCCACATTCCCTCTTCTCTTTCCCCCGTGGCAGTGTATTCCACCAAGAATGAGGTCTCGAGAGAACTTGTTTCACAATCGAGCTAATAAAAATTTGTCTAAACTGAACTATAAAACCTTGATAAACCAATATTAAGTAGCAGTCGCACATCTTATTTTTTATGTCCCATATGCAGTAACACAAACAAACTATTGCTGGTACCCAGATTATGATCTTGAATTGATTATTACATCAAGGTAGATGCAGTGCAGGTGTTAGTAATACAAACCACAGCCAACAGGTGAGCCTAACCAGGAACCGGCTGCATATGAAATATAAACATGTGTGGTTTTCATATAGTAAGGTGTTCCTCTTCTGCTTCCAAGAATCACTCATTCTTCTAGGTCCAATCATTGAGTCTACATCCTCTTCTGCTTCCAAGAATCACTGGGTAGTACATTCTTCTAGGTCCAATCATTGAGTCTACATTTATTCATAGCAATCCATGCATACTCAAGTACACCAATGCATACTATTTAAAAGCAAATGTGCAAAAATATGCAGACGGATATGTAGTCCAGTGGTAACACGCTGGACTGGTAATCCAGGGATCACAGGTTCGTTCCCCGGTCTGACCATAATAAAATTAGCAGTCTTTCAGATGGGACTTTAAACCGAGGTCTCGTGTCGGTGCACCACACCGTGCACGTAAAAGAACCAGAGGAGACTCTGAAATGGGTCTCTGTCTGTATCATTGCACTATCCTCCAAAAATCTAAAATGACTAATCTCTTCAGGAGGCGTCGCTTATATGGGCAACCGGTAGCGACGATAAATAAACGTAAAACACACACATATGCAATGAAAACTGTATTTATTATAAAAGTGACGTGCAAATTGCCATAATAAGAATAGGATTTAAGCCGAAAATGATCCAATATGTAAAATATTGCACTGTGTGAGGTGCCTATTTTTAAAACACACAATTATAAAACAAGATCTTACTAATTAAAATTATTAATTTTGTATATTTACGCATAGGATTTCATATCATACTCTGGCTCCAATATTAATAATAATGGACTGCAAGTACAAAGGTCTGACTTCATGACAGTGTTTTAAGAATGTATTATAGCAAGAGAGTGCACCATATGTCTACTAATTTTCAACATTTTTAGAGAGGGTAGGTGGGGGATATCCCTAATAAACATGAGCAGGAATTCCTCTCCCACACTTCACTGCTAGGATGTGTTTAACTGTTTACGTTTGGTGTACAGTTGAAAAATCGCCAGGCATTGAGTCATATTAAAATGCCATTCACATTTATTAATTTGTTTTTTTTCTGGATGTGCTGGAATGGAAGAAACGTGTTAGTGTTTTAGTCATGATCATGAGTCAAGAAGGAAATGTGTGTGGGGTAATTAATGAGAATACAAATCTGTGGGGGGGGGAGACATTTAACTAGGAAGATGATATCACTTACGTTCAACAAATGACCCCACTCCTGCGTACTATGTGGAAATGACTACTACTGTATATTAAATGAGATACTATACTAATTTTAGTATGTTAATACAGCCGGGGTTTTTCACAACGACAGAATGCTTTAAAGTACTCACAACGACAGAATGCTTTAAAGTACTTGACTGTGATTTTATGTATAGGTCATCTCGCCAGCAGTTTATTGGTTTATAGGGAAGATCCGCAATGAATTTGATGACAGTGTAGTACCGGTATATAGGGCAAGTTTGTGTAATACAATGGTTTCATTGTTGTACATGTTTTGAAAAATGTAATATATGTGTACTGGACAACCCCAGCGTGTGCACTTAAAATGTCCTTACAATCTACCGAAATTTTTAAATCCATCATGTTATGCAAGTAAATTTATTGCCTGCTGTTACTGTCTAATTGCTATAAACATGTGTATCTGTTTTATGCAATAAACTTATTGTATTGTATTGTATTTAAAATAATTATCCAGAGAACGGGAAGAAATCTTCAGAAATGTCACCTTTTTATGTTGGTTTCTCAACTTATTCTATTTTGGATTAAAAATGTGCAAGTTTTGTTATATTTTCCCCATAGGTTGTAGTGTGTCGTCTTTTTCAAAATAATAAAAATAAAGCAATAACCTGGTGACATTTCTACAAAATAATATAAATAAAACAGTAACCTGGTGACATTTCTACAAAATAATATAAATAAAACAGTAACCTGGTGACATTTCTACAAAATAATATAAATAAAACAATAACCTGGTGACATTTCTACAAAATAATATAAATAAAACAGTAACCTGGTGACATTTCTACAAAATAATATAAATAAAACAGTAACCTGGTGACATTTCTACAAAATAATATAAATAAAACAATAACCTGGTGACATTTCTACAAAATAATATAAATAAAACAGTAACCTGGTGACATTTCTACAAAATAATATGCTAATATGACGGTAAATAAATGCACACATCTCTCATCAAGTGCCTAACTGGTTAGCCAATATGCTCTGAGATGCTGACAGTAAATAAATGCACACATCTCTCATCAAGTGCCTAACTGGTTAGCCAATATGCTCTGAGATGCTGATGGTAAATATATACACACATCTCTCATCAAAGTGCTCAACAGAAGTTATTGTGATCAACCTTCGTTCTGTGATACCAACCTTCGTTCTGTGATACCAACCTTCTTCTGTGATACCAAACTTCATTCTGTGATACCAACCTTCGTTCTGTGATACCAACCTTCATTCTGTGATACCAACCTTCACTCTATGATACCAACCTTCGTTCTGTGATACCAACCTTCATTCTGTGATACCAACCTTCATTCTGTGATACCAACCTTCGTTCTGTGATACCAAACTTCATTCTGTGATACCAACCTTCGTTCTGTGATACCAACCTTCATTCTGTGATACCAACCTTCACTCTATGATACCAACCTTCGTTCTGTGATACCAACCTTCATTCTGTGATACCAACCTTCATTCTGTGATACCAACCTTCGTTCTGTGATACCAAACTTCATTCTGTGATACCAACCTTCGTTCTGTGATACCAACCTTCATTCTGTGATACCAACCTTCACTCTATGATACCAACCTTCGTTCTGTGATACCAACCTTCATTCTGTGATACCAACCTTCATTCTGTGATACCAACCTTCGTTCTGTGATACCAAACTTCATTCTGTGATACCAACCTTCGTTCTGTGATACCAACCTTCATTCTGTGATACCAACCTTCACTCTATGATACCAACCTTCGTTCTGTGATACCAACCTTCATTCTGTGATACCAACCTTCGTTCTGTGATACCAACCTTCGTTCTGTGATACCAACCTTCGTTCTGTGATACCAACCTTCGTTCTGTGATACCAACCTTCATTCTGTGATACCAACCTTCGTTCTGTGATACCAACCTTCATTCTGTGATACCAACTGTTACACATGTGAAGGCTTTGGTTCCACATCTCATAGTTTTACTTTAATGTACATTATAAATGAAATGTGAAACCAAACATGTTTATTCTTGTTTGGTGACCTATGACCTAAACATGTTGGCACGCTATAAAACCAAACATGTTTATTCTTGTTTGGTGACCTAATCATGTTGGCACGCTATAAAACCAAACATGTTTATTCTTGTTTGGTGACCTATGACCTAAACATGTTGGCACGCTATAAAACCAAACATGTTTATTCATTTTCAGCGTCCGATAACCTAATCTTGTTGGCATGCCCTAAGACCAAACTTATCAATAACAACAACAACTCAGTAGGGGAGGGTGGGGCTACAAGTCACAGGGGTAAGTTGTCACAAGCCTATATTTAGCACAATCAGTGGAAGGAAATACATGCTGACGTCATATAATGTGTGTACCCATTTATATTTATGCTTGGAGGTCAGCCATATTGATTCCAGCAGCTAAACAAAACAATATTCAGAATCTGAATTTCACCTTCCTGTGAAGACGAATTGGACAAGGTAGGTATTTTGATATAACACCAGTATTTATAAGCATTAAGAGAATCTTTTGTTGCTATTAGTAGTGAAACATATTAGTAATAGATACATGAACTTACTGTTTTAAATTTTTGAAACACTTTGACCTGAATTTGGAAATATGAAGCCAACGTTGCCTTGGGGTATGTTGTCACAGTGTGTGACAATTTACCCCAATGATGGGGGGTAAACTGTCCCATTTAAAATTAACCATCTTATTGTTATAATATTGAATTTCTGTCATACATAAGTTATATAATTACTGTATTATTAATGCAACTTATGTATTTACTTCTTTGCAGATGCGTAACTACAAGCGCAAAACGGAACGTGGGCGGTATTCCAAAGATGCGATGGAGGCTGCTGCTGAAGCGGTTGTTGGGGGCATGAGCATCAGAAAATCAGCCATCAACAATGACGTCAACTACAAAACTTTGAGTCGATATATTCCAATCTACAAAGCTAATAACAACAGTCTGAAGGACGTTCACCTGGGTTATACCGCTCATCGCCAAGTGCTGACCAAAATTAGGGAGGATAGTCTGGCAGAGTATGTGAAGAAGGCTGCAAAAATATTCCATGGGATTACACTTACTGATCTGCGGAGGCTGGCGTATCGGATGGCAGTGACAAACACAATCACTAACATACCACAGTCCTGGACTAAAGATCAGATGGCAGGGTCTGATTAGGCCAGTGGTTTCCTTAATAGAAATAATACAATATCCCTGAGAACACCAGAAGCAACTTCAATCCAGAGAATGGCAAACTTCAACCAGCACAATGTCAAAGCATTCATGGACAATCTTGAAAATGTACTGAGAAGGAACCCTAGCTATGGACCAGATCAAATCTGGAACTTAGATGAAACAGGTGTTACCACTGTTCAGCGGCCATCCAAAATTCTTGCAGAAAAGGGCACTAAACAAGTTGGTTCAGTAGTGAACCAAGAACGTGGTACGTTAGTAACATTATGTTGTGCTGTTAATGGTATTGGAAATTCAATACCACAATATTTTGTGTTCCCCAGAGTCAATGTTCAAGATAACTGGCTACTCACAGCGCCACCAGGAAGTGATGCAAGTGGCCATCCTAAAGCAACTGGTTGGATGACTGCAGATACCTTTGTGAAATACATGAAACACTTTGTGAAGTATGCAACACCATCAGAGGCCAAACCCATCCTCCTGCTGCTAGACAACCATGTATCTCACATATCTCTAGAGTGCATAACATTTGCCAAAGAAAACAGCATCACTCTGCTTAGCTTCCCACACAAGTTGCAACCATTTGATAGGACCGTCTATGGACCTTGTAAAACCTTCTATAATCAGGCGGTAGACAATTGGATGCGCGAGAAAGAAAATGTAGGAAAATCGATGACTATACATATCATCCCCAAGCTGGTTTCCTATGCTTTTCCCAAGGCAATGACACCTGAAAACATAAGATCTGGATTCAGGGTAACTGGCATCTATCCGATTGATAGAAACATATTCACCCCAGACGAGTTCATGTCAACATATGCAACAGATCGGCCAATTCAAGAAGTGCAACAACCAGATTCCCCTCTTACTGATGATCATATCCCCACCACAAGTACAACTCTGCATGTGGAGACAATCATGCATTCAACCTCATCACCAGTCACACATAGTCCTACACACAGTGTGGTACAACCAGAAACCCTACGACCATTTGGGCATCTTGGAGCAAGGAAGGAGGGTTCTATTAAAAGAAAGAAGGGGATATCTGAGATATACACTGACACACCTGTTAAAAAGAACGAAGAAGAAAAGAACATTAAAACAATGGGGAAGAAACCAGCAACCAAACGAATGCTACAGTATCAAAAGAAAACTAAAAATACCCCAAATCCAGAATCATCAAGTGAAGATGAAGTATGTCTAGACGAAAAAGCCTTGTGTGATGATAGCAGCGATGAATATTCAGATGATGGAAGTCATGTACAGACATCAATCAGTCTTGACGACATTGGTATTGATGACCACATTCTTGTGAAATTTGAAAGTGAGCGAGCCACACAATATTACGTTGGGAGAGTTTTGGAAGTCACAGAAAAGGAGATAAGATCCACTTTTATGCGGAAAAAATGTTCTGATAAATTTGAAAATGTGCAGTTTTATTTTCCTGAAAACCCCGATACTTGCATTCATCCACTAGAGGATGTTGTCTTCAAGTTGCCAATTCCAGATTGTGGGAAAACGAAACGATCAGCAAAATGTTTTGCCTTTCACTCCTCTCGGTTGTCTGCTTACAATGTGCAGTAGCTTGTAGGTCTGCATAGAATAGCCAACATGACATACCACATACTTTGCATGGTGGAGGTTGTTAAATATTGGCTTAAATATACTTAGACTTAAGAATGTCTTATTATTTCCATTGAAATTAAAGTTTATTGTGGTGCAAATGGTATGTGATAATTTATCCCAAGGATTGTGACAACTAACCCCGAGGTGGGGGCAAAAAGTCTCACTTGATATTGAATACAATATGTTGTAATATTCTGATAAATAATGTAGTTATGTGTAATATGATCTGTTCAATTATTACTTGAAATATAAATGAAAAGTTTAGTTTGGAAACGTTTTTCATGTTAGTAAGTAGGAGCTGTAGTTGGTCCAATTAGTAAATTTTGTGACTTGTAGCCCCACCCTCCCCTACTAAGAATAAAACAATAGCAACTTTACTACTCAAGTACTCGACAACAACAACAATTCAGTACTAAGAATAAAACAAGTAGCAACTTTACTACTCAAGTACTCGTGACCAACTAATCACGTCTCTTGAGTACTCTTCATACATTGGGATATTATGTCAAGTCAACTTCAGAAAAGCTAATAAAATTAACAGTCTTGCAGATGGGACATTAAACCAAGGTCTCATGTCGGTGCTTTACACCGTGCACGTAAAGAACCAGAGGAGACTCTGGAATGGGTCTCTGTCTGTATCATTGCACTATCCTCCAAACATCTAAAATTACTATTCTCTTCAGGAGGCGTCGCTCATATGGGCAACCTGTAGCGACGATAAATAAACGTAAAAACGCAAGAAAAACAAAGCACATATCGGGGCTTTAATACAAACAAAAAACCTCACACAATCCCATTCCTAGGATCAATTTTCTCATTCTCCCTGGTTTCTAGATTTTACAGGGAGATATGAATGTTTTCAATGGCAGGTATTATTGTGGTAGAATCAGTTACCATAATTACGAGCGTATCGCACTCGCCTGATCCTTGTATAAATAAAGTGAAACGATTACGTATAAATGATCTCCTTGCCATCAACTTCTTCATAATACCTTTTCTATGTGCCAGTATTTTAATTACTGTTACTGAATGAAATTTAATATGAGTTAAAAGTAATAAACTTTTTTGACTAACCAACAAAACTACGACATGATGTACGGTTGATGGTTGCATAGTATAAATTATTATATTATAATACATATTGCTTAGTGTTGTTTTACTAATGTCATGGTATTTAATGGCGTATCTACAGACGAGCTGTGTTACATCGGCTGTGTGTAAGTCGTGTTTCTATTCTAATGTTACATGTGTAATTAATCACAGTGTACCGTGTCGGTGAATCTGGATAAAAACTCTTTTGCATGCTGGGTAAAAATAAAGGCTATAATATATATTATATAGTTTAGATACTTGTAGCAGCTGACAATTCATTAATCTGTTTTTGTTATTTGTAACTGAAAACTTCATTTCATAAGAATTGTGTCCTAAGGAAACAAATTTCCATGGCAATTTGACTGTTATTTTCACAGCTAGAGTTCAAAAAGAGTTTAGCCGCTGATTTTGCCTCATTACATTTATAATTGTCACAAATATGATATTAAATTTCTTAGTTATGAATGTGATTGTATCTTAGATTGTAGATAATTTAGTAAGTTCAATCTTTGTACAATTTGGTGGATTTGCATTAATGTTATTTTTGGTTTTAGAATAAAAAACGCATTATTATTAAGCATTTTTTTACCGCCTTGCACCTCCCCACTGCATCATCGGAGTGATGCCTCCAGAAGTGTGTTAGTTATTTTATATTTTTGCAGGACAGTGCAATATCAAAGATGACTCAATTCCAGAAGCAGTCCGAGTCTCAGTATTTAGTTCCAATTCCTAAACACTCTTACCAGTATATTCACAGGAACTTGAAATTTTATCCATAAGCCACCAACGGTCTCGTACCTCTATCCTAGGACACCCCCTCTATTAATCTTTTTTTTTAATAGAGGGAGTGGGGTGTCCTAGGATAGAGGTACGAGACCGTTGGTGGCTTATGGATCAAATTTCAAGTTCCTGTGGTATATTATTATGGTGGGACAGCAGATCAAACTCCGGACCCCTGGATTTGCAATCCAATGTCTTAACCCTTGATTGGACCCCAGATTTTCCCTTATACATACCGATGCTGGACAAATCTTGTAACATACCTTTAAAATTGATATGTGGTTTTTGTTGTGGTTATAAAAAAATATATATAATTTAATGTTACAAAAAATGTTTATTGTTTTATTAAATGCTGAGAATAGCCTGCGAACCTGACATGTTTTAATGGTTAGAAAATTGATATAAATAGGTAGGTGGTTCCAGAATTTCAAGTTAGAGAGAGCGTTACTCTTTTTGTAAGTTTTTTTTAATTGTCAGGTCCATGTAACAAGCTAGTTTAACGAAACAAATAGCACAATTGGCTGAATTTTGAATGATTACTTTTTGGATGTTCAAGTAATACTGTATTGTCGGGCATTCTTACGGAGGGGATTAAATAGTATACAGCAATAATAATAAATCCTAATATAATTTCATATTGTCTTCTACGTAATTGTAATGTAATGTATGAAGAAAAAAAGCAATAAAATATTATTTTAAAAAAAATCTTACGGAGGGATGTAAAAAATAAATTTTAGTTTTTAATTTTGTATTTTAGAGATAAGTGGGTCCCCAGGGAGCAAAGTCAATGTCGGTGCTTTACACAAGCAATTTAATACAAGTTGTTGTTAGGTAAACTGCCCGCCGCTCAAATGGGCAACTGGTAACGACGTTAAATAAACTTAAATAAATTATTTTTTTAAATTATAGGATATTAAAATTTTGTGTGTGTGTTTTACGTTTATTTATCGTCACTACCGGATACCCATATGAGCGACGCCTCCTGAAGATATTAGTCATTTTGGAGGATAGTGCAATGATACAGACAGAGACCCATTCCAGAGTCTCCTCTGGTTCTTTTACGTGCACGGTGTAAGCACCGACACGAGACCTCGGTTTAACGTCCCATCTGAAAGACTGTTAATTTTATGAGGGTCAGACGGGGGGATCGAACCTGCGATCCCTGGATTACCAGTCCAGCGTGTTACCACTGGACTACAGATCCGTCTGTCAAGGATATTTGTTTCAGTGTATGATCAAATTATATTTCATCGAATGAACATTGAAAGTATTTAGTATCACGAGTGGTGCTAGCTACTGATTCCCCATTAAGTGCTTTCGCACTGTCCGTGTGTCCGTCTGTCCGAGTCAATATTTCCAGTCCGGGCTGTAACCTCTTCGGATATGGCGGAAGCATTCATCACCTTCCTGTTCTACATGTTGTTCTATATGTTTTCAGATCGCCATGGCTTGCTTGACAAGCGTCTACTTTATTATGAGCCACTACATTATGACAGGAATGACCTTCACCTTCAGCATATACAAGTGAACCAGTCCAAGGATGTGCTACTTTTCAACTTGCATGCATTCAACAGGTAAATAGCTCAATAAATTAGGACATTGTTACCATTTTCATTTTAGTCTCTGATCAAAATATTAAGTTAATGTTATGAGTGATTGCATTAGTTCAATGTATTGGGTTATGGTGATTGCATTAGTACAATGTATTGGGTTATGGTGATTGCATTAGTACAATGTATTGGGTTATGGTGATTGCATTAGTTCAATGTATTGGGTTATGGTGATTGCATTAGTACAATGTATTGGGTTATGGTGATTGCATTAGTACAATGTATTGGGTTATGGTGATTGCATTAGTTCAATGTATTGGGTTATGGTGATTGCATTAGTACAATGTATTGGGTTATGGTGATTGCATTAGTACAATGTATTGGGTTATGGTGATTGCATTAGTTCAATGTATTGGGTTATGGTGATTGCATTAGTACAATGTATTGGGTTATGGTGATTGCATTAGTACAATGTATTGGGTTATGGTGATTGCATTAGTTCAATGTATTGGGTTATGGTGATTGCATTAGTACAATGTATTGGGTTATGGTGATTGCATTAGTACAATGTATTGGGTTATGGTGATTGCATTAGTTCAATGTATTGGGTTATGGTGATTGCATTAGTTTCAATGTAATGCTATTCGCCTTCGGTTTGAAGTGCGGGGTACTTAAATTCAATAATGTAACCAGTTCCTACACAAGTTGATGGTGACAAGTTACTCGGGTAACTGACATTGTACAGTGCATGAGGTTATGCTGTGTAAATACTCGGGTAACTGACATTGTACAGTGCACACGGTTATGCTGTGTAAATACTCGGGTAACTGACATTGTACAGTGCATGAGGTTATGCTGTGTAAATACTCGGGTAACTGACATTGTACAGTGCATGAGGTTATGCTGTGTAAATACTCGGTAACTGACATTGTACAGTGCACACGGTTATGCTGTGTAAATACTCGGGTAACTGACATTGTACAGTGCATGAGGTTATGCTGTGTAAATACTCGGGTAACTGACATTGTACAGTGCATGAGGTTATGCTGTGTAAATACTCGTGTAACTGACATTGTACAGTGCATGAGGTTATGCTGTGTAAATACTCGGGTAACTGACATTGTACAGTGCATGAGGTTATGCTGTGTAAATACTCGGGTAACTGACATTGTACAGTGCATGAGGTTATGCTGTGTAAATACTCGTGTAACTGACATTGTACAGTGCATGAGGTTATGCTGTGTAAATACTCGTGTAACTGACATTGTACAGTGCACACGGTTATGCTGTGTAAATACTCGGGTAACTGACATTGTACAGTGCATGAGGTTATGCTGTGTAAATACTCGTGTAACTGACATTGTACAGTGCATGAGGTTATGCTGTGTAAATACTCGGGTAACTGACATTGTACAGTGCATGAGGTTATGCTGTGTAAATACTCGGGTAACTGACATTGTACAGTGCATGAGGTTATGCTGTGTAAATACTCGTGTAACTGACATTGTACAGTGCATGAGGTTATGCTGTGTAAATACTCGGGTAGATGACATTATGCACAGTACACACAGTTATACTGTGTAAATACTCGGGTAGATGACATTATGCACAGTACACACAGTTATACTGTGTAAATACTCGGGTAGATGACATTATGCACAGTACACACAGTTATACTGTGTAAATACTCGGGTAGATGACATTATGCACAGTACACACAGTTATACTGTGTAAATACTCGGGTAGATGACATTATGCACAGTACACACAGTTATACTGTGTAAATACTCGGGTAGATGACATTATGCACAGTACACACAGTTATACTGTGTAAATACTCGGGTAGATGACATTATGCACAGTACACACAGTTATACTGTGTAAATACTCGGGTAGATGACATTATGCACAGTACACACAGTTATGCTGTGTAAATACTCGGGTAGATGACATTATGCACAGTACACATATTGGACTATTGATGTACAACAATAAATAGAGTGCTATAATAAATGTGGTATGGTGTAAAACAAATTTATATACAATACTACCATGAATAAGATGGAAATCAGAAGCTTCACAAAAGTAGCTGCTGGAGTGAATGAATGAATGAATGGATGAATGAATGTGCAAACAAACAAATGAATGAACAATGACTATTTGGCAGATGTCAGTTTATGACTAATTACCACAAAAAAACGTATATCAGGTTATAATCGAGTATTGCAAATTTCACTTTTATGTGTCTGTTTTTAATATTCACTAATCTAACATTCACGATATTTAGCCTATAAGTGCATGTTCTGCATACTGCTGTTTACGTGGAGAATCTTACATTGACACCGGTTCTGGATCAGGATAAAACATGTAACCGGTTTGTATAGTGAAAGAAACCTGTATACAATATTCATTTTGTAGGCCCGTTGCTGGGCATACGCAAGTACACAAGTATGCACGTGCGTATCATTGGTCTCAGAAAATGAAAAAATGAAAACTCAAAAATGCATTAAAACCCGGGGGAGGTACCGTAGTAGGGATACATAGGTGCCGTGATGTGTGGAGTGGTGGAATAATTGAGCCCATTACAAATATGGTGTATCATGAAATTTAGTTTGTGCTATTTTACATGCTTGTTTAATTGATAAGGGCGATAGATCATGTATATTATACATCTAGCATTAATTTATACCTGCAATTGTATGTTACAAAATGCATTGAAATGCAGGAAATTGCTTCCTCATTTCAAAAAATCTCAGGTGGGGGCATGCCCCCGGACCTCCCTAGCGTATTCACTCGCTAGCTCACTCGACAAATAAGCATATTTGGCCATGCGTATCATCAAAATAGCTCCAGTGACGCCCCTGTTTTTGGATTATATTTGCATAATTTATGCATATCTAAGGAAGCAGTAATTACAACCATAAACTGTGATGTGTACCGTATATGTTTTTATTTACAATACCGATATGTACCGATATGTACTCATTGTACTGTGCTTTCAAAGTAAAGTAATAATACTGTTGGAATATTACACTAATGTATAGGTAAGGCAATATACAATAGCTTACAGGTACTGTGATTTATTGTTTAATAGGTTATACCTGACATACCTATAATGCAATAGTGTATCGAATGTTTGTTTACAACCGTTATTACTTTACTTTGAAAGCACAGTATATATTTTCCATTGGATAACCGGCATCGGAAGTAATTCAGAGCATGTATATGCATGCATTGTTATTCACAATACCAGCCTTCCCAAACATCTACCAAATTTAATTAGCTGTAGGCGACTGAATTTTACTCAAACATAGGTGACAATATGACATAAACGGATCATCACTGGCATTTTGTCGATAATATCTGAACAACAAACTGACCCAACTTTGAATTTAGTTTATACACATTTATTTTAGCTCGATTGCGAAACAAGTTCTTACAACTTATATTAATCACTCTCGAGACATCATCCTGATGGAATCCATCGCCACGAGGGAGAGAGAAGAGGCAATGTGGAATTTAAATGCCTTGCCTAAGGGCATAATCGTAACGGCTCCAGCGGGGCTCGAACTCCGGACCTTTCGCACCTGAAGCGAACGCGCATCCACTGCGCTATCACGACTTCCACAACTCTGAATTTAAGAACTACACAATGCTTACCCGTCGTAATCGGCACCCTAAGCGTGAAAAGCCTGGCAATTAATACAATCTACATCATCAGTAACGGTACACTGTCTGTATGTTCTAACATTTCATACTATCAGTGCAGTTTTGAAAAATTTAATATTAATGAAAATATTATTAATAAATTTTCGCTGTTCTAATTTTTATGAATGATTCTTAGGTGCATGCGAATATAAAGAAAAAATTAGATGGTCGTGAAAAAAAATAAAGTCATATGGTAGTAAAAATATACGGACATTATTATCGTTAAAAATTATACCCGAAAAGCTGTTTTAATTAATACACCTTTCCTTTAACAACAATGTTGCACTTTTATGCAATATGAAATTACTATTGCATAGAAAGGACAAATGCTTCTAATTAGCTCAGTGGTTAGGACGCTTGCTTCTCACAAATGCAACCTGGGTTCGATCCTCGGACCGGGAAGTATGTGAGATGGTACGATGGTTGCCAGATCGGACAGGTGGGTTTTCTCCGGGTACTCCGGTTTCCCCCTACACGAATGACCACATTTACGCTTTCATCCACGCCAACATGAGTGATTAATATAAGTTGTTAAAACTTGCTTCGCACTTGTCGTAAAATAAATAAAGTTTAAACAAAAAATGCTTAAGATAACAAGTTCAACCCTGTAAATCCACTGCCCCACAACACTATATACTGTGGGCGATATATGTGACAGGCCATGAAAATGGGTACAGATGAGGCAATGGTCGAAAATGAGTTAATGATATAGTTGTGTTACAATAAACGGTTCTGACAACAAATCTGAATGTTTGCACCAATATCTTAGTTGGTTAATAATCTACGGTACTCAAATTTTGGAGTCTACAGTCAAACCTGTCTTAAGTAGCCAGCCAAGGGAATCACAGAAAGTGGCTGCTTTGCACAGGTGGCTGTTTAATAGAGGTCAAATATATAGTAAAACAACAAATTGGGAATCTGGAGAGTGGCTGCTTAATACATGTTGACTGCTTACCATAATAGAGCCATTATAGAGGTGACCACTAACACAGGTTTCACTGTACATTGATCATGCAACACTTGTCTAATCATCGATCATAATTCTGGAATGACTCAAATATTTAGAGAGAAAAAATACATTTCAATACCACAATTTCTTGTAACCATAGCAATGAAATTATTTCCGACTGTCAGAACTCCTAGTTTACTACTGTTAGATTTCTTTCTGACTTCATGGTTCTATATACAAATGGAAATTACATCCACTTAGACATTGCTTATTCCTAGATACCTCATTACTATTATCGGGTAATAAAAATTAATCATATTTAACCTTTAGCATGAAGGCAAAATGAGCAGATACAAATGTATAATATTTTTCCTAGGAAGTAGGGCTTGACATTTCATTCAAATTATCCCATCTGCTCATTTCGAATACAACGTACTAAAGGTGATTGACTTACAATCCTATGATCACGTACCAGCTCCTAGCTAGTCCCACATGCCGGTTCCTAGCTAGTCCCACATGCCGGTTCCTAGCTAGTCCTACATGCCGGTACCTAGCTAGTCCCACATGCCTGTACCTAGCTAGTCCCACATGCCTGTACCTAGCTAGTCCCACATGCCTGTACCTAGCTAGTCCCACATGCCTGTACCTAGCTAGTCCCACATGCCTGTACCTAGCTAGTCCCACATGCCTGTACCTAGCTAGTCCCACATGCCTGTACCTAGCTAGTCCCACATGCCTGTACCTAGCTAGTCCCACATGCCGGTACCTAGCTAGTCCCACATGCCGGTACCTAGCTAGTCCCACATGCCAGTTCCTAGCTAGTCCCACATGCCGGTTCCTAGCTAGTCCCACATGCCTGTACCTAGCTAGTCCCACGTGCCGGTACCTAGCTAGTCCACATGCATGTACCTAGCTAGTCCCACATGCCGGTTCCTAGCTAGTCCCACATGCCAGTACCTAGCTAGTCCCACATGCCGGTACCTAGCTAGTCCCACATGCCAGTACTTAGCTAGTCCCACATGCCGGTTCCTAGCTAGTCCCACGTGCCGGTACCTAGCTAGTCCCACGTGCCGGTTCCTAGCTAGTCCCACATGCCAGTACCTAGCTAGTCCCACGTGCCTGTACCTAGGTAGTCCCACATGCCGGTTCCTAGCT